>JBAMCL010000222.1:0-37227 GCA_037075165.1 Hirtodrosophila histrioides
ATCAGAAAGACTAAGCTCTTATTATGATCTATACAGATCTAGAGAGTAAAAGTGCTAGTATATCAAATACTTTCACAATATAATCAGTCAAAAGTTGGTTTTGCTGCGAAACTTGTTTGTTTTCTATAATTTTAGTTTATTTATTCACTTATTTATAAGGTTCTTTGCCAGAGTATTCAATCTTCGGTAGACCGAAGAATGCTTTTCCTGCTTGTGTTCAGTTGTTGCTGTTGTTTCTGCAGCTGGTGCGGGCGGTGGGCGTGAGTGGGCGTGGCTGGGCTGAGCTGGGCAATTATGTCCATCATTCGTGTAGAAAAAGTGAGCAGCTTAATGTGTACGATTGTGAGGGACGAGGGGCAGCAAGCAGCATCTGCATATGTGCAGGTTTAGAAAATGTGCAGGAAAAACCCAATCGCCACATGAATGCAAGTTTTCTGCTCCAAAAAGCGCAAAGCGTCTGGAAAATGCTTTTTTCTGCAAAACAAAAACAGCCCAGCTCTTGCCACAAACTTATCTTCAAATGAAAATGAAAGGGGCGAAATGTCATGCGATCAAATAATGCACAACTAAAGTGAAAAAAAACACCTTTAAAAATTGCGTGTGAAAATCACATTTGACGTCGTCATCTCGGCTCACCTTGAACTTTGCCGCCGCCTTCTGATTGAGCCACAAAAGTTGCCAAATCAAAATGTTTGTTCAGAATTGTTGTTCCTATTGTTGCTTGTGTTGTTGTTGATTAATTATTGAACATTACGCAACGTTTGTTCCGCGCCTTGGCTAAAAAACTAATTAGAAAATTGTGCGCCTCAAATTGCAAATTGTTCAAGTTGCACGTTCGCAAATTGCATGCGCCACAAAAAGGTGAATTTAGTTAATAACTAAGGGATTATTCCATGGCACTTAACATATTTTTCAAAGGTCAAACAGTCTGGGAAAGTGTAGAAGGAAAGTACAAGGTCAGAAGTTGAAAGAAAATACTCAACTTGACAAGAAAATAAAGGTTAAGATTGAGAAATCATCCGAAACGTACGCAAAATGATCTGTTATGTTAAAGACTGTGCGCTTCTGTTAAGTTAATGTTAAAACAAACAGAGCTGTTAAACTTTAAAGTCTGGGAAAGTGTACAAGGAAAGTACAAGGTCAGAAGTTGAAAGAAAATACTCAACTCGGCAAGAAAATAAAGGTTAGATTGAGAAAACATCCGAAACGCATGCAAAATGATCTGTTATGTTAAGGCTGGCGCTTCTGTTAAGTTAATGTTAATGTAAACAAGTGTTAAGCTTAAAAGTTTGGGAAAGTGTACAAGGAAAGTATAGGGTCAGAAGTTGAAAGAAAAGACTCAACTTGGCAAGAAACTAAAGGTTAAGATTGAGAAATCATACGAAACGTACGCAAAATGATCTGTTATGTTAAAGGCTGCTTCTGTTAAGTTAATGTTAATGCAAACAGAGCTGTTAATCTTAAAAGTCTGGGAAAGTGTAAGAGTCAGAAGTTGAAAGAAAATACTCAACTTTACAAGAAACTAAAGGTTAAGATTGAGAAATCATCCGAAACGCACGCAAAATGATCTGTTATGTTAAAGGCGCTTTTGTTAAGTTAATGTTAATGCAAACAGAGCTGTTAAGCGTAAAAGGAACCTTTTAATATATTTTATTATAATATATACGTTAAATATTATATATTATACGTATATTTTAGGTGACAGCACTGTTTGTCGTCTATATATTTGGACGATCAATAGATTTATAGTACTATAACTTCCTTCTCTAGGACATAAGAAAGTTTTGTGTGTATAAAAGTTTCTCATTTTACAAGCATATTAAATTGTATATTATTTTATATATATTATTCCAGTTAGCTGCACTATTACAATAAACATATTAGCGAGATCGTAAACGAATATGATGTGGATTTCCACCACTTTCAGTTCCGTCTCAATTAAAATATATATAAAATTTTATTTGAAAACAAGTATTGACAGCGCTCGCTGCTTGATAATATAGTATATTCAAATGAAACTCTAAAAATATATTGATATTACTTGAGTTTGCTCAGACATTGACATAACCATAAAAACGGCATGAGATGCGCAGAGAAAGGCGCATATGTTATCGATATGTTATCGCTTTTTGTGGAGTAAACTCAAAAATGTTAAATTCGAATGTCATGACATTAAATGGTTGCAAGTCAAAGTACCCAATCGAAAGTAAAAAAGGAAAACATTTTCTTTTTTTCTCTACTGGCCCGAAAAAGTTGCAGACTACAAATTATTGCATATAAATTAAATTAATTATTGCAGAGCATTAAAAAAATATGATAAGATAATGCATGCGAAATATGATGCTTGTATTACGAGTATACGCGACTTGAGTTGACTCGATTCATTCATGAATACTTTATGACTGCCATTATATTGCACAGGGTTCACAGTCGCGCACAGTGGCGTAGGCAGTACCATTGCAAGGGGGATGGGCAAACAAAACAATTAATTTAATTGCTTGATAATAATTTTATAAAATAATTAATTTTAATAAAAATTATTAGAACTTATTCAAAGCTATTTAAGTTAAAAACAAAAAAGTTGCAAGGAAAGGCTCAACTTGGCAAGAAAATGTAGGAAAATATTGAGAAATCATCCGAAACGTACTCAAAATGATCTGTTGTTTTTTAAGTTAAAATAACTTTGAATCAATCTTAATAATATTTTTTCATTTGTTTCTTAATGTAGAGTTTTAGGGGTGGGGACAAGGTTTATTACCAGACACACCCCCTTTTCGACGCCACTGTTTCATATGTTACTAGCGGGGGTGTGCGGAGTGGTGTGAAGTAACGGTTATTTTTTTGCACTCACTTTTTCGCTGCGCTCGTAGTTGGCTGGGAATTTGGGGGAGCTGGAGACGCCGAAAAACGATGGCGACGCCGAATGCGGCGTCAATGGTGACGGTGACTGCAGCTGCGACGGCGACGGCGACTGCAGCGTTAACTGCGACTGCGACAGCGACATGCGCTGATGATGCAGCGATGAGAGCGTTGGCGTTGACATCGACAGCGACGTTGGGGTCATGATTAAATGCCGCATGTTGCCCCGTTGCTGTTCTTGTTGTTGTTATTGTTGTTTTTGTTGACTTTTTGGTGTTTTTGTTTGCTTAATGTGTTGATTTGAACAATAAACTAATTATTCACTCTCTTTTTGTTGTCGTATTTTGTATTTTGCACTTGGCACTTGACGACTCGCAATTTTCACAGCTCAGCACAGTTACATTGTTTGCTGTTGTTGCTCTTGTTGTTGTTGTTTTATTGTTATTTATTTGCCGTTTGTTTTGCTCTCTGCCTTTCATTTGTTGTAAATGTCAATTGCCTTTGTGTGGCCGGGGCTAAACATTTTGCCAGCCGCCTCTACAAAATTGAATATAATAATAACAATATAAGGGCTTTTTGGGGGGCGGAGGGTGGGCAGGGTTGGTTAGGCAAGCGGCCAAATGGGTTACGTTCCAATTACCGCAAATAATGATACTTAAATGAGAGAATGCGCTCCCGCTCTCTCTCTCTCTCTCTCTAGTTTACTCTATTAAATTATTCATTATGTCCAGCTAGACATTCAAGAATGAATAATGAACAGCGTGGCTGCTGTGACGTCACTAGCCTAATTCCATGCTGACTAGCTGGCAACGCTGGCTGGGAATGAGTGTTGAGCAACGAAAAAGAGTGTGGTAACCTGAGGGAGTTGAAACTTGAGAAACCGGAACAGTTCTTATTCTAAATTTAAATAGGATTAATTATATCTTGAAATGTCTCTGCTTTTTGACTGTCACTAAACTGTTTTAATTTTCACCAGTATTTAAAATTCCGTTGCCGAACCGGCTAGTAAAAACTTCCTCCTTGGGTTAGAGATTTCAATCCTATGCTATTTCTTTAGTTTTTATGCTTTATTTTAATTTTTCTGCTAGGGCCGAAGATAGCCGTTTTTTCTCCAAAATGGTTACTTGTAGTGGACTCCCTTTTATTCTTGAGAATCGCAGAGAAGGGCGATCTGTCTCTCCTTCTTTCTCTCTCTCTCTCACAAAAGTGGACCTCCAAAATAAGCTATTGTATAGTACTCCCTTAAAATTTTGAGAATCGCAGAGAAGGGCGATCAAAATTAGACCACCAAAATAATAAATTGTAGTGGTTCCCTTTAATTCTTGAGAATCGCATAGAAGGGCGATGAACAGTAGACTTCCAAAATGGGAATTGTAGTGGACTCCCTTTAATTCTTGAGAATCGCAGAGAAGGGCGATCAAAAGTAGACCTATCTACCGACCTACTATCTAGCTATAGACTTTAATAACGCCACCAACTATTTTTAGCCGGACTGACAAATAAAATTCCCCCCAACTTGGAGTCGTTATTAGATTTAAATGTTATTTTACATTTTTCCCATAAATCTATGTATTATAATTATATATTTTTGATTCGCGGCAGCAATTCACAAATAAATAGTAATAAATAAATTAGTTAAATTTTATCCCCAGTTTTCTTATTTATTTAGGAGTACTTTGCATATTTCCTGCATCTTCTTCCGCAACTTTATCAACCCATTTAGCTGTGGCCTTAATTTCCTTCGCCCTTCACTTGCTGCGTTATCTTCTATCACCTTTCGACTGCCTCTTTTAGCTCTGTTTTCAATTGACTTTTATTTTTATTGCGCTGTTCGCTTACTGTTTACTTTCGAACCTCAACGCTTCCTCCCTTGAGCGTTCTTATCAGCACAAAGCCCCCCCCCACCCCACACACACAAAAAACTTCAAACTTTTGTTTCTTTTTTGTGTTAAGTTTTGTTTTTTTCGTTCCTTTTGCTGTTTGATTTTGCAAGGGAAATGAAATTGAATTATTTTGCATTGACATTTTGCGGCCGGCGTCACCTTTGGATTCAATTTTTGTTCTGTTCTTTTCTGTTTCTTTTTCTGTTTCTTTTTCATTCTCATTATCTGGCAACTCTTATTTTGGGCACGTCGAGCATATCAGTTAAAGATAACCAGTCCAAAGAGTACAACAAAACATTCAAATCGTCGTTAACATTTTAGATAAATAATGTATACGCCACCGTTTCGAGGCAGACAAATTGCGAAGCTATAGACGAAAATGATTATTCCTTTTAGGTTAGGTCTCGATTGACAGGAAACTTTACTATAGAATTATCCAAGTTACTTTTTATATCTTCTTAAAGATTGCATTTGTATATATCAAGTGTTTACAATCCAGTAACTATCCAATTCATACAAAAGAAATGATTTCTGACCTGTACTAAACCTCCTCCTAACTATTCTAACAGTATTTCTTTTGAGGTTAGTTTATGGTTCGAGTATTATTAATAATCCTCTCAAGTTTTCTTGTACATTCGATAGATTCAACTCAATCAACTACAAAATAAGTAGTATACATTATAATATATAAGTTATAAATATAATACTATAAATAATAGTATATACATTTTCTGGGTTTTCCCCCTGAAGTTTAATCTGTTTTCTGTATCCCAATTAAAATCTATTTATGAACATATTAGGTAAATAAAGTTTTCTACTTAGTAATTAACGGCAAAACATTTTCATTTTCATAAATAAATATGCAAAATTATACCTAAAAAAACAAAAAAAGGATAGTCTGTTTTGTGTTTTAAGGAAACTTTTTGTTAAATGCCTTGTTTTATAATTTAAACACTCATTCTTCGCCATATTTGCCCATTTGGTTTTAGTTTAAATGATAATATAGCAGCTTTGTTTCTGGATATATGTCTTCCTCAAATGTTTCTGGATAAATTTTGAGGAAGACATTATTCTAATGCAAGCCATAGAAGTTTATTATCTCATAGAAACATGGTTCATGATCAAGCATCATAATAAGTGTACTCATGAAGCTCAAAGTCTTGAGTACAGTTCTTAAAATTTCAGCAAAAATCTTGCACCACCCGCTCTTTTAAGGCATTCCAAACAGAAAAAATGTCCCATAAGGAAATTGAACATCTCTTTCTCTCTCTCTCTCGCTAGTTAAGTTGTCATGGGAATTCTAATTGAAGGCTTTTTGTTTTCGCTGCTCTCTTTGCAGATTTGCGGCCCCAAATGATCTAATCAGCTTGTCGTTTCATTTGATTAACAACAACAACAACTGCTGCAGATAATTGACTCAACAAAATTTGGGTGGGTGGGGGTGAGGGGCTAGGGGGAGTGTTTCGTCACAAATTTGCAGTCGCAGTGCCGCAGATTATATAACGTCATTTTTGTTTTTGGTCATTTCAACTGAGCGAGAGACTGACTGACTCTCGGTTAATTATTTGCAGCAGCAGTGCGGTCGCTGCCAGCGGCTAGCGCTAGCGCTAGCGTCAGCGTCAGCATCAACGTCGACCGAATTACACGCACCGAATATGTTCGAAGGCCGTTGAAAAACTCGCGCAGTTTTTGGGCAGACAAATACTCGTAAATACAAACTAAGTAAATAAGTAAATAGCTTAGTAAATAGACGGCGCTAAAAGGCGAATCGCATCTAATTTCATTTGGCAAATTCTATTGCGATTTGGTTTTTTGTTGTTGTTTTTCATAATTTTCTTTTGCCTTAGCTTTTGCGCTCGATTGCAAAATGCAAAAATGCACGCGAAAAAAATTGCAATAACAAACGTCAGGCAACAAAACGCACCAATACAAATGGCGGTGGGGTGGTGGGGCGGCGACAGCGACGGCGACGACGGCGGCGTTGAACGTAACAGCGAACAGCGCGGCGAGGCATACAAAATGTAACTAAAACAGCGCAGCGGCTGGCAAACGGCGCAAAGCCAACGGCGCAGCGGCCATGCTCAGAGAGCGGCGCAAGTAAAAGCCACTAACAAACAGTAGGCGCAAAAGATAAAGCACAAGCAGCCGCAGTCAGCCTTTCAGCGCAACGGCTCAAAGAGAGCGCGCGAGAGCAAGAGACACAGATCGTGACTCTCAAACTCCAAACAAGCGGGCGCACCAGCTGATCTGCTGCTGTGGTGAAGTTGCCCGCCCGTTTGGTGAAAAGGTCAAACAGCGGGAAGCTTTTGCGTTTGCTTTTGTCTTTGCAGCTGCGAGAGAAAGTTTGTTGCGCTCTCTCTCTCTCTCTCTCAATGCTGCTGAATTTGTTTATTATTGAATAATAATATTTTGTATGATTTGGGGAGCTTTCGAGCGTGGGTGTTTGTGTGTGTTTGCGTGCATTGAACTTGACATAAAACCAACTAATTGTTGTTGTTATTAATATCCTTTTTTGTTTTAATTGCGTGAAATTTGAGGCGCACTAATTGTGGGTTACTCTTTGTGAGTGTGCGTGTGTGTGTGTGTGTGCTTGCAACTTGAGTCGCCTTGGCTGTGTGTGTGGTGAAGGTGTGTATAATTTGCGTGTGCCTGCGGTTGCATGTTAATGAACTTGCCCCCGCTTGTGGGTGGTGGGTATCAAATGCTTGTGGCGCGCAAATATCCAAAAAGGTAAAGGACTCGGCTAAGGTTGTGAAAGTGGGTCACGCGTCTGATATTGACCCCATTTGAGGTTGATTTAGACTAGCGATGGCACAAGTCTATCGATAAATCGATAGTGCATAATAATTAATTGCGTTTTTTGTTTGGGTGGTTCTGCTGGTTTCCTTTTATAAGGATAGAAAACAACATTTTTAAAGAATCCTACAGAAAAGCCATTAATTAAAAGTGGGTTGTATTTTAAACAAAAAATATAAATAAAATCATAAATAATGATTATCTGTGAATTTTATATAAAAAAAAGAAATTTGATAGAAAGTCATAGGTTTTTTTCATTATTCTATTCTTTGCAATCTATTCTAAAAAAAAAGTGGTCACACTATTATATTACAACGCTAAAAACACATTAAAATTTGATGTGAGTCCTGTGACGAGCAGCACTACTATTTTCATGAACACAACTGTGTGTCGCTGAAATATCTTGGTTAATGTTTCGGTTGAGTTACCGTTTTCCAAGAGACCACTAAAAAATATACTTCTCATCTCAAAAATTCAGAAATAATTTAAGATTTCGATTTCCGGCTGCGGAGGTTGACTATTTTGCAATAATTTTTATTGAAAATATTAAATATAAGTGGTCCCACACAAGCGAAGCGAAGCGATTACTGTTTTGGTGGGAGCATCGATTAGTTATCGATATGCGTATGCGTTACAGGGTTGTTATGCGTGTATGCGATGAATAAGTAGTGTTGGTAAGTGCTGTCGGTAAATTCTAATAATTGGATATCTTTACACCGACAAAGCCAGTCCTAATTGTGTTTTTAAATTAAATTATAATGAAACGCATTTTTACTAAATCGCCATATAACTAATGTTATCATATTTCTGTATATGGATCTACATGATTTCTATAAGAATTCGTAAAAATTATAGTAATTTAGAAAGACAAGAGAAAATATAAATGAGAATTATTATTATTCTCCATATTCATATATTTAAAACTACATAACGCCTAAACTTTAGCAGTAATAATGGATTTATACTATAAATTTTATAGCTTTCATAAGGCTGATTACTATTATAAATAAATACATAAAAAAAACATGATTTTTATAAAATTGCTCAAAAGTAATTATAATCTTTATAATCATGTAATAACCAAGTAATAAATCATTACTATGTTATTTTTCATAATATAACTTATAATGATTACAGTTCCTGAATCAAATTATCAAGTTATCTTTAAGATATTCTAGAATTTGGTTAGGATATTGCTTCTGATAGTTTATTATAAGTGAGTTCTTTGAGTCGATACTTTTTGGTTTAAGTTCAGTCAGAAATGTGACACAATTAATTATATATTTGTTACGATACGTTTTTCCGACGCAGACTGGTTAAATCCGATGGCTAATTAATCAAAAAACGCAGACAAAATAGGAAATCCCAACAAAGAAATAGAAAAATGAGTCGAAAACGCATTTGGGATTGTATTTGTTGCTGTTTCTGTTTTGTTTTGTTTTGTGGGCGGCTTGGCTTTTGATTGCGACAATATAACTTTCATTTTTGTTGAAATTGAAATTGAAATGATGTAGTTTTTGACGATGTGAGGGAACCTACTGAGGAGACTGAGACTAAAACTCAAACTGAGACTGAGACCATTCAAACTGGAAACTGGATCGTGCGCTGCAGGCGGCATTAAATGGAAAATGGATATGCGCTCAAAAGTGACAACGGCGATCGCGATCGCGATCGAGTTCAATGAAATTTCAAAGACTCAAAAAAACACAAAAAAAAACAAATAAATAGTTGGAAAAGTTTCCGAGGCAAAGCCCCAGCAAAGTGGAGACTGACCCAGTAAATTTATAGCTCTGATCGAGCATTTCTTTTCCCACTTATTTCTATGTATTCCAAGGTACTCACCCTATCCATTAGCTGTTCATCGTTGCGCTTGCGTCGTGCTGGTGCACGTAGTATAATGCGGCCGGCATCTGGAGCGTCCATAGTTTCCAAAGTTCCTCTAATATTCCGAACTTTTCAAAAGCAAAATATTCTATTTTAGGATGAAAAATGAAACAATATGTTAGATTTTACAAAAAATTAATTGAAATGTTTAAAGTATTATATTTTAATATTTCAATTATTAAAATAATCATTTTATAAGCAACATTATCCACAAGCAAGCACTTATACGCAATGTTCAGTCAAGACACGAACCCTGATGGTAACTCTTATACGCGCTCAGCTGCTGCTCAGTGTTTGGGTTAGTGTCTTGGCTGCTTGGTTGCTGTTGCTGCTAAGCGTTCCACACTAAGCACGTTCCACACTAAGCACGTTCCACACTTAGCACGTTCCACAGCGAGGTTGTGAACTTGTCTAACTTGCGATCCTCAAATGATCTTAACCCGCCTTGCAGCGGGTATTTCGATATTCTCACTTAATATGTAACACTCAAAACTTTAGCGGAATATGATCAGAATTGAATAAATTTATTGTTGGACAGTCATAGGAATAATAAATAGAAAATCAAATTAGATATATCTGCTATATTTGATAGAAAGATTGCACTTAAGAACCTTGGAAACAATCGGAAGAATATGTTTATTTTTATTTTGATAAGGTAGATACGTTTTTGCTCTTAATTTTTTAAGTCCTTCTGTCCGTCTGTTTCTATGCAAACTTGTCTATCAGTTTTAAAGCTATCGTAATGAAACTTGGCACAGATTCCTTTTTTTGCTGCAGGCAGTACATATGTCGGAACCAGCCGGATCGGACCACTATAACATATAGCTGCCATAGGAATGATCGGTCGACAACTATGTTTTTGTATGAAAAACTTTTTTGTTTATAAATGTATCCTCACCAAACATTCCCAAACTGAAGAGTTTATACAATCTCATTAAATTTGGTCAAAATCGAACCAGTATATCGCTATATTAAACTTTATGCTTACACAAATATTTCATGCAAGCTAAATTAATACCTGCTAGGGTAGTGTAGTGTAGTGGACTCCCTTTAATTCTTGAGAATCGCAGAGAAGGGCGTTCTATTTCTTTCTCTCTATCTCTTTGTCTCTCTCTCTCTTTGTCTCACTCTCTCTCTCTCTTTGTCTCTCTCTCTCTTTCTCTCTCTCTCTCTCTATTTCTCTCTCTCTCTCTCTCTATCTCTTTCTCTCTCTCTCTCGCTCTCTCTTTCTCTCTCTCTCTCTCTCTCTCTCTCTCTCTCTCTCTCTCTCTCTCTCTCTCTCGCTCTCTCTCTCTCTCACGCTCTCTCTCTCTCACGCTCTCTCTCTCTCACGCTCTCTCTCTCTCACGCTCTCTCTCTCTCTACTCTCTCTCTCTCTCTCTCTCGCTCTCTCTCTCTCTCTCTCTCTCTCTCTCTCTCTCTCTCTCCCACGCTCTCTCTCTCTCTCACTCACTCTCCCTCTGACACACCCACACAAACACACACACACAAACACGCACAAACACACACTGAAGTGGACCTCCAAAATGCTAAATTGTAGTGGAGGTCCCTTGAATTCTTGAGAATCGCAGAGAAGGGCGATCAAAATGACAAAACGGTTTTCTATGAATAACTTTGTTGTTTATGAAGATATCCTCACCAAACTCACCCAAACCGAGTTTCTAAAGAGTTTATACAATCTGACCAAATTTTATCAAAATCGGGTCACTATATCATATAGCTGCCATAGGAACGATCGGGTCAAAAATGCAATCTGACCAAATTTGTTCAAAATCGACCACTATTTCGCTATATCAAACTTTTTGTTTATGCTTTCTTGCTTTATATATTTTATAGTTTTATGATTATAATCAATTTACTTTGAATACTTACATTTATTTTAAAATCGCAAAGTTCCACATTTTATGAGGCGTGTAAATGATATCCTTGCTAGTTTGGCAGTTACAATTCCTTTATATATCTTATGGCAATTTATTGTATATGTTTAATTATGTTGGAAGCAATTGTTGCAGTAGTTAATTAACAAAACTGTAAGTAAAAGAAAGCCTCATTAGTTACAATTCTTAAATCTTAAATCAAAAACTTAAACCAATTGAAAATGCAACAAGCTCAAGGACTTTGCAGCTCACAAATTTAAAATTGATTAGAAAGTAAGCTCCTGGCTGAGTCCTGGGAAAGTAAGCCTGGAAAATGCACTTGCTCGGCTGCTGCTTTGTTTTCATTGTGTGGAAAAACTGTTCGTTGCAGTTAACTGAATAAAATATGGGCTCCTATCCCAAATATTGACAATGGGAATTTCATGTCGAAGGCATTTTCAGTGAAAACTGTTGACATTTTGGCAGATTGCATTGATTTGGAAGTGCAAAAAGGTCAGGAATAAAATATTTATATGGATAATGGACTGGACAAGGCTAGCTGGCAATTGAATCAAGAGCAATTAGCAACTGAGCTTGATATTAATTTATAATCAAATATGGTTTGAGTGTTCTTCAATTACATTCATTACATTACAAGCCATTAATTAAATGCTAGTTTCCAGAATAAATAGCACAAATCTTGCATTATATAAGTTTACTGAAACATTCCAATTCTAAAGCAGATTTATTTATTTCTTTGTTCAAGTTAAAACTTTGAGTTAACATGGTAAGAGCTATGACTGTCAGCTATCAGCTCTAAAGAAGATAGTTTTCAACTTCCCTAACAAATTTTCCTAAATCAATCCATATTACATATTGCGAATTCATTTATTTGGGATTTAAAAAGACTCTTACCTATAGAAATGACAACAAAGTCGCTAAAATAAGTAAACTTAAGTAAACTAATCCATGTAACTACAAATTCTTTTTCGTCTAACCTAACCTACATTCAACTGTATGTTTTCCAACTGCTTAATAGATTATTGAATAGAAAACTTTATAGTATTAGATTCAAACTGAAATAAGTTATGACAACAAACCACAAGTTTGTGGTTAACATGTTTCGTGGTTACAATTGCAAGTTTATTAGCTAAACTGACTGCTAGACTCACAATCAAAGCAAACTTTAATGAATAGGATGAAAATTTCATGAAATTAATTAACATGCAGACAGTTGTCCCAGAATTTAAAGCCAAAAAGGTAACAATGCGACACAAATGGCAACTCTCTGATGACGTCTAAGAGACACAGAAATATAAAGGTAGACTCATTGTAAAGGCCGGTTTACACATCCATGCTGTCATATTTGCTGCCAGTCAAGCGTAAAGGGCTGTCAGATACTCTGACAGCGTAGTCTGGCAAGCTTTTGACCATAGACTGTCAGAGCTTATTAGAATTTGTGTAAACTTAGGAAATATAGTTGAAGTTTTTGTGAGAAAAACAAATAAAAGCTCACTCTATGTTTTCGATAGTCAGCAATCGATACTATCGATATTTTTAAATATTTTAATAATTGTAGATAAATCTTAATTAAAGAGGTTTGGTTTGAACTTGAAAATATATACAAGATTTCTTATAGAATGATTATGGTTTAGATAGTCAGCAATCGATACTATCGATATTTCTTAATATTTTCATAATTGCAGATAAATCTTAATTTAAGAAACATTGTTAAAGTTTTTGTTTGGTTTTTGTGAGACAAATTAATAAAAGCTCACTCAATGTTTTCGATAGTCAGCAATCGATACTATCGATATTTTTTAATATTTTAATAATTGTAGATAAATCTTAATTAAAAAACTTCAAAATACATACAAGATTTTGTATAGAAAATTAATTCAATGGTTTCGATAGTCAGCAATCGACACTATCGATATATTTTTAAATATTTTCATATCTGCAGATGAATCTAAATTTAAAAAACATAGTTAAAGTTTTTGTTTGGTTTTTGTGAGAAAAATTAATAAAAGCTCACTTTATGATATCAGCAATTGTCAGCAATCGATATTATCGATAGTTCTAAATATTTTAATAATTGTAGATAAATCTTAAATAAAGAGCTTGAAAATACATATAAGATTTCTTATAGAAAATTAATTCAATGGTTTCGATAGTCAGCAATCGATACTATCGAGTTTTTTTTTTAATATTTTCATAATTCTAGATAAATCTTGACTAAAAAGCTTGAAAATACATATAAGATTTCTAATATCGAATAAAATCTAAATACAAATTAAAGAATTGTTTATTTTTTAATTTCACATTGCATTTGTAAAAGAATAAACTCTTCCAGCAATATGTTCGATAAAAAAATACTATCGATAGTAAATAACTAATGACAGCCAAGTGAACACAATCGATGCTATCGATAGTTTAGCCTCCCGTTAACCATTTAATCAAACGATAATTGGAAAGTGATGAAAGATTAAACTGAAGTGAACAATTCGCCCAAAGTGGCAACGAATAATTGAAGCGTGTGTAAATGTGTCTGAAGAAAAGTGACGTAAATTGAATGATTCATGAATGTTTGAGTGTTTGAGTGTTATTTTTTGGGTATACCAGACACGACAACTGCTCTCACATTAACCCGCTTCCTCAGATAAAACCCAAACTGCGATAACCAATGTGGTTAACTCGCTTATCAAGGCTGGTAGTTAATGCGGTTAGTGGATCGCTTGCGGGGCTGCAGCTGCGGGGCAGTGAGTTTTAATTTGAAAAAACAAGGAAATACTCGTAATTAATGCGCAAAAGGTGCAACAACAACAACAACAACAATCACAGAATACACAATAGAAACAACAACACAATGACTAAGCGATTACAGGTACAGCAACAAAGCGAACTACTGAATGAATAGACCAAAAACTCAGCAAGAAGCGAACCCAAAAAAGTGTTGCTAGAAAAAAAAAACAGCGTGGAAAAGCAGCTGGAAAAACTTTAGCAACTTTGAAGCTGTATTTCTTGCTGTTTTTCATCTTCTTCTACACTGCGATTGCTGAATTTTCCTTTGCATAACGCTAAAGATGCCGGCGCCAAGTTGCAAAATTGAATTGCAGATGAGCAGGGCAACCCTGGCGGCTGTCTAGCTGCCTCTTCGCTTCCCAGGTGTGAAAAAGTGTTGGAAATTGCATAAATAACAACTAATTGTTAAACGATAACGCCTTCGTTTCGTTGCAAACTGTTGTAAGAGGAAGTTTAGTTTTGAAAGACAAAGAAAAGGCTTTCCTCTCCAAACATAGGCAAATAGTTCAAAGCAAATTTCAATTTTAATGAGTTTTACCATATACTGCCGAAAAGTTATTGTGAAAAGTACTCCCCCAATTGATAAGGCAAAGTGCAAAAACACTTTCCATTTAATATCAATTAATAAAGAACCCATATATCATGGTCAGCTAACAAAAACAAAGAAAGGCCCAACTTATAAACAAGATAAGCAATTTATAATATAAACAAAATGGTAAACAATAGATAATTCAGCGTTAAAAGAGCATATTAATCATTTTAGTATATAAGTTAAAATTGATAAAAATGCAGTTAGCGTAGTAATTATTTTTAAAATAATTATTGATTATTTTTTTATTATTTCATATTATTCAAGAAAATCAATCATTACTCTACAGAAAAATAAAATAAATAATAAAATATATATAAATATAAAATAAAAAAAAAGAAACATAAAAATACCATCTATTATCAAGAAAATATACCCCCGCGAGAGCATCGAACGGACCCGGAAGCGGGAGGGAGTCACAAGGGGCGGGGGGGGGGGGGGATTTATTATAAATAATGTGAATACATTAAAATTGATTTATATATATATACTATCATATTATTGACGAAAATTATAACTTTTAAGTACTGCTCATTTCAGAACTTTATTTAAAATCTGCTCTACACAAAAAAAAAAAAAATATATAAAAATAATTGATAATCTATCAGAATATTAACTTTATTGTTTATGCATATTTTTTACTTATTTAAAATTGAAGATAGGTTTTCAAATTTTGGGAGGGGGGGGGTGGGGCTTATCTTCATATTATTAAATGACGAAATTCACTAATATTGCCAAAATTCTGCTCATAGGTCAAAGATAAAGGCAATCAACAATTGCGTTCATACGGACAGACGGACATTGCGAAACCCAATTTACTTTTTTTCCCTTGAACAAGTAAAAATATAAGATTTATTATAAATAATGTGAATACATTAAAATTGATTAATACTTATTATACTATCATATTATTGTAGAAAATTATAATTTTTAAATACTGCTCATTTCAGAACTTTATTTAAAATCAAGCATTACTCTACACAAAAATATAAATTAATAATAAAAGATTTACTATAAATAATGTGAATACATTAAACTTAATTTATATATTTATTGATTAATTTTGTATATTATTTCAAATTATTCAAGAAATTTGTAATAAGAAATTTGAAAAAATGATTGATCTCAATTTCAGAACTTTTCTTTGGTTAAAATCAATCATTACTCTACACAAAAAAAAAAATAAGAGATTATTATAAATAATGTGAAAACTAATTCATATATTTATTGATTAATTTGAACATAATTAATGTTTAAATACTGTTTGTTCATAGGTCGAAAAAAGAACCATCAATGATTGATTAAATTTGAACATTATTTAAAATCAATTATTACTTTACACAAAAAAAAGAAGATTTTTTATAAATAATCTGAATAGAATATAATCAATTCATATATTTACTGACTATGTTTGTTACATAAGTCGAAAAAAGAACAATCAATGATTGATTTAAATTTGCGAACTTTTCTTTTTTAACAGAAAAATATAAGATTTATTATAAATCATGTGAATACATTAAAATTGATCATATATATTTATTGATTAATTTTTTTTTATTATTTGAAATTATTCAGAAATTTATTATTTTAAAATTTGACTTATAGGTAATCAATGATTGACTTCAATTTCAGACCTTTTCTTTGCTTAAAATCAATCATTACTCAAACAAAAAAATATATAAAAAAATAAGATTTATTATAAATAATGTGAATACATTAAAATGAATCAAAAGAATATATATATTTAATGATATATAATTATAAAGTTGATCAAAGTATGTGGCACAATTTTCACTCAATAACTTTTATGGCTACAAATCGGGCTAATAGCCGTTATTTGCGGTACCTGCTATAAGCATAAATCATACTGAATATACATATTTTTTGGTAATTCTCTATCTATTACAATCTAACAAAATCTAATAGCTTTCTCAGCCGCAGCCGCAGCCACAATGTATTTTTTGAGGTCAGTTCTCTAATGAAGACATTTGGCAAACGATTAAATTGAGCATTCATTAGTTTGACTATTAAGATGCGCAACGCTCAGATACATTCGGGCAATCTTTAAGATGCACACTCAATGCATGCGCAAGTATCTTTCTTTCACACGTGCCCGGTTAAATCGGTTTAGACCCTGGGCGGAATGGTGTATCTGTTGTGCTCGGTTTTGGCAAAGTTCAAGTGCCTTTTCTTTAATGCGACCCACTAAAAAGAACAGCAAAAACGACACGTCTACTACAAAAGATTGCACAGACGCCACAACGAAGCTGAGGCCGGATTGGGGGGACTGTGGACAGGGGCCAGATACAAAAGACCGAGCCCACAAATTTGGGTCAATTGACTCACACAGCAAGAAAAAAAAAAAAAAACTTGTTCTCAAAGCGTGCTGACAATAATAACCGCAAGATACAAGAGATTCCGACAGACAACAATAATAATACTACAAAGCCCGAGAGCTGCACAGAGATAAAAACTTAAAGAATAGCATACTTGGATGATATAGTATGGCGTGATATATAAACAGACTTTGCTTTTCTGATGTAAGAAAACTAGTTTTTCAATTTAAGTTCGATGTTTCGATGTAATGCGATATATTTGTGGAAAAGAGAGCATTCTAGGTCTTAGAAAGGCTGCCAAAAATGTTTATAATAGAAATATTCATTTAATAAGGGATTAAGCTTTGGTGCGGACTTAGAATTTCAAATGGACCTGTTGATGAGAGTAATTAGTTCAAGCCGGGATCGGACAGCAAGTGGGTCAGAGGTTAAGGCATCCGCCTTACAGACGGGAGCACTCGGGTTCGAATCTAGCCGACTACTACTCATATACGGACAAGTTTGAGCTAAAATTTCTAACAATAAGGTCACTGATGAGGATGCTTGGCAGCATCCGAAGTAGCGCTATATGACCAGCCAATATTTTTCATATCTACCTTTCTATATTCACCCTGAATTGTTGACGTCGAGCCTGTTAAATATTTCATTTATTCATTTAAATATATAAGAAATACATGATATTCTATAAAATTATACATTGTGTGGACTAGGAATGTAGGAAGACTATTCATTCCTTTTTAAAATCAATGTTTCCAAGTAAATTGATTTATTTAAATAATTAAAAAACATTCTATGGTACCAAAACTAAACAACAGAAATAACCATACAAATATATTAAATAAAAAATAAATGATCTTGTTTGAAATTTTGTGGGGACAAGGAATGTAGGAAAACTATTCATTCCTTTTTAAAATTGATCTATTTAAAAAATAAAGAAAACATTCTTTGGTAATTTTAAGAACAGAAATATCTATGAATATGCAATATATAAATCCTGTATGAAATTATACATTGTAGGGACAAGGGATGTAGGAAAACTATTTATTCCTTTTTAAAATCAATGTTTCCATGTAAATTGATACATATATTTAAAAAGAAATAAAACATTCTATTGTAATTTTAAGAACAGAAATATCTATGAATATGTAATATATAAATTATATATAAGTCCTGTTTGAATTTATACATTGTGGGGACAAGGGATGTAGGAAAACTATTCTTTCATATTTTAACTAGATTTCCTAACTTTGATTTAAGTTGATTGATTATTAGAAAAGCCTCCTAGGTCTGTTTTGAATATAAACATTTAATATAATTTTAAAAAATAATTAAAATATATAATATAGTGATATACATTTAAATTTTCAAAATAAGAATAGGAAAAAAAACAAAAAAATTATACATATATATTGGATGGAGGGGAGAAGATATAAATATATTAAAATATATATAAAAAAAAGGAAAGATGCTCTAGTGGAATATAAGCAGGCTTGAATTTTGCCAAACACATGTTAGAACGCACACACACACATGCATCAAGCAGTTCAGCGGCATTGCAAGCAAGCAGACCGTTTCAACAGACGGCTGCGCTGCTGTCCACCCCTGCTCTGCTCTTTATCCCTTCCATGAAAACTGGACAGCTTGTCAATCCAGTCAATAAAAATTGCATAAAATCATAAATCTTGTTCTACAATCAACTGCAGTCTTCAAAAGTCAGACAGGAGCTACCAAAGTAAGTTGTCTATTTTCCACGCAGATTTCCCTTCCCTTCCCTGCCTTCACGATTCTACAATTTCATTGCCCTCATTATAATCAATTACGTAGTTGATCGTAGGTACACTGGGAGTCATCCCATCAGTTAGCAGATAAAACCCGTTTTCTTCCGGGGCATCCGGAGAAACTGGCCCCGTATGTGTGGGCAGGCCCTAAAGACACTTGATAAATTGTTGTCTCTGTCAATAAGTCGCATTTATTTATAGCTTCTGGCTAATTCGCCGACGTGGCGACAGCGCCAATAAAATAAGTTAGCTAAATCATTATCTAGACTGGCACAGTTGCGATTGTAAACAATTATGTTTATTGAGTTGCCACAATTATATCAACAATTATATCATGCACTGAAATCCATGATTTCTTCAGTTTTATATATGCAACATTTATGACATACATTAGGAAAGTACGGTGGTAAGTTGGTTGTGCCACACATTATATTGAAATGACGTTGACATGGCATCAGAATTGAAAATTTAACTTGTTTTAGTTTTCTAAAACTATCCCGAGACACCCGACTCTTCTGTACAAATATTTTAAGCTAATAAATCTTTATTAATATTTTCTATTTATATTTCAATTAAATTTCATTTCATTTATTCACAGTAAAATAATTTTGTATATTTGTAAATGTCCTAATATTAATTTCAATAAGGAGTTCAGACTTCATAGCCTTTTCTGCCTAAGTATATATAGTTAACATCTACCAACAATTAATGTAAATATGTAGATCCTGGTCATTAAACCTATGGGGAACCAAAATATGTATATGTAGAACTCTTAATCAAAATAATGGCTTTTAAAGACATTAAAAGGTAGGGAAATAGAACATTACAGAAACAAATGATTTCTAGTATAACCTTATACTTTTTTTAAGAAGAACGTTGATTTCAACAAAGAAATCTGTCAGTTGTTATCTGAAGATCCAGATCAGTCTGTTAATAATAATAATACAAAAAATGATTTTTATTTTAATCTTTTATATTTGCTCTATAATTTTGAGTTACCCTCATGGACAAGCCTTTAACCGCTTTCATATTTAATAATACTTAAAGATTAAATATGAAAGATATTATAAAAATTATAGAGCAAATATGAAAGATTAAAGTAGAAATTATGGGATTTTGTAAAGAGTTCTGTCCCTGATAAAAATACTACAAATGAAGAGTTGCATGCATTATACATTATTATTATAAGGAAGCTGAAAATAATATCGGCATTCATCCTGCTTTCATCTCCAGATGAATCCATAGAGAAGCCAAAGTTAAAAATATGAATTTACCTAACTCTTTCTTGAAGTACATCCTCCTTTTTATCCTGTTCAAGGAAATATTTGTACGTTATTCAATTTCTAATACACTCTCCAAGATTCTGTCAAGCCTTATAAGCTTTTATTTATAGATTTGATGAATTATCTCATCGATGAATGATGGAAATACCAAGAAAGGTCACAAAGGTACTCTGGCTGGGAAATATGTGTATCCAAGAGTTAAATATATGAATTTTTCTAACTACTTTCTTGAAAACAGCCTCCTTTTCATCCTGATCAATAAATATTTGTACGTTATTCATTTCTAATACACTCTCCAAGACTCTGTCAAGCCTTTTAAGCGTTTATTTATAGATTTGATGAATTATCTCATCGATGAATGATGGAAATTCCAAGAAAGTTCACAAAGGTACTCTTGGCTGGGCAAAATTCCTATCCAAAAGACTTTTCCATATCAAGATTTTGTTTTGTTACGCTTAGCTGAGTGCTTACGTAACTATTCCTTATTTTTGTTGTATTTAAAAATATATAATTATTTTGCGCAGTTTTTGGGCTTACGTAGACTTTTGAAGTGTAACAGCTGCTGTCCAGAATGTGGATTAATCATTAATGTCGATGACAAAAGCGTATTCAAGGGCAACAACCCATTTGTTTTCAACAAAGCAGCTAAATTGCTGAAATTCAGTTGGAAAGTGTGGCAAATTTGTGCCAAAACTGCAATTTGTATGAGACTAGAAAGGCAATTGAGTCAATGTCTGCAAAATTCACGGATCATTTGGCAGCATAAAAATGTCTAGGAAAGGCAATATCAAATTGAGGCGTTGTTGATTGCAAATTTTTGATGGGAGGCCTTTGACTCTTTGGGAATGCGAATGAGAATCGAGTTCAATGAATTTGTGTGTCAACAGTTTGCACAGTTTTTCTGTGGATTAACGCAATCAATGAACCCAAGAAGCGCATATATACTTTTAAATAAATGAAGTGGAAACTTTTAACCGCACTCGTTCACAGGCTGTTCACTTATCTGAGACACTGTAGCCCCTTATAGATGAAGACAGGACGCAGACCTCAACGCTCCAAACTCCGCTCTAATGACTTTTCATAAGCGATCAAAATCGCTGTGGGGAGGAACTCAATAACACTATCGAACATCATATTTATCTCCAACAAACTAAGTTATAAAGTCTTGACTTTTATTAGGAGAGAAAGATAGGTTTCCTCCAAGATATAAATATATATATGTAAACGGGTGTATGAGAAAGGGCGACGTTATCGAATATCAGTTCGGTGGTGGAAGTCGATATCAGCAGAAGTATCGATAAGCAGTTGGAAAACCAGTCGGAGTGGATCGTCAGAAGAAGGCCAGTTCGTTCGTCGGTGATAATTCGGAGGTCGTCGTCAGTCGAAAGCAGAGCAGTTATTCAAACTTATTATTGTACGCTGTTATTAGCAAATAATCATACCATTAAACATAATAAAGTGTTGGTTAATATATATCCAACCTTATATATATACCACTACTAAATTACGAATATCGATAGTCTGCACTATTAATATTATCGATAATTGTAAATATTTATATATTCATTTCATTAAAACGCCAATGTTTGAAGTGTAAAGCTTTAAATTGAAAATGAAGTATTATTTATGGGAGCCATGTGGTCCGATTTTGATGAAATTATAGGAAACTATTTGAAGTATAATAAAACTCTCACTTAGTTTGGATGAAAAAATACTATTAATATTGATATAGCGAAATTGTAGTTCGATCATGGCCAAAATTTGGTCAGATTGCATTTTTGACCCGATCGTTCCTATGGCAGCTATATGATATAGTGACCCGATTTTGATCAAATTTGGTCAGATTGTATAAACTCTTTAGAAACTCGGTTTGGGTGAGTTTGGTGAGGATATCTTAATAAACAACAAAGTTTTTCATACAAAAACATAGTTGTCAACCAATCATTCCTATGGCAGCTATATGTTATAGTGGTCCGATCCGACCAGTTCCGACATATGTTCTGTCTGCAGCAAAAAGAAGGGTCTGTGCCAAGTTTAATTACGATAGCTTTGAAACTGAGAGACTAGTTTGCATAGAAACAGACGGACATCGAATCGACTATAGATGCTGATCGAGAATATATATAATTGTGGGGTCGAAAACGTCTTCTTCAGTGCATTACACATTTCGAAACAAAATTATAATACCCTCTGTTAGGGTATAAAAAGGTTTTCAAGATAATTGAGTATCTTATTCACACTCTATATATCACTTTTTTGGTAAATATAAGAAAAAAACTCTTAATAAATTCTATATTTACTGAAAATCAAAATCCATAAATAAAATCATATATCTGTTTTAAATGGAAATGTGATATATTTTCAAAGACAAGAACATTTTTTCCTTATAATATATCACTTTCTATTCGGAAATATGATATACTTTTAAAAAGCAAGAGCAAAGGTCTTCAAAATTTCTATATTTACAGAATAGAGGCCTGATCTATTATTAAACCAGGTCTTTTATGATCTATCGATAAGTTTCTAATCGGTTTCAAATAAAATAGAAACTAAGGAGTATTTTAAGGCCTATAGATAAGCCCTTGGAAAACCTCAAGTTAATTGAATCGATTAACAGGCGCAATAAAAACTCGACCGAAAATTGATTACATTTTGTTGCCCAGTGTAATTAAAGAAAGGCGCCAAAGAAACGCCCCCCCTCTCAGCTGAGGTGGGGCAGGAGGAGCAGCGGGGGCAGACAAATTCAAATGCCTGGCCGTGGAAAAAATGCAATCAAAACGTGCCTCAAAAAAGGCGGCACGAAATGAAAAGACGGTTGCGACAAGTACCACTGGGGAATGGGTAGGGTAAGGGGGAGAGGGAGATGGAGAGGTAGAGGGCTCATTGCCGCTGTTGCAGTTGCAGTTGCAAGTTGCACGAATTTGGCGCCTCAAGTGTTAATAAAATGTTGCAGTTAAGTTGGCGTAACATATGCGAACATTGGGCGTGGCAAGCGAGGGGCAAACGTAAGCGGGGGAGGGGGAGGGGGTAGGCGCTTGCGGCAACATTTGCAAATTCAATGCGAAATGAATTGCAACCAAATGTGCGGCGGCTGCCGTTGTGCAACATGATTGCATTTCTTTTCAATGATTGGCAATGGGCTCCAAAACAGCATCCAAGCAGACATGCCAGTATCTCTATATATACTATATATATATATATATACTATATATATATGTATATGTATAGTCGTAGTCAGCCAGCGAGACTGCCTGTAAACGGGGCAGACAATCTGGCAGGGCAACCTGAGCCGAGCTAGAGGCACATGCAACGAAATTAAAAAGAAAAAAAAACAACACTGCTTTGGAATTTGCATGATATGTTTGCCATATGCAAATACTTCAGCTACACTGAGAGAAAACAAAATCAATAAAATACCTAGAGATAGTAGTAAAGAAAGGTAGACAAAGAGATTGATGCCAGCTTGAAACCCTGTAGATTGTATAAAGATCTTGGACTAGTTGAAGAATTAATCTTTCAAAAAAACTTGGCAATTTTATTTTCATATAAATAAAATGTTTAATATTTTATTTTAATACATTTTTTTTAATATAAATATATTTATTATTCAATATTTTTTTATATTATTTTTAATATTTTAGTGCATTTTTAAAAGTCATCACAGTTGTTCAGCAATGTTTCCTTTAAGATATGCAAGTTTAACCAAATCCCAGCGAAATATTTAATAAAACTATAATAATAAAGTTCTAAGTGTAAAAAGAGAAGTAGCATTACTTAGTAAATGGATAAGATTCTTATAAGTATAGCATAAGAGCCAAATAGAGTTATGGATAGCATCATTCGAATTACAGGTTTGAGGAGAAAGAGGAAGGAAGTTTCTAGAACTACTGATGGAAACTGCCAAACTAATTTGCCTGATAATTTCAGATGAATCAATTTCTTCATTAATTAGTTTGTATAGAAAAATTGTACAAAGCATGGTTCTATGATCAAAAAGAGAGGGACGATTTATTGGTAAAAGTCTAGTACGGTAAGAAAGAGCGCTTATTAGGATTATTGATTTAAGAAATTCGAAAAACAGCGACGTTTTCTATACAAAAGATCGATTTTTTTTACATTACCAATAAGGTTTCCTATTAAAACCCCGTAGCGGAAAGAGCAGAAATTGGTTTTGTATAGTTTTAATTCTGTCCTGTTGAACCTTGTATGGGGGACCTATACTAAAGAATAGCATGAACAAATAAAGTCTGAAGAGTTTAATAATCTACGGATCGTTGAGTTCTAGGGACTAACGAAAATACAACCATATATGAAGAATTTCATCAAAAAATTCAATGTTTTTGCACATTTTTTTAAATTTACACATTTGCTGAATTCAGTTGTTATTTATTATTAGTTATTTACCTTTTTAAAATGCAATTCTTTTTCATATTATTAATTTTTTAAATATTTTTATTATTATTTAACATTTCTGTGTTTAATTTGAACAAGCTTTCTGCTACCTTAAGTAGCAACTTAATCTAGTTTTATATAAATGAAATTCCTTAAAGAATTTGACACACATTTTGCTACAGAGATTTCTTAATAGGAAGAATTTTAATATTGATAGCAAATTAATAGTGAGGTTTACCTAAGTTTTAAGAATTGTGAGTTGAATAATATTATATTTTTGGATCGTTTAAGAAGCCTTCAAGTGCTAACAAAAGCCAAAACTCAGCTCTGTTGATCGTGAGCACTCATTTCACAAAAAAACCTACACTTTTGTTTGGTTAAGCAATTATGAATATTAGGAAGAATTCGCTCAGTGTACGCCAAGGTGTTAAAACGGCACAAAAAAAGGTACAGCAGTTGCACAAAACAAAAACCACAGAAACAAGCAAAAATTAAAAAACACGTAGATCATTTTGTAAGCCAAAAACAGTAGCATGACAGCTGAGGAAAATACCTCCCGCCGAGAGGCTGTGGCTGTGGAAAACGCACCCGAAAGACATTACCCGGAAGCCTGAAATGTGTGGCATAACTGCATAGAAAACTGTTGCACGGACTCGTGGATTTGGAAAGTGCAACAAGATGGAATGGAATTAAATGGGCGTTAAATTTGCTTAATTGTTTTCAGTAAATGCTGAAATACCAAATGATATGGGGTCTATTAAGAAGACAATGCCAAATTGTTGATGATTATAATTAATGCGGTTTGTATTTCATTAGCATTTGAAGAGAGTTCAGTGAACCCCACTAAAGCCCAGACAAAAGCCAGCTTCAGAACTCTCTTCTCCTCCTCTCTTTCTCTGTCTCTGTGTCATAAAGAAAAATCTGCACAATTGACGCAATTTTATGCGCACGTACTCATAAAACAAAAGCGTAACAGAAGCTGCGTATAATACAAACAAGTAAGAATGCTCTAGTCGAGTATACCCGACTACGAAACTCCCTGTACCCAGGCCTAGATCTTCCAATCATATGTCCGTCACACACAGCACACACACAATACACAAACACACACACAGACACACCAACAGCAACCCCACGGGGGGGGCGCCCCCCCCCCGGGGGGGGGGACGGGCTGGCCAAAAAACCCGGGTGATCCCACGACCACAAAATAGACAGACAAAACAACGAGAGAAAAAAATAAACACACCCCCCACCACCTTCCAAAATATGGTAAAAAAATTCGACGGGGGGGGGAGGAGCCACACCCCCAAAAAATGGCCCAACGGAGCGCCGCCCCCCCCCCACACACACACACACACACACACCGCCAAAAAAAAACCCACAACATAAAAAAAATATATATAGGGGGCCGCCCCATAAATCAAAACAAACCCCCCGGAATAATGAGATACAGAAAATTGCGCACTCTTTCATAATATTGTAGAAATATAAAGGAAAAACTCTCCTCAAATGACGCAACATTTATAGTTATCACAAATTGCAAATTGTGCTCTTTATGCGGTCTTAACTCATTTGCCAACTTTTATTGGCCTCCACTTATCAGTTCGGTGGCCTTTAGCTATCAGAACAACAAATGGAAGTCCCTGGGTAACAAATCATATGTCATAACACAAAACGATCCAACGATCCATCGATCCATCGGTCGATTCGATTGAATTGTCCAATTGTTTTATTGGGTTTCTTATAAAACGACGGCTGTGGCGCCTCTGGTCATTTTGATTATGATTATAATATCATCAACGTCTGTGCGGATTTCTTTGAATGTTTAGAAAGCTATAAACAGTTATCTGTTTATATTTGCCAAGACATTATGAAGTAGATAACAACATAGCTAATATCTGTGTTTTGACAGACCCTCTACAAAAATATCTGTGATTTCATTCCACGCTGGGCATGACTCACAAAGATCAGCTGATCATATATAGCACACAACTGTGCATATGTATGAAAGAACACAGAACGAATGTATTGAATAACAGTTCCAAACATTCAGATTCAAACTGCAGAACCTATGAGTCAGAGTCAGAGCAGAAAACCTTATCATTGCCACAACACAGAACATGATTAGAAAACATTCACTTTTTGCTAACCAAAATTGAGATGTCAAGTCGTAAATTGAAATGTTCGCGCCTCAAATGAATGAGGTATAAAACCAGAGTTATTGCCGTGTTTTCTCTGTTTTAATCGAGATACGATGAGTTTGCTCTAATTTCTGTTTTATCTAAGTATCTAATGCTGCAAGTCGGCCTATCTTAGATATGTACATTTTGTGTAGTGTAGATTATCGATAGTTATCGATTTTTACATCATTTTGATAGTTTATAGTATGAATCGCAAGACAGTTTCAAAGCAATATACTTATGTTATGAATTTTATACTAAGAATTATAACTAGAACTTCAAAAAGTGCTTTACAGGGTGCTTATTATAACTGATAAGTTCAAGTTCAAATTTATCTATCACTTAAATTAATCAATTTTGTAGAAAATATATCGATAAATGTATTTTATGGATTAGCGATTATTAGAAGAAAAAAGTTGAATTTTTTATAAGTTACTGAGCCTACTTATTTTAAAAATTTAAAAAGCAAAAACTGAATTTTATTTTTAAAAGAATTCTTTTTTTTATATAAAGAAAATATTTATTTGATTTAAATTTGCTTTATGTTATCTTTTGAAACAGCAGGCAGATGAGACAAATTAAAAATACATTAAGAAAAGTACAGAGTTAAGTTGGCTGCGCTGGATCATTTCAAGAAATGACGTTGAATTCTTAATCAAGTTTTGTGTATTGTTTTTTTTTCAAACTATTTTCATTATCGATACTATCGAAATACAAAAAAAAACTAATGAGATTATGCGTCTATAGAAATTCTATATCCTTTTTCAAAATAAACATATTTCTGTATATTGTTTAAATTCATATTATAAAGCTTATACATGTATGATTATTCGATTCAAATCTAATTTCGTGTAGACTTTTAACATTATTTCATCAATCTATGTTAAAAAGTATATATTTCTTAATTCAAGGCATTTGTTTGCCCTCGTTTTTTCTTTTATATACAATATTTATTATTGTATTTTTATTATTTATTTTACAGTTTAGAATTCAGCAACCCTTAAATAAATAAATAAAAATATTGAACAACGTTTTATAAAGTAGTAGGTTTTCAAAAAGGGCTGCAAATATTTGCCTTAAAATAAAAAACCTTTTCAACATATACTTTTTAAGCAAAATTCCATAAAGTTATTACCACAGTAATTTTAGTTAAAAAATAATTGATTAATGTCTTTTGCTTTACTTTAATCGCTTTCAAAAGCGTCTAAAAGATGCAAATCTGACTGAAAAAATGGCTTAAAGAGTCGCTAAAAGAATTTAAAGCACATTAAATGCCAAGCTCAACGGACTGTAAACATTGTCTGCATAGTTTAAAATGTAATTAATATGCGGCTGTTACCAATCGGCAGCCAGACTGACAAAAGCCAAGCTCCACACACACTTCTGGTTCTTTTTTTCAGGCTGTCTATGGCGCGTCAATGGCAGAGAGGCCGATTAGATTTGCCCACAACAGAACAGAACAGAACAGAACGGAACAGAGGATGTTGGAGAGCTGCTGGGAGGAGGAAGCGGGTTTGAGCCAAGCCAAAAGGCTGTCAGCTGGTCATATCAAATAACCTTCAAGTGCACAAGCAAACAAACTGGCAGCCAACCGGTTGGATGCATGCTTACATAAATACTCACAACACACACACAACTACTTATAAATATATATTTATATACATATTTATTTAGTTATTTAGTTATGTATGCGCGGCCCATAACGAAATTAGAAAATGCAACACAAAACAGTGCAGCGGGCGACGCGACGCGACGGCGGGGGAGCTGCAGCGGGCTGGCTGCCAAGTTAAACCAGCCCACTAGCGAACTAACCCAACCAGAGTTGCCAATACAGCCTTTTATCCTACCATCATATCTGGCTTTTATACAAAGTAATATATTTCTAACATTTATAACTATTCAGAATCTCTATCAGTGAATTATCGATACATAAGGATGAGACTGACAGCTTTAGGAGTCTATCGATAGTATCGATAGTTTCTTTTAATACCAATACAGCTATAGCAGTCTATCGATAATATCGATACTTACTTTTAATTCCAATTAACAGCTCTAACAGTCTATCGATAGTATCGATATCTTTAATACCAATTAACAGCTCTAGCAGTCTATCGATAGTATCGATAGTTTCTTTTAATTAGTAGTCTATCAAAAGTATCGTATAGTATTTACTTTTAATACCAATTAACAGCTCTAGCAGTCTAACGATAGTATCGATATTTTCTTTTAATGCCAATTAACAGCTCTAGCAGTCTATCGATAATATCGATATTTTCTTTTAATACCAATTAACAGCTCTAGCAGTCTAACGATAGTATCGATATTTTCTTTTAATGCTAATTAACAGCTCTAGCAGTCAATCGATAGTATCGATATTTTCTTTTAATGCTAATTAACAGCTCTAGCAGTCTATTGATAATATCGATATTTTCTGTTAATGCCAATTAACAGCTCTAGCAGTCTATCGATAGTATCGATATTTTCTTTAATACCAATTAACAGTTCTAGCAGTCTATTGATAATATCGATATTTTCTGTTAATGCCAATTAACAGCTCTAGCAGTCTATCGATATTTTCTTTTAATACCAATTAACAGCTCTGGCAGACTATCGATATTTTTTTTGTATACCAATTATCAGTACTATAACTATATTTATTTTAATTATAATAAAAATAGCTATAAAAATAATTAAATCCACGCAATTGAGATCAGAAGATCCAGATCAGTCTGGCAATAATACAAAACAAAATAATAAATAAAGACTAATGAAAAATAATATTACTATTATTATATTTTTTATATTTGGTATTTAATTGTACTGTTATTATTATATAAACAACTTAAAATAAAATTATGGGGAAGAATACTAATATATAATACTATTACTATTAAGTTGACGAGTTTGATACGTTTTATTTGAAATTTTCCTAATGTAATATTTGAATTTATAATTTTAAAGCTTAAGTTTTAACTATTTTTTGTAAAAAATCTCTAAAACTTTACTATCGCTGAATTAGCTGGAAAGTATAATAACAATGTGTACTTAATAATTGATAGTTTTTTAAGCTGTTACGATTGACGATAATTAGACAGCTCCAGCTTCCAGCCATTAAAGAGAATTTGTCTGCGAATATTAGCTTTTATTGATGAAAATTCCATTGAATTTCAAAGCAAAACATTAGAGAATCCTATTCTAAAGCTAGTTAATGATAAAACAGCTTTTAAAAATTACATATAACATAAAATGTAAGTGACTTCTGGCAATAAAAAACACAAGAGTTCGAACACATAAAAAGAAGATTGATTTTATGTAGTTAACAAACAAAAACTTCTGAGTTTTGGCAGTGATATATCATCTACTGTTTTATGTGCTCTATTCTTTGTTAGCTACTATAACTAGCTTTTTTGCTGCACAAAAGTTGGCAACACTGACCAGAGCTCACCCCTTCGCCCCCCGCAAGAACACGGCCAGCCGCACTGGGAGGCCCCCACAGAGCTGCAGCAGCGAAGCGGAAACTGTTGACCATATTCGTGTCAGCTAATCTCAGCTGCTGGCCATTTCTTGACACTTTCCTACTTAACATGCGAAATCCACACAATTGTCAGCCAATTATTGCCACCTACTCACGTGCTGCTGGATACGACAAAGCCGCCTTTTCATCGATTTCAATCAACTCCAACAATCAACAGGGCGAGCACTCGATTGGTGGAAGCTGACGTCCATCTGGCGATTACTTATAGTATATACCCTTATCTAGGTCTGGCCCACACGTATTTAGTTATTTATTTATTCATTAATACTGGACAATGCTCAGTTAAACACAAGGAGTATATTAAAAGCGCTCTTCAATAATGGCAACTCTGAACTGATGGGAAAGGTTAATTGGTTAACTGGTGACTGGTGAACTGATAGTAACCACCATGGTTCAACTCATGTGATCTAAATTGTGGTTAGACGATGTCAAATCCCAGTTTGGTAAAGCTTATAACCTTAAAGGCTTGATTTTATGATTGCTTACAAAAAATACATCCGTATCAGAGGAGAAAATTTAGACTTATCTTCAAAATTACTTTTTAATATTACAGAATTCTCGGAGAGCCTGTGCTTTTCCTACTTGATTTTTGGAATACTAGATTAACTATACATATATTATCCAAAAAACAATGAACTCCTTCTTGAATGTTCACGTTAAAGTTAACCTTCACTTTAACTTGAAACCTTCACTTTAATTTGAATTCGTTTTTGTTTACGATAGCTGAATCTGTCTGCCAACTATTAAGTTGTAAATATTTACAATACAATAAAATTTAAAGTAAAATTTTAAGAATGCATTAAACACATTTGGCAGCATCGTATAATCTAGCCACTTTTATGAGCAGCCCTGCCAACTTGTTGACTGGCGTTGCCACAATTGTGCATTTTTTTTTAAAATTGTTATCGATAACTTATAGTAATATGCGGATAACTAACCTGATCATAAGAAAACGTGTCTTAGTTTATTTATTTATTTATGTAATGTTAACAAATAGTTAAACCTATAAGTTAACAATATTCAGTTAATTTGTCTTGTTGAATAAAAATATAAATATCGTACAAAAACTCAGTAAATATATTGATTTAATTCAACATTTAATTGGATTTATGTTTAAGTTCACTTAAATATTTTAAACTCTCTAAAAAAAACATAAGATTATTAAAACAAGAAACTCAGTTGGGTTCCTTAAGTAGAAAAGCTGACAGTGTCAAATGAAACTATGATTCAGATGGAAACAACTAGATGGACCACCCTGTACACTAGTCAGCTTATGGAAGGTTGCTTTTAATGCAACAAGGAATTTCTAGCTGGTTATTTCAATAAGGGCAAGTCGTTATCGCATTGTTATGCATTTCCCAATGCGACTTCATAAGTCGGCTCAGAGCGCAATGTCAGCCGGGATGACGCATGTCGGAGAACAAAACACTCGGGAGCAATTTACAGATTTAAAAGCAACTCAGGCGAGCTCTGCGGTGTTGGGATTACAAATATTGAAAGATCGAATGGCATTTTGTATTTGTAATCTCTTTAGACTGTTGATGGATTGCCTCCGTGTGTGGGCTGTCTGGCAAAACATAAATATCCATTTAAATGCGTACACAAATATCAATTAAAGTTTCTGTCCATTCAATTGACGGCGCTTAAAAGTCACTGAACTTTGCGCTGGCTTACAAAATCTTTTTCAAGTTTAAGTGGCTTTTGCCAGAGTTTTGAACCGTGGCTAAAATGAAGGTCATTGGCGTTTGCATTTCATGGCTTTTTGGGTCACGGCAGCAAATCTGAGCAGCCTTCGAAACTATACAGATAAATATACAGAGTTTCAATGTCGGTTCTAAAACCCTTTTGAAATAAAAGTTTATATGCGATAATCTCAAGTATTGTAAATACATTAGAAATACTAAATTGTCTATTGTTATAACTTAAGAATTATTAAAAGTTTGTATATAAAAGAGAAGTTTTTAATTGGCACTAAAACGTTTACGAATACAACACAAGGAAGAATGAAGTTGCGTACTCTCTCGTGAGTGTAAGTTCGTGAGAGAATAGACAGTTGGATTAATTTGAAACGGATATGAAAAACTCGTATGAGGAAAAGAATTCTTTAATTGGCACTAAAACGTTTACGAATGCAACACAAAGAAGAATTAAATTAAGTACTCTCTCTCGGGAGCGTAAGATCGTTCGAGAATAGACAGTTCGGATTAATATGGCTGAATACTTAAACGTTTACGAACGCAATACAAAGAAGAATGAATTTGAGTACTCTCTCGTGAGCGTAATTTCGTGCGAGAATAGACAGTTGGATTAATTTGAAACGGATATATGTCCCGGTAAACGTTGTAAAAGAAATATGAAAAACTCATATGAGGAAAAGAATTCTTAAATTGGCACTAAAACGTTTACGAATACAACACAAAGAAGAATGAAATTGCGTACTCTCTCGTGAGCGTAAGTTCGTCACGAGAATAGACAGTCGTATTAATATGAAATGGATATCTGTCCCAGAAAATCTCGTATAACGGAAAAGAATTCTTTAATTGGCAATAAAACGTTTACGAATACAATACAAAGAAGAATGAAATTGAGTACTCTCTCGTGAGCGTAAGTTCGTACGAGAATAGACGGTCGGATTATTATTATATGACTGATATCTGGAAACGTGAAAGAAAAACACTAAAACGTTTACGAATACAACACAAAGAAGAATGAAGCTGAGTACTCTCTCGTGAGAGTAACTGCGTGAGGGAAGACAATCCGAATAATATGTGAAATGGATATCTGTTTTCGACTATTCGATAAACAATATAAATATTTCTGAGTACAAATGTAAATATTTATGTCAGCAGTGTTTACCCCTTAATCAGTAAGTCTCCCACCAAAAAGTGTCTAGTTTGTAATATTTATAAAAAAACAAATACATTATCGAAATTTTGCTTAGGTACATAATTTATACACCCAAATTATAATGAGTTGTCCCATAAAGATAAATTGCCAGCTAAGTGAAAGCACCAATTTTGAAAAGTAAGTCGCATAATTAAATGTCACAGCGAGTTTAACTAAAACACAATTGTGCAATTGTCACTCCAAAAAATGGGCTTAGACCCGGGTCGAATGAGATAGAGAACCTTATATTTTTGTAGCTTTTTTCTGGGGGGTTAACCTAGTTTCCAGGCATGTGCACATGCTAAGCGTTCGCCGGGCAGAGCTCAGAGCTTCTTAGCCAAGTTGGTTTTGTTTACACACGAATTTCAGCATAAAGAGAAAACATATGCTACATACTTACTTACATACATAGATCACGCTATTTCAATTTGCATGTGGCAGCAGTCAGCAGAAATTGCAAAAATATACAACAAAAAATATATATATATATATAAATAAAAACCAGTGTCGGTTGGCTGCCTTTTGCTTGTTTTATTTCTCCAGAATTATTTTTGACAATTCGATGAGCAAAACGGTAAAAGAAGAAAGTCAAGTCCAGGAAGCGGGCATATATAATGACAGACAGCAAAATTCAAGCAAGAAACTGAGTCATTAACTTGGCTAAAGTGCTGTCTGTTGGCAGCAACAAAGGAAGCACCAACCAACCACATTAACATTATAACTGAACAAACAAATGCCTGACTGCCAGACATTCTATACCCTAACTGTTTGAGCTTCAAGAACATTGTGATTAAGCTTGCAAATCATATTAGAAATCAATAGAAAGTTTAGGAACGCTTGACTAGGAAATACTTTATGCAACTTAACTCTATGATATACTCTTAATAATACTATTTGTATATGTTTTGTTTATATAAGTATTATGTTCGAAGTAAGATCTGTTCATATTCTTGTAAATGGCAACTAAGTTTCAGAAGAAATTGCTGTGAAAAGCTTCAAATTATTCTTATTTCTGCTTGAGTCTATGGAGTATTATAACGGATATCGAAATAATATAAATTTAAAGACTTACTAAGTGAATATATTCAGTAGTTAATGGTGAATATATTCAGTAGTTATTGATGAAACCTTCATCACAAAGAACAGAGTTCAACAATTGTTATAATTTAATTTTTATCTATATTTCTTTCCCCTTAATATCCAAACAAATATATTTTTGGTATACAAAACAAAATTATAAACATATATTTTTCCTCTTCATATCCAAACAAATATATTTTTAATAACTTATATACATAGCAAAATTCGAAAGTTATATTTTTCCTCTTCATATCCAAACAAATATATTTTTAATAAATTCTATAGACAAACCTAATTTTTTAAAAATGTATCAAAGAGTCAAATGGATTTTTTCAAATTACTTAAGGAATCCTTCATCAAAAATGCCCAATTAATTAAATATATATTACATCTATATTTAAAATAAATATTTGAAGAAACTTGGGGCAAAAATATCTCTGAATATTCATAGAAAAACTTCAAGTAAAGTCTATGGACTTAATTTATATGAATTTTTAAATGAAACTTATGTGCTTACTGCTAAAAGTAGCTTTAATTCAATTTCTGTTTCAATATTTAGTACATTTTAAAATAAACATGAGTTTACTTATAAAGTTAGTTTTTATTCAATTTTATCAATTTTATTAATTACCGATAAAAATTGTTTTAAGTTCGGTTTTAATTGAATATACTAGAGTATTTAAATTGCTAAAAGTAGCTTTAATTCAATTTCTGTTTCAATATATACCATATTTTAAAGCGAGAACATATGAGTTTACTAAATAAAGTTAGTATTTTATTCAATTTCTGTTTAATTGAATACATTTTGAATTGAAGTTCTGTTTTAATTGAATATGCTAGAGTATTTAAATTGCAATGCTTTTAAAATCTAATTATTTCCTTGTTCTTGGCTTGTTTACCATTGTTTAGCTCTGACAGGAAGCCACCACCCAGACAAAGACTTTGAACCAAATATCAAACCAACCTGGCAACCTGTGGGCGTTGTCAACATTGCCAGACAGGCAAAAACAAACAACAACAAAAAGACACAAACTACTTGCCGGAGTTGTTGCTGGCAAATTGAGTTGCCATTGGGCAAACTAGGGATTGTCTAGGAAGTTCTGGAACGAACCGCAAAAGAAAATTCTCAAACAAAGGAAGCAAATTCAGCGGGGGCACTCTGAGCAATTGTTGTGAAAATATGCACGAATTTCTTCTACCAACATGCCTGGACTAAGTAAATTAATTTTTGTTTATTTATTTATTTTGTATTATTTTTTGTAGCTTTGTGCGCTGCTTCTCACGCTCCAGCTGCAACTGCAACTCCAAAGCCGCTGTCATTTATCGCCCATATGCCAGCAAATAATTTTGCATTTATACGAGAATGTTGCAAGTTTTTTTTCCTTTATTTTTACTTGTTTTCCTGCTGCAACATTTGTTGAGCAGACACGGCTGCTGAACTATTGGGTAAATGCACATGTCAGGGTTTTATATATATACAACCACCGCAGAGGCAGAGGCAGACCTGTGGGAAATATGAACTCCGTTTATTGACAGCAAATATTTGCAGCAAGGCGCCAAAGTTTTCCGCACACAATCAGAACTATGCACAGTAAAAACTATTCAGCGACACATTTAACAATTGTACAAGTCCTGGGAATTGCCAGCAGTTGACCCCTTCGAAATTCCCAGGACCTGTGTGCTGTGAAAATTCAATTACAGTATGAAATAACTTTATTGTAGGGGGGATAGATTTGATATGTTGATATCATAAGTTTTTAGTTCATTTTGAGCACCATTTAATGCATTTAATTTACGTTTACTTTATTCAGATAGTTTTTTGTTTATTTATTCAGATCTAGATACATTTAATTAAGCTATATCTAACTTGTTTAATATAGCACTGGCTTTTATCATCTTATTTATTTTACTTCAATACTTATTTGGTTACTTTTTTATGACATTTCATTTAATTAACAGCGAACATCTTATACAAAAGACATAATCTGCTCGTAAGCTTGAGAAAAGTAAGTAGAATAAGATTTGAAACTGAGGCCAGAAAATTCAATAAATAAATTATTTTTATTTTAATATTTTTATAGGGCGTTTCATTACGAAGTAATTTAAAAACACAATTAGCCCTGGATTTAACGCTGCATAAATAAATTTGAGCCCATTTAAAAAGACACAATATCTACGATGTTAAATAAATCGTATTAAATTGTTCAAACAGAGTAAGAAGTTACTGAAAAATGAAATAAAAGCCCAAGAAAATATATATAAAAATAACAAATATTTGTGAACCACAAAAACACAAAATACGGATATTATTTTAGATACATTATTGGATTAATAAAAAATATATATATGCACTTTTTTTTTTTTGATAAACATATTTATTTATTTTTTTATGCTACGTGTTAATTAAAGCACTTTCATAAAGATCTCGGGCAAGGAACAGATAACAGTGTATTAAATAATTCGGCAGAATTTTGGGCAAGCCTTTACCAGATTTAATAAAAAAATTAAATTAAATAAAATTAAAAATATATAAAATTCTTATTTCCAGTTGGGGGGGGGGGGGGGGGGGGGGGGGGGGGGGGGGGGGGGGGGGGGGGGGGGGGGGGCAAAAAGGAGTGCTTTTGCCTTTTGCACTGCTTGCTTTACTGTTTGTTAGTCAGGCAAATAGCGAGTCCCATGACTATTTCATTGGACTTGTCGCAGCTGCAGTGTTGAGAGCGTTGCAGCCCAAATGTCAACTGCATTTGTAAACATTAACAAGTAATTGGGGGAAATTATGAATCTCTTATAAGGCAAGTGTCAATTTTATGCAAACAAGTGTAAAGCATTTAAATACTTGTATTACAGGGTTTCAGATTACAAATAAGTAACTCATATCATCAGCGGTGGTCAACGTAAGGATATGTAAGCACCTCAAAAACATTTATTTGACCAGCCGCTCCTGATTTGTTTTTACTCGCTGTACCCATAAAATGGGTAAAAAGGGGGCAGCTGGATTTGTGCAAAGTATGTAACAGGCAGAAGAAGACATCTCCGACCCTATAAAGTATATATATTCTTGATCAGTATCAAAACAGATTTCGATTTG
>JBAMCL010000223.1:600000-1027150 GCA_037075165.1 Hirtodrosophila histrioides
TATGGCAGCTATATGTTATAGTGGTCCGATCCGGCCGGTTCCGGCATATTGTACTGCCTGCAGTTAAAAGAAGGCTCTGTGCCAAGTTTCATTACGATAGCTTTAAAACTGAGAGACTAGTTTGCATAGAAACAGACGGACAGACATCGCTATATCGACTTGGCTGATTCAGAATATATATACTTTGTTGGGTCGGAAACGTCTCGTTCAGTCCATTAAACATTTCGAGACAAAACTATAATACCCTCTGTTGGGGTATAAAAATAATTATATTATATATTAATGTGATATTCGTTCTTAATTATTACAGGAAAAACCACATAAGTGTAATTTATGCGCTAAATCATTCCCAACTCCTGGAGATTTGAAATCCCACAAGTACGTTCACAGCGGATCTTGGCCTTTCAAATGTTCAATTTGTTTCCGCGGTTTCTCAAAGCAAACAAATTTGAAGAATCATTTGTTTCTGCACAGTGGTAAGTACTGCTCTTAATGTATTTTCTTATATAATACATTAAATTTTGTTAAAACCTATTTTTAAATAACTCCTTTTGTATATTTAGGCGACAAACCACACGGCTGCGAATTATGCAAAAAGAGATTTGCATTGGCCTGCAATTTGCGAGCACATATGAAAACACACGATGGTAAGCATAATCTTTCATGTATTATTATTATTATTATATTTTAATTATGGGAAGACAAGAAACATTGGGTTTTTATTTAACTTCTTACTTAATTTATTCTTTTTAGGGGATCCCCAAGAAGAATGTATTAGATGTGGAAACGTGTTTGTTGCAACTAGCAGCGCTTCGCAACAAAGGAAAATTTGCACTAAATGCCTTGATCTAAGCGATTCAACGGATGATGGGGAGAAATCTGAACGAAGTAGTACCGAAGAAGAATACGAATCTTCAAATGGTGCAACTGAATATAGTGACAAGTAAATAAATACATACATATATATATATATATATGCGAATGTGTGTGGACACTTACGATTACGAGGCCATTCTTTAAGGATCAATTTATAGAACGACGTCTGATATTAATAAAATAAATTATTCCCATGTAGTATCAGTAATCTTAGAATATGACCAAAAATTTTAAATTTTTATATCAATTTATCGATTTGTGTGATTTTAAATAACAAACAACGCTTACAAACACATAAAGAACATGAATTTAATTTATTAACATACAAAATTGATATAATAAAATATGTATATACATAAGTAAAATATTTAAACTGAGATCGTTTGAAATTAAACGGATTTTATATGTTAACATAACTTTGGTAGTTAACATAAGATATTGGTTTTATTTCGTTTTTATTCAATCCTACAAGAACGCTTTATATAATTGGCTGAGGAAGCTGTTGTACAAAATTAATAGAAAATTCTAGAATTTAAAAAAAAACTTTATAAAAATATAGTGACTTCTGATTTTCGGGTATGTACTGAATAGATTTGATTTGATTACGATAAATTATCGATAATATATCAAGTGTACTATACAGAATCGTTTTACAGCAGCAGGGTGACCATCAGAAAATTATCAAATGAATATCTGGTCACTCTAGTTATCAATATAAAAGCAGCTCTGAAAATCATTTATTTTATAGAGTGGCCGTTTTCTTGTTAGTTAAATATGTGGTTACATTATGATTTCATTCACAGTAGCAATCTAAAAAAATATGGATATTACTAACGTTGTTGCATTTCATATAGCGAAGCAAATATTCGTAATATACACCAAAATAATGAACTACAAATAATAATTTCTCGCCGCTATTTTGACACACATACATACTCAGACTGGTTGCTATGTTGGGATCTCTAGTTTTTTATCGAAAGCATACTGATACAAGACTTTTGAATTACATAGCAATCAGCATTTGTACATGAGTGTCGGCCATGTTGGCTTAGCACTCGCCATTTGCAGCAAATTAATAAATAAAATAAAAGTTAATAAAAAGTTACTGGCAAACAAGCGCAATTAAAGATTGTGTTAAATATGGGACATCAAATCACATAAAGGTTACTACAGATAAACAAAAAGCCATGCGCTTGCATACGTACACATATGTACATAAAACTGCTGCATACTATGGTTAATAATTGTGCGATTTACAAACAATGTGCAGTAAACTGTAAATTCATTTGGCTGTAATGAACTATGAGTGGTAATGGTGTTCGTATGTGTGCCTCGTTTAAAACTTACTAATGGCTACTTGAAAGTGTAAAAATTCAATTGATATGTGGATATGTGCATATGTATGCGTATATACATACATATGTACATAAGATTCATGCTTACACTTTCCATGCATATGTATGTATGTATGTGTGTACGTATGTTTGTACGCATACAAGTTACAAGAGTCAAGCTATATATATGTATGTACATAATATGTATGTATGTAATGTGTGCACATTTTGTTTTATTTTTTTATTTATAAATATTTAACTAACTTATTGTAAATTGTGTTCTCTGCCCCCAACCAGTTTCATACAAAAATAGAAAACAAACAAATTACAGCTACATACATATGTATTTACATATGTATTATACATGCTAGTAATCTGAAGAAGCGCAATTATTATTTTTCATTTAATAATGGGGGACCGTGACATCCCAAGCGTACCCGTCACAACATTGGCTGGCCTAACCAGCACTTCTGACTGTAAGTATGATAATATTCATATAATATATAATACTATATTTAATAATGTTATTGTTTTATAATTTAGTGCTCAGCGAGTTGCCTGTATCAGATTCCCTTCAGAGTGCCGCATCCTTTAATAAATCGCTACTCTTTCACTCATTGGTTGCCAACGAGTCCCATAATCTATTGTCTGTGCGGGACGAGAATCTCGTCAGGCAGCTGGTCAACGCCATCGAGCAGACCAACTCGGACAATATGTAAGTTCAAATGATCAATTTAAAGAGTTAAGCAAGCTTATATTAATATTTGTCCTATCTATTTATCCGTAGAGAACTAAAGCCGCAATATACCATTCAACAACACGGTGCTAATATTAGTACGTATCCTGAACTACTGCAGGGTATTTACAACTATCGTCCAACTGTATTTAACACGCCGCGTAGAACTGGTAAATATAAGTTGTATATTCCAATTATATACAAAATAATACATTTTTTGTAATATTTTCTTTTAGTTATTAACGACCGAACGTCACAACAACAGCACCGGCCGGAACATTTAACCATCGAGCGTCCTTTACTTTCCCAGCCAGTTGCGCTTGCTAATGAAATATGTCAAACGGCATACAATTTAAATGTTGATCACCATCAACCTACGCACCCAAAAGAATACATAGACCAATCAATCAGGTGGGCGCTGAATTCTAATGTACACTTAAGGCCTTATTTCTATCCTGCTAAATAACTAATTACTTTGACTTGCTAATTGATAGCTGATTCATAGTTTCTCACTTTTTCAATCAGTAACAATTAGAACAGTATTTTTATGCTTGATTTTTGGTTAGCAAAATCACAAAATTATCGAAATTTCAAAGTTCGCAATCGCAATAGCCAAAAAAAAGCAGCCGAAATCAATTGGCGATTTAGCTCTGCTGAACAAGCCCTTGTTACTAACATTAACTCTAAATAAGTTGATGACAAACTAATTAAAATAACAAATTCATAACTGAAAACATTTGTGCTTAGACTTTTCCAATTCAATTTATATATCAAAAATATGTTTGTTCGTAACATTATGTAAAATAACCAACAATTTCAAAAGCAAATTGGTTCCAAAAACGTATATTGAAGTAATTGTGTTGAATGTCATTAAAACTCGATCGCTTTCTACTTTTAGCATGGATGTTACAAGTCTCTTACCAGATCAGCGTGAAACAAGACCAAATAAGCATCAGGAGGAGCCCATTCAAAAGCTAATTCAGGTGCCGCCACACGTACTGGAAGTCAGCCAACAACCAACTGTAGCGATTCAACAGCCGGAACAACAATCGTCGGTGATCCAAGCGGTTAATCAGCACGGCCAACAAATGCAATCGTTTTATCAATACCAGCTTAAAGATCAGATGGATACTACAGCCAGCACAAAACCAACAACAATTAGCCAGCCACAGTTTAATACCGTTTCGCAGATGCCGCCAAATCCATTGCAACAAAATTCAATCGCATTTCAAACCCAAGCGCAAGCTCAAGCTCCAACAACAACCACATCGACGATTCAGGGTAACTTTCAAAATGTATTAAATCTGCAAAGACAGCAGATGGCTGAAGGAGCGGCAGCCCAGTATCAAGACGCTCAGAAAGCACAGCAACAAAACGCTAAGCCGCCGTCTCCAGCACCTCAACTATTTACCGCCTCAACCTCATTGCCGACTAGCCACAGTAGTGGCACATTTGGACACGAATTTAATCAATGTGCGAATGCGACGTCAGCAGCAACATCGACGTCGACGTCATCAAGCGGCAAATCCCAGGTTCGGGTATGTATAAATCGCCTTAACATCGAGGATGCTCGCCTTATGCAACAGAGTATTAAAAAGTTTGTACAAAAGTCACCAGAATTGGCTAGAAATATTGGGTTACTACAGGAATCAACTAACAAGCAGAATGACACTCAAAGATATATGCCATTAGCTGCTGAATTCAATTCAAACACAACTGATGCCGCACAATCCTCAGCCTCAGTTGATATATTCACAGTTATTAAAGCTGATGAGAAACGTTCTGGTACAAAGCGAAAATTGGCCATTTCACTTGGCGATATTCCTCCAGAGCAAATATGTGAGTATATATTCATTATATATCCTTGACTGGAGATATCAACTCATCCTTATTTATCATATATTTCAGTCTCAAAGCCCAAATTACGTCGCGTCGAACGTATAATGGCGTTATCAACACCAAAAGGTACAAAAGAAGAAGTTACACGCTCCCAAACCTACCAACAGTTTATGAGAAACATGGAACAAATTATTGAAATGTTGGACGATACGGAACCGCCAAACTTCGATTCAGGTAAACTATCGAAAAATGATTTTGTAACTTGTTCTCAATTGCTTTTGCCACAAGTAAGCGGAATTGAAAGCAAGGTGGTAGTTCTAGTTCTTATATATAAGCAGAAATTAACCCGTTTATAACCATTTGCAGAGGATGTCGATGACAATGTTGAGTGCATTTCACCAAAACTTCTTAACACGATGAGTGATGATGTTGCCAAGTTGAAAGCCAAACAAGCACTGGACTCAATACCGAAAAACAAATTAACTCTACTTATTAATTACGCCATGCGGAATGTTTATTTAGCCAGAAATTATTCTGCTGGGCCGGTATGTTTTATTTTGTGGTTGGTTACAACTATAATATATTATTAAATCAAATGTGCACTTCATTACATATTTTTAGGAAGACGATGATGAAATTGTTGATGATGAAGTTATTGAAAAAATATTAAACGCAATGGATGCTTGTTTACTCATATGCAACATTTACTCAACCGTGAGCGACTTGAAGTTCTTGCAAGAGGATAATATTTCACATATTATTAAATTTGCTCAATTTCAAATGCGTGAAACGATATTTCCTTTACACGATCCTGTATATACAGTGAAAAGTGTTAAAAAATCAAGTCAACGTAAAAAGACGAAATCACATCAAAGTCATCACAGAAGTTTGCAAATTTTTTACTCAAAAGTTGTTGAACTTCTAAAGGTATTTGTGGCGCTCTTCGACAAATGTATATTTGTCGATACCATAGTATTACCATTGTCAACGCTCGCTATAGAGCCGTTCTTTGTTGACAATATTGAAACACTGCAATTTGTCTGCTTGGAGCTGGTTACAACTGTAAGTACTGTATATTAACATTAATATAAACAAGTTTGAACATTTTTATGTGAGCGAACAAAGCATATAAGTACAGTTTATATTCAAGTATAAATATCCCGCTTATATAAACCCAAATCTCTTGGTCTGATCTAATAATGAAAATAATAATTATATTTAATACAATATTTTAAAAGTTCAATGTTCAAACATATATTTTCGATTCGTTTCCAAACAAATTGTATAAAACACAATTAATATATATATTCGTATAATTCTATTTTAGATATTTCGAAAGGAAAGATATGATAAAATACGGAACAGCATTTTGGGCGACATATTGTCTTCGATAGATCGTTTGCCATCATCGAAAAAGAATCTTCGACCATATAAGCTAACAAACAATGGTGGAAATATTCAAATGGTTACTGCACTCGTCCTCCAGTTAATTCAATGCGCAACAATTTTAACGGATTCCCTTTGTGATAGTGGTAGGAGTAGTGCCAAGGCTATTCACGATTATGATGATGATGTACCGAGCGGAGCTTCTCAAATTATTGTAAAGCCAAATCAAGACATACTTGTGCTTAAGAAGTACGATGTCGCTGTTAGTATTGGTGGTAACTTTCTAACGACTTTCTTAAACAAATGCAAGTCACGCTCCAACGAAACTGACTTCCGTCCTTTATTCGAGAACTTCATTCATGATCTTTTGGCAACTGTTAACAAGCCCGAGTGGCCAGCCTCAGAGTTATTGCTTTCATTGTTGGGCACCATGCTAGTGCGCTACGTGTCGGATAAGTCTATTGAACAAAGCATTCGCCTTGTCTCCTTGGATTACCTGGGTATTGTTGCAGCACGTTTGAGGAAGGATACCGTTGAGTCACGTTGCAAAGTAAATATCATTGATTCCATGATTAAATCAATTAAAGCGGAGCAAGAAAAGGAAGGCGATTTACCAATTATAAATGTATGTATTACAAACGATTATCCACTTAGCGACATTACGAAAATATATATTATCTAATTGTAGACAAAAATCGAGCTTCATCCAGAAGAGCAACGAACGGAATTTCTTCAAAAAATTCTACTAGATTTTCTTGCTGTGAACGCCCAGGAGGAAAATTTAATTTGGGACTACGCTCGTCATTTTTATTTGGCTCAGTGGTATCGGGATGTCATCTATCAACGTCGTCGAATAAAGGAGGGTGAAAAGGGATTTGCTTCGAAAAAGCCAAAATCTCGTTTGAAACAAAGATCTGGTAAGTTTTTATTTGTATAATTTATGAAAGTCATAAGTTCTAAATGTAATTTAAATTTAAAAATAATTACAATTTAAGCTGACTACTCCGACGAATCAGATTCAGGATCCTGCGATGAAAACGATCCTGAAGACACCAATAAAAATGGAAATCGTTCCGTCGATGTTGTTGATTATGAACTTAATCTGGAAATTTTCAACGTTCTGGAAGAACGAAAGCAATACTTGATCAGCAAAATTAAACCATATTCGGCGACGGGCGATCACAACCATTCATCACATCAACACATTAAGACTTATATAGATTATAACAATGCACAGTTGATAGCACAATATTTAGCTACCAAGCGACCATTTAGCCAATCGTTTGATGGATGTCTTAAAAAAATTATATTAGTCGTTAAGTAAGTATATTCATAATTATCATAAATGCATATTTACTCACACACTTAACCCATTTTGTAAACAGTGAACCATCGATTGCTGTGAGAACGCGTGCAATGAAATGTCTAGCAAATATAGTTGAGGTCGATCCACTGGTTCTAAAGCGAAAAGACATGCAAATGGGTGTTAACCAGAAATTTCTGGACACAGCAATATCAGTGCGTGAGGCTGCTGTTGATTTAGTTGGTAAATTTGTTCTTAGTAATCAAGAATTGATTGATCAATACTATGATATGTTATCGACTCGAATATTGGTAAGCCATATAATTGAATTGTTTAAATATTGAAATTAATATGTGTGCTTCTTGCAGGACACGGGTGTTTCAGTAAGGAAACGTGTTATAAAAATTTTGCGCGATATTTGCATTGAATATCCCGATTTCGATAAAATTCCTGAAATCTGTGTAAAAATGATTCGCCGGGTTAACGATGAAGAGGGCATTCAAAAGCTTGTCACGGAGGTGTTTATGAAAATGTGGTTTACGCCCTGTGTAAAGAATGATAAGGTATGTTTATATGTTTGTTTGTTTTCTGCGCATAAACTTAAATTTTCAATATTTCTTCCTTAGCACGGAATACAGCGGAAAATCAATCAAATTATTGATGTGGTAAACACGGCTCATGACACGGGCACAACATGGTTGGAGGGTCTTCTAATGAGCGTACGTACCAAATGTGCTTATAATATATGTATAAGTTCAATTTTAATATCAATTGCTTTCAATTTAGATTTTCAAACCAAAAGAAAATATGCTAAAACTTGATGGCAGCGCTCAAGAACCGGTTAAAAAGAATACGGAACCACCACAAGAGATCGTCTTGGCGTGCCAACAATTAGCTGATGGTCTGGTGGACCGGCTTATTGAGTTGGAGGACACCGACAATGCGCGCATGCTCGGTTGCATAACAACACTGCATCTGCTGGCTAAAGTACGACCTCAACTGTTGATTCGGCACGCAATGACAATCGAGCCATATTTGAATATTAAATGCCATTCATCGTCGGCTGCAAAATTCATTTGTGCCGTGGCTGATATTCTTGAAAAGGTTGTACCGCTTGTTAACAATGCTAGTGAATCGTTTTTGGCATCGCTGGAAGAACATTTGATGCTGCTAGTAGTTTCGCGCAATCAAGCTGAAGTTACAAGTTGCGTTTCCTGTTTGGGTGCGCTTGTCAATAAGATAACAAAGAACTATAAATTAATCCGCGACTGTTTCCAAAAGTATGTATTCATTCAATTATCTGCAATGTACTTTTTCACAAACTTAAGTTTATTCAATAGGTTTTACCGTGTGCTGGAGCTATCACGGAATCAGGTTGTGCAAAACGCTTTTAATATAGACAATATATACACGCCTAGTTTTCGGAGAAGCCTATTCACGATTGGTATTCTAATGCGCTATTTTGATTTTAAATCACCCATTGCATTAGGTAATTAATTTATATATATATACATACAATACGGAAATTAACATTCATATTATACACTAGGTGAATCAAATAATGGACTTCCCGCTTCTATATGCGATAACGTGTTTGAGTGTCTGATGTTCTTCTGTGGTTGTACAAATCATGAAATTCGAAAACAAGCGCTCGTATCGCTTGGCTCCTTTTGTGTTATGAACGATGACTATCTGACGCGATCAGAGCTAAAACAATTTTACTGTGATTTACTAAGCTCATCCTCAAATGATGCCGGCATTAAAATAGTCTGTATGCGTAATATTTGGGTTTATTTGACTGAATCGGAAATGTTTATGCACAACAAAGAGAAAGAGTGTAAGTATACCTTAAAATTATATAATATGAACATTTAAATCTAAGTCCTTATTTATCTATTTAGGGGAAAAACAATCAAAGCACGAAGATCTGAAGGAAATGAACGACGTTTCCTCTGGCATGGCAAGTCGCATTATTCAGCTGTATTTGGAAGAAATTCTTGACTGCTTTCTTAATCGTGACGACTCAGTGCGCCTTTGGGCAGTTAAAGTCGTGCAAATTGTGCTGCGTCAAGGATTGGTGCATCCAGTTAGAATGGTACCCTATTTGATATGCCTGAGCACTGACAGCAAAGTTGAGGTTTGTAAAAATGAGGGAATTATAATTTAAACATATTAACGAGTTCCATTTTCAGTCAGCGCATAGAGCAGATGCTTTGCTGAAAGATATTGACAAAACATATTCGGGTTTTGTAAATATGAAAGTACAATTTGGTCTTCAGCTCTGCTTCAAACTGCAGGAAATATTACAAGTAAATAGCAAGGCAAAAAATGATATCATTCGGGGTTATGCGTAAGTTACCTAAGACATTTGAACATCGAATTTGAATATTAACATATTATCACTTACAGTAAACGCGGTCCGGATCTTGTAACAACAGCTTTAAATGACTTCTTATATACGTTGCTGCGAACCACTAAGCCACAAAGGCGTGCATTGGTTCAAACGGTAACCAAACAATTTGATGATCAGAAAACGTCGTTACAGCAAATGTTATATATTGCCGACAATCTCGCATACTTTCCATATGCGGTTCAGGATGAGCCGTTATATCTGATACATCAAATTGATTTGCTTATATCGATGGCTGGCACACATCTATTAACCACTTTTAAGGAGCATCTTAAACCAAGTGATAAAGGAGGAGACGTTCTTGAGGATGATGACGATGAGGAAGATCCTCACGTTCTTTTCAATCGTTTACCTGAAGATATGACCGAAATAAAAAAGTGCATTACTTCCGCACAAGCGTGTATGCTACTTCTAGTACTAAAAGAGCATTTAAAGGAAATGTATGGATTAACTGATGGCAAAATATCACGGTATTCACCCTCAGAGCAAAAATTATATGAAAAAGCTGTGACACGAAGAAGTGTTGCCGACTTTAATCCCAGAACTACAATCGATGTGATTAAAAAGCAGCATACGCAAAATATTACGAGTACAGAAACTGACTGTTTTTCGAGATCACTCAGTGATGAAGAAAAATTGGATCTTGTCGTAAAATACTTGGACGTGAGTACCTTGAATATATTCTGGTTATACTTTAATTATTATAATTCTTATTTAAATTATAGTTTAAGCAGCTGATGCTCAAACTGGATCCAGAAGATGCAGATTCTGATGCGGATGAATCTCGCGATAAGTCAAAATTAAATAATTCGGGAATCCTAGATGATTCAGTATCCTTGAATTCTACTAGAACAAGTCACATAATTAATGACAAACCTAACACAGTTTCTACGCCGAATGCTAACAACAGCACCATTCAATCATCAACGACTTTAACGCCTGTAAGTTGATCAAATATATAAATATCTATCGATTCTGATAAAGAATTTTTGATATAGGAAACGCCAGGTAGTGGTATGCCGACACCCCGTGCCACGAAATCAGCACTCTCTCCTGCGAAGTTACTTGCGCGTAAGACGAATCCGCAGCGCAGCAAAAAGAAGCGCCGCAAAATTATGTCATCCGACGAAGATGATGAATACAGTGACGAAGACTATGCGTGAGATATACTGTTTTAGTCTTATTGGTTAAACCATATTTTTAAAGAAGCACACAAAAAATATATAAACAATATTGGGGTTAGGCTTAAACTGTAATTATCATAAGTAGCTCTACATGTACGTATTTATAATTTATTTTCTAATGTAGTGTACAATAGCAATAAAGTACTAACTTTAATTTTAAACACCTATAATAAGCAATCAAAATCATTTGTAGTTTCTCAACACAACCTTAGCAGTTGTTTTGTAGAAACCAAAATAATAAAATACTGTACGTGTATATTTTTTTATATCGTATCGTAATATTTTATATTATTTAGAAGTTATCTAGAATTAATAATACTTTAGGTTCAGCTAAGTCCAGGCCTAAAACGATTCAAGGATTCGGCCAAAACCGAAGCTTATACCCTTGCAGAATCATTCGATGGAGCGATGTGTTTCAACCTTAATTAAAATCGACTTTATTGTAAAAAGCTGTATAAAACTAACAATGTTAAAGGTTGCTACATATATATATCTAAAGATTAAAATTATGTAATTGTCCGGCCCTTTAAAACTTATATAGTTATTACTCTAATATATAAAACATCATTTACAGTTTTTTTTGGAATTTTCTTAAAACAAAAACATGTTTGACTCTTTATTCCTATGATAATATTATGAAAGTGTCTGCAAGGCTATACAAAGGAATTTATAAATTTTACTCATGTTCACTACAAATCGAGAGCACACACACACACACACACGCCACTAACGAAAACGATGTAAATGGCGAAGCTTTAAAGGATCCTATACTATGGATCAAATTCAGCCATATCGAATAATGTACATTATTATACTTCATAGTTGCAAAACACACATATTTGTACATAAATCTATATTTATTTAATTTAAATAATAAAGCAGATATAATAAATATTTATTGATATATGTATGTAGCTAAATTAATGTTGAATAAAAATTTAAATAAGATATCATATTGGAGGAGAAAATTCAATTTATATTTGCTTTAAATTCTTTTTAAGGCTCCTTTTTGTTCATGTTAGTTGAAAAGACAGCCTAAAATCTATTTATTGTATTTATTTAATAACTAATCATATACTTAAAGCTATTGGACAAGTGTGTATCAGCAATGACTGCCTGGACCTTTAGCAGGGAACTGTGGAACGAACTTTCCGGAATCTAACATGCTCTTTAAGATTGTCTCAAATCTTTACAGCCATCCACAAAACCTAATCCCAAAGTCCAATAACAAAAAATGATCTTGCGATATTATAAATATAATCTTAACTATCACGATATAGAAACCATAAAAATTACCCTTTAGCCAGACGCTCGCTTATGTTGAAAATAGCGTGGTTGGATCTATTGTAATGCCTGTCGATAATTTTCAAGGGATGTTTTTGCACGGGACGCCAACTTTTCGTGGTCTCGTAAGTTGTAGTATATTATTATTACAATTAAATATGATGTACATTTGTACAGAAGATATAAATTCGTGGAGAAATTAAATTTAATCAATCTCATTTGTGAACCCCCTTTTTTCATGCGCTGTGTCAGTTGCGTGCAAAAAACGAAATAAGCAGCGGTGTGACCGCATATTACACCGAAAAATCAAATTTGGCGAAGTTTCTTGTTGCAGAAAGTTGGCAGCTCCGAAAGATTCAGTTCCATGCTGAATTTGTAAACAAGCAGCGGGTCGATGAAAGTTGGTGACAGATTGGACATGCATTTTTTTGTTGAAGATTTTGTGGGCGTAAGATGAATAAAATTGTGCCTTTTATGACGTCAAATATATATTACATACATACATACATTTATTTAACAGGACTGCAGATACGTGATTATGTATGTATGTATATACACTCTATACTAATATTCCAAACATTATTTCAATTTTAAACGGTTAAAATTGCAAATATACCTACAATATACATATGTATGTACGTAAATGTATCTGCATGCTATCTTTATAATACATAATATGTATGTGCTTGTTACTTCACACATACATACATATGTATGTAGTTTGTTGAGGCAGGGTCGAGAATTCGCAGCGCCCAGACTTGACTAAACAACAACCGAAGAATAAACTAAAGAGAGACTACGAAATACTAGTACAACAAAAATGCAACTCTTTCACATCTACAGTCCCAAATACTCTTAATAAAATCATCCCCCGCCTATGTATGTAACTAACGGTTTCTCTTAAAAACACACATTTGTACATATTTGTGTGTGTGTGTGTACAAATGAATACACACATACTATTTGTATTGTAGCACTGTTTAATTTGAGCAACGAAATGCGATTGCGTGAGTTACGCAGAGTATACTTGTTGTCAACTCTAATTTAGTCTCCGTATGGCGCTTCGGAAAAGAGGTCCTTTGAGTGAACCAGTCCGCGTCGCGGCTCCAAATTAGGATAAATTTGAATTTGTGCAGTTCGCTTCATACATATGGATATACATACAAACATATACTACATAAATGTATGCACAAGTATATTAGAATAATTGATTTGTTCAGTTAGTGCTCATAATCGAAGAAAAACGTATTGAATCTTGCTCGAATCACAATTTGTGCACGCTTAGGTCCTAATGGGTGTGGGGTCGATATTTATGTATGCATCCTGCATGTACGTACGTACATACATATGTATGTATGTAAGTAGATGTATCTGTATAAGAACTTCTTTAAATTCAATTGATGCATATACATACATACGTACGTATGTGAAAACTTTCATACTACGTACAGACGTATGTATGTATGTAATACGTGCTTATGCTAATTGAAACATGTGCACCATGTTTGTATGCACACATGTGCATACATATGTATGTATGTATGTATTTTCGGATTAATATGTATATGTATGTATATACATACATACAGTGGCCCACACAAGTCTACATACGCATGTCAAATTATTTCTGAAATTAAAACGTATGAAAATCAGGGAGCGTAAATAATTTTTTTTTCGTACATGCATACGTATGTACATATGTATGTATACATATACAGTTATCAAACATATGCATGTAGATAGCGCATACATAGATACATACATATGTATTTACATAAGTACAAACGCATTACGTTCATGTGTGTGATTGTTAATTTATTAATAGTTTACCCATGTGGTCCGGTAATTGAAAATAATGTACAATGTAATGTACATACATACATATGTATGCAAGTGAATAACTCCCAAAATATTTGTATGACAATATTAACTTCATACAAATACTATGTACATATATACATATATGTACATAGTATATATATTTACATACCGTATTTTGTAATGCAACAAAATAAATATGTATGTATGTACGTATCATGTACATAGATGGTATTTGCGTGCGTACATATGTATATACAATACACGTGTACGTTAATACATATGTATGTACATATGTAAAAGAGATTTGCAAAATGATTAAATGAAATTCGCACCAATACATTGAAGAATCAATAGACACCAAAGCACAGTTGCCAATTTTTGTTTCTCACTTTCGCATGGGGAGGAAGGTAAAGATAACAAAAGTTCATGCCAAAAACCTGCTGATGACATTTGCAGAATACAAAAGGACCCCAAGAACTTATTGGGCGGACATCTTTGAATTTAAGGGAGTAATTGTAAACTTAATTAAAATTCTTCGCAAGTGTAGTCTTAAATCAGAAAAGAATTAATCTGCTGGGAAAGTTTGCGGAAAGTTGTTTCATACAAAAACTCAATTATCTACCAGTTGTTCCTATGGCTATATAATATAGTGGTACGATTCTAAACAATATTGGTCAGCTTGTTTCTAAAGCTTTATCTTGAAAATTTAAGGCCTAAAACGTTTTTATCACATTGCGGTGGTGAGTGTGTGTGTGGGAGGGGGAGGGGCATCTCGGATTCAAAATAAACTTGACCTGCGCCTGCTATACACGAACCCACATTCCAAATTTGGTGTGTCCAGCTCTTATAGTTGCTGAGATCGAGGTGTTCATACAGACGGACAGACGGACATGGCCGCATCGAATTTTATAATACTTTATGGGGTCGGAGATGTCTCCTTCTGCCTGGCAGAGATTTAGTACGCATTTTGTGGGTTGTAATAACTCGGTTTCTGAACAGATAGATTCGGCTTTTGATGCTAATCAAGAAAATATATTCTTTAGAGACGATCTCACCCTCCGTGTTATACATTTCGTGACAATATTTTAGTAGCTTCATGAAAACATGCAATTTGTTCTTAACCATAAGAGTTTTATTTATTTATTATTAAACCAATGTACATAGACTTTCTGGTTATTATAGAACTAGCTTAACATACTTAATTTTAAAATTATAATAATAATATCGAAAAAACAATTTGGAATATTATAAAAAGAACTTCTGGAGAAGTTCCTCAATAAAAAATGTATTTAGACTGAAGTCAAACCTAATATCAGTTTTAAATGAAATAATAATATTTAAATTTGAACACACATGTTTCAGAGATTGGAATAAGCTGCAAAGGCACTAAAAATGTTTCATCTTAAAAAGACCACTCGTATATAAACAATTTATGAGCAAAATAAATGTTGAAATAATGGAATCGAAAAAATGGCACATAGGCATATATTTGTTTTTGCTCTTGATCGCTTCATCATATTCAAGTAAGTTGAAATTATTATTATTAATAATTATTGAACTAATTACATTTAAAGAAGACATATCCCATTCCTTAAGGAATATATGAACCTACATAACTTCAGGTTATGCTGAGAGTTTGCATACTCCATGCTACAAGCTGAGAATCTAGAATATGCTGAGATTATAGCTGAAAATGTATGATCTAAATATCAGATATTCAACAAAAAACTATAGACAAAGAGATAACGATCAAGAATGCTAATATATATATCTTATGGGATGGGAAATGTCTCTCTCCATTAAAATGTATAGAAATTCATTTAAAATTTGTGTACTCTTGAAAATTTCAGATGTTGGAAAAATGACTGCATCTCAAAATCTTTTCGGAAATACTGTACAGAGTCAATTCAATACAAAAAATAACACTCGTGTCATTGCTCAGAAAGGAGGTCTTGCCATTTTGCCATGTGTCGTTAAAGTCAATTCTCCGGCAACGGTAAGAAATATGTAATTTCAAAAAATCTATAAGTACAGCTTAGTTATATAGAACTTAACTGAAAATAATTAACATACGGCACGCTAAAAATATTAAATTTCTTTATTTATTCACTATTATACAACATTTTAAAGGTTTCTTGGATACGAAGAAAAGATTTTCAGCTTCTTACGGTTGGTTTATCAACTCATAGCAGCGACAAGCGATTTTTAGTTGAACACACTCGTCACATGGGCCATTGGTCGCTACGAATTAAAGCTGTGAGGGAGGATGATCGGGGTTTCTACGAATGTCAATTGTCAATTTATCCAACTCAATCGATTTTTATTGAATTGAAAATTGTTGGTAAGTGCCTAATTTTTGCTATTCTCGCAATATACAGTATTTAAAGAGTTGATAACTTACATCTACTATAGAAGCGGTAGCGGAAATATCAAATGCATCCGATATACTCATAGATGAAACTTCCACCCTTCAACTGCAATGCAAACTTAAGGGTGCTACGGAGAATCCTTCATTTGTATTTTGGTAAGTTCCAAGATCTCAAACCAGTTGGTTTAGGTTAATAAAGCTGTTAAAATTAAGGAAACTATTGAAGGCGTTTTCAACCTTGGGAAGTATATTCGCTCATATTCCAAAACAGAATCCATAGCAAAATTGTATAGCCCTGTCCACTTATTGAATTTCTTAATTAGCTAGTTAATTTACCGATTCAGATCCTGCCAAAGCAAAATACCATCAGATCCATTTGGCGTATAGCAGGATGTGTCGCTTTAAGCCAATATATGAACGCTATTTTAATATCGTTAAGGGACTTTTCTTTATAAATGTTAATATACAGTAGAATTCAGAAACCCTTATATCAATATTTATATTTTTTACTGGTTAAGAGACTCATTTTATTTTAAGAAGTATATGAGCTACAATAGCGGAGTCATACCCTTATGGATGGGAAAAGAGGGTCAAGGTTAAACGTTATTTCTAGTCAAATTCAAAGTCATTTTAAAAACCAGCCAAATACACATTAAGATATAAATACATACATAAGTGTGATTTGCATTCAAATATATTAATAAACTGAACTAATTATTCGTTTTTAGGTATCACGAAAATAAAATGGTTAATTATGATGCGCAAGGCGGCTTCGTTGTCACATCCATTGTGGAAAATACAATACCTGGCCTAGAAAATGTACAACCTTTTCAAAGTAAAGCCAATGGCAGTAAAAATAAAACTATACACAGCACAATGGAGCCGAATGTTGGCGGTAATGCCATCGGAACCACGAGCGCTGCGGGCCCGTCAATTTATACTTCACCAATTACTCCATTTTCGACACTGCAACACAAGTCACCATATCTTCCGAATTCGTCAATGAGTGTACTCACCATAAGGACGGTTACTTTTCATCACGCTGGTAACTACACGTGCGCACCATCAAATGCGCGACCGGCAAGCATTACGGTGCATGTCCTGAGAGGTGAGTTCAATCGCAAGGCACTGCTTGAGATGACCTCACGATTTTCATATTTAGGAGAGAAGCCAGCCGCAATGCAACATGCGAACCGCAGCATTCTTGATGGCGAGAATAATTCGAACAACAGCTTTGGGTTAAACAGTATTAAAGGATTTAATGGCACTAATAGTCTTCTCATCACCGTACCCTCACTATTTTTATCCGTTCTATGTTTGCTAGCTAATATGCCTTCCGCGTCGCATTTGCAAAAGCAGACACCAATGATATTCTTCGTATTGATATTATGTAATTTTAATAGCTGAAATTTTACATAGATTGTATAACGATAAATAGAGTAATTTCAATCAATTGACTTTGGCAATTGTATTTTAGGAATTGTATATACATACATAGATACTCATGCATAATCGTACATACGAATACATTAGTATCACGATACCAATATTAAGATTGTTAAGTTAAGTTAAAATTGTAAAAAAGACTTTATTATATTATAAACAAATGAACAGCTGTTCACAGCACTCCAAAACTGATATACCGATGTAGACTTATTCAAAATGTTGTTCCTACGGTAGCTATATGGTTTATGATTTACCTCAATCAAAATCCATGCAGTATTTTAACTGTGATATCATTTGGCATACAACAAAAATTCAAAATTCCGTCAATATCTTCTGTTATGGGAGCAGTTAGGTCACCTTGCGATCTCAATTGATTTTCCTTTTAGAGAAAAGTCTTTGGGAATACCTAAGTTACTGCTCCACTTCAATGCGAACTTGTATCCACGCATAGTTATCTATTCAATAATATATTTTGACGTAAAAGCATTCCTTGGCTTAATATAAAAATTCTCAATTCTCAAAAATTAGATAGGTTAATAGATAAATTATTGTCTAAAATTTGTTATGGGTGTGCAAAAGTATTATCAGGCGTATGAATGTATCTGCAATTGTATTTGCAAGCTTGCATGATTATTAGCAAGAGTATATCCAATCTAAAGATGTCCGATGGCCGTCAGAGACGACGACTGAAATTATGGATTTTCCTTTCCCCAAATCTACAGAGAAGAAACTTACATTAGGCACAGAAGTATTGCCCTATAAAGACAGTTGTCGTATCGTTTGCTTAAATGTAAGATGGTTACTTTAGATAGGGAATATTTAGCAAATGAAATGTGTTTCTAAATACAAATTAGACTTCTTGCACGATTGGATTTGAAATCACAAACAAGGAATTCGAGCGTTAAGGGTATGAGCAATCCTTTACTAGAAAATACCACTAATGTGGTTGTAACAAGGAAGCGAAATGAAATCGTTTTCGTGAAGTGATTTTACAATACATAATTTGATCTATTCTTAGTAAAATATGTGCTTATGTGGAAAGCTGAGTGAATTGAAAGTTAATACAGATCAAAAACTAAGCCTGCAATGCCTCCTTCTATCAATCTGCGTAGAATATTTCAGGTTATTATTAAGTTGTTCAAATATACGTAACAACAGATGAAGGCAGTTTCGTCGGATCAAGCCATATCTGTCCGTCCTTCTTATAGACTATGAGAGCATAAGAGTTTACTTCAAATTTTGAGTATTTCCAATCCGTCGCGAATTGAACATAACGATAAAAAAAACTTTCTTTGGAGCGAAAGAGACGAAAACAGCAGAAGCTAAATATCATTAATTAATAATCGAACAATTATCCATACCCTCTCTTTCATTACTGATGATGATGCTAGGGTTTTTAAACTTTAAAGATATATCTGTTTCTATAATCAAAAATCAATGCTATCAGTATATGTTAGCTTGAATGAATTGGCCAAAGAATTCGGAATAGCATGTTAATAATATGCATACTTCTCTATTTATTAACAGCAGTTTAAAAAGCCGACTAAATTATATTAAAAAGGCCTATTTAAATGAACAAATTATTTAGTTTGGCAATACATATATGTAGCTTTCTTAGAATATTGGTTTATCATATCATATAGCTACCAATGGAACAATCCGTCTAACTAAAAATATATAATACTAAAGAAGATCTAATCCAAAGTTTCTAACTGTTGGGACGATTTTGATTAAGATTGAAAATCTAAGAATATCTTTCAACTCATAGAGGTGCAATTTGTTTAATATGTTTGTAAGGGTAGTTATTCTTATGTAAGCTAAAAACGTTAGTTTCCCTGGTTTAATTTTATATATCAGGAGATGAAACAACTATGAGTATTGGTGTACAATATTAGTACGACCAGATATTTATTCATACCCAAGATGGCACCACAATTTGTGTATATAAATTTGCCGTTACCGATATAAGAAAATAGACAGACAAAGAGTAATGGAAAGGTATGTATTTGAATATGTACGTACTACTTGTAGAATGCTTTGTAAACTTAGCATTAAATACTGATATTATTGTTTGTCGACTTGTAAATAAAGTATTTAACTCCCTTATATATATGTATGCATTTACTAATGTGATTGATTGTGTTATGTTTATTGTTAAATGAACAAAACATTCTTAATAAACTATTAATTTTTAACTAATCATAAGTTGTTATTTACCGTTGAATAAACTAAAGTAATAACATATTTACTTGCAACACTAAACGGGTTGAATCAATTAAGCGGTTTGTCTTTCTAATTTCAGTAGAGTACTCAAGATCTCGCTACGTAAGGGAATACCAATGGCATACTTGATGAGAAGAAGCTATTTCTTAACCTTGAAGCGAACAGATCGATAAGTGGTTGTCTTCTATTCATAAACAATAAATTGTTCCGATGTCTACTATTTGTAGGGTTGAGTACTATGAATATTTTTGCAAGCTTAAAAGTTATTCACTGCTCAAATATATAATGTTAAGTTCTTTATTGTAACCGGATTGATATGGTTCTTCAGATCTCTTCTGTTGAAGCATATTTTTGCCGGTTTTATTATATTAGTGTTAAATAAATAATGGTATAGTGTTTGGGACAATGTTTAATTATTATCTCGCGCTCTGGATATGCTTATTCTTTGAGACGTAATCAGTTGATAGAACCAGCATCAGCTACGCGCATATTATTATACTTTATCTAATTTTTTTTTCAAAGATTTGCCCTTTAACGCCACACCTAGAAAAGATGTTAACTATCGTTAATAATTCATCATATTTTTTATTAATAACACATCAAATTGGCAAACTGGCGGTACCACAAGTTTAAATTTGTGACGTTGCAGGCAGGCTGACAGAAGTTCGCTGCTTTGAAACTTTAACAAATGCAGCATACTCTTAAGAGCGCCAAATTAAATTAAATGAAGGCTGGAAAAAAACTTATTAAATTAATTCCATTTAATGCAATGTTTGTGTTTTTTTAAATTCATTTATTGGATTATCAACTCAATATAAAAACATCTTGACTGGGATACTTTCATTTATTTTTTAAAATTACATATGAGTGGGTCGTAGTGTGATCCTGATCCTTGGCACCGGGTTAAGTAATGCTCTGCATGATGTCTGAATTGATGGCATACCCTAGCATACAGGTATGTGTCCAATGTGTCGATTGATGGAACTATATTGCTTCGGTAACTGGTTTGCGAATCTCGCAAATGATCCAACTAAATCCGGCAAAAGGTGGAGCGTCCCTTACGACATAAGAGAGAGCAAGTATCTTCGGTAAGCCGAAGACTAAATGTCTTGTAGACATACAATAATTAAATTGCTCCTATATTAAAGTAGTACAATAATATAACCTGATCTTAACCATAATCGAGCAGCCTGTATAAGGTTAAAGAGCATAAAGGACTGCCAAAGCACTCTGGCCTTTTCAACTTTGAGTCTTGCAGCAGTGAAACAAAAATAATAAATTAACGTATTCGACTACGTGTAAGCCCGAATATTCGAAGTGCTGAAAGTTTGTATAAGCCAACCTTAACTATTGGCCAAGTTATCGGGTCCACATCAACTCGAGTTGTTACACAGATCTAACTAATGGTCGATAATCATAAAACTGAAAGCACGTACAATACAAATTCAAGCGCAAGATCTTTTTTAATTCAATACTATTTCGAGGATATGCTAAGCTACATAAGTACTAGTATTTTGTTTAAAGCTTAAATAATAAATTTACATGTCATACTTTAGGCTTCCAGCGCCACCAGTCATACGCAATGCCCATTCTGCAATCTTAATATAATTAAATAAATGGTTACAATTCGTTAAAGTACTTTGTTTTTACATTTCGGCATTTCAAAAAAAAAATCACAATCAGCTGTGTACTGATCTGTCCGGCCATTTTTTCGAAGAGCCTTGCAAACTCGTCAATATAGAGTTGCCACCTTATTGATTGGTGTTGCCACAATTGTACACATCTTTTATATTTCGTTATCGGAAAGATAAGAAAAGGAAACATGAGAAATAAATCCGGCCTAAATCATAGGAACATTCGGTCGAAAATTGAGTATTTTTTTGTTTAATAAACTTGTATTTGTTCTTGAGATTTTTTCACCAAACTTTAGGCTATTGCGTTGAATTAAAACTTTTGTTTTTATATGGTTAACTACGTTTTTACAGATTTTGGTTAAGATCAGATCACTATATAATGTACAGCTGTCCTGGGAGCAGTTTTACCTTTGTCACCCCAAAGACAGCTATTTCTTATATATGTATATTATGTTTATGTACAGTAAGCATTACTGATGCCGATCTAAGGCTTTTAAAACATAAGTTTTGATATTTTGTTTTAATTAGATCGAATTTTAAAATATAGAAATACAAATAATGAACTATAGTCTAAAATATATGTTATTTAAGTTAAAATATGTAATTGTATTAGTCCTTTGATCTTCTTGGTCTTCCGACTTTTCCTTTCCGCTGTGCTAATGTTCCATTAGAATTTGAAGGATTTTTAAGCAATTTATGCCAATCTTGTTCACAAACCAGGCTAGCTCCCAACATTGTGTACCTAACAATAAGAACAAAAGACATAAATTAGGATAATTTCATAGGCATGTAAGTGGGGACATATTATATATTGGACATATGAGCGTGTCCAAAAACATTAATTAAGAGATAAGAAAGAAAATTTACAATGTAAACTTCATAGACAAAGTTCAGCCTAAGTTTCGCATCGTTATACAAGATAAAACTACAGAATTGTCCCTAGCTTTTTTACAGTATAGGAAAGATTCGCTTACCTATCACCAGGACGCAAATTAGAACCGCACTTTGCGCAACTGAAGCATCTAAGATGAAATACGCAATTTATAATTTGTTTTTGTTGATTTTGTAAATCGATATTATTTATTCCAGTAAGAGCTTTAGCAACCATTTCACTTGGGGGAATAGTTTCCCCACATCCAGAACAAACCCCAGAGCTACCAAACATACTGAAATTGAAAAAAATAAATTGTATTAGTTAGAATTTTCAAACATAATAACGAAGAAATAACAAGTCAATTCGGCAATAATCTCTACCCATTGCCCAATTGTTAATTTGATTTTTACAAGTAAAAGATGTGTTCAAAAAGTAAATGGAATTTTGTATATGCTCATTTCGCCTTTCAAACTTGGCATCATCGTCACAATCATACCTGGAATAGTCCTTTTTACAGAGAATTAGACCTCGCCTGGTAAAACAACTGGAACCGACGTCGGCTAACATAGCCCCACAGCAATGACATTTTAGGCAACCGTTGTGCCAATATCTGTCTAAAGCATATAAAAGATATCTATCACTTATTTTATCTATGAAATATAGAAAAGAAAGAAATTTGTTAGTGCTTAAGATATTAAAACAGATATTATTTATTAATATGTATATATATATTTGAGCGGCTATATCACCTATACATGTATATGTAATGAAGTTTAAAGTAACATGTATAGGTAACACACAATTAGTAGGGTCTTTATAATCCCAAGATTGAGGAAATCAGTCAAATGTGTTGAAACTTACCCCCACAACCGCCACACACCTTAATCAATGTGCTTGGGTGTATTAACTGTTGGTTATTGAAGTCATTCGAAGATTCATCCATAAACGACAATTGAGACGATGAAATATTTGAGTTACTTTCAGCAATATCCTTGGTGTGGCTGGTTCTATAGCCAATGACTACTGATGGAAAATTCTCCGGACTAGAGGAATCTTGCTGATGTGCCGCTAGTATATCAGTATATGAATGGAACGATGCATTCATTGCAACGACTTTCAATTAATTATATTAATAAAGGCATATAGGTGCTGTTTATTGCACGGAGATTTCTGAAATATATATAATAGATATTATAATTAATATTGATATTGGTAATGAAACAAAATGCTTTCGATGTGTTGAATCATAGATGAGTATCCATTTTGCTTATCAGTTTATATTGAAATAGTGAGGATTTAGTAAGCATTTAGGATTGGGTTAGTATACTTACATATACATCTATGTGAGGGTCGTTTTATCATGATTTTGACAAAGTTTTGGGCAGTTTCCACCTACATGCCTGTTCCAAACTCCACTTTACATTTCGCGGAATTGGACTTTCCTTAACTGTTCCCAATTTTAATTTTGTTTTAATTTTGATAACACTTTGCAATTTGCCTTAGATTTAGGATTGAATTTGAGTAGAGTAGAATCAGTTTACATTTAAAGGAAGGTAGAAACCCAACCAGGTTCGATCATGTCTAGGCAGATACTTTGTGGTAGGCTGGCAACACCATTTCTATCAATTGGCAACACTCCATCAACGAGTTGGCAGCGCATGTTGAGAACACTGCTGAACTGACTTGCAACTTTCCAAGGCGGATATAGTTTACATCAACATAAGAAACGAAATGGAATTCTACCACATGAAATGCGGATAATAGTTTTGTCAGGAACATGGAAACGCGGACTTTAAACTAACATACCTACATATGTACATACACATACATAGATGAATACGGTTTAAGGACAACGAAACGACAGAGAACCGGTAAATATTGTTAATTTATTATTTACATGCATATAAACATAATTTACAAACTTAATATAATACATCATCTATACACTCTTTAATTTATACATACAAAATTGTATGTGCATATGTACATTCGTACATACATAAATATATATTAAATATTTATCATTCAGGTGTATGTACATACATTTGCATGCATTTGTGTGCATATACATAGCTACATATACATGCACATGTGTATGTAAATAATTAGCATGAATATGCATAGATGTATGAACTAATGTATGTTCATATGTAGGTAACCAGATGACTTTCACAACTAAAATATATACGCTGGTATAAAATGTATCTGATGTTAAATATGCCTTCAAATACTTGTTGATGAAACATATGTACATACATTAACATATGTATGTACATACCAATGTATGCACAAATTAAATACAAACACGAGTATTTACTCACATATGTACATACATACATATATACATAAATATGCATGCAAGCACATATGCAAAATGACTTGGTAGTTACACACAACATACATATGCAAATTTTGCATGAATATATGTACATACACCAACTTCGTTCAGTTACACATTTGCAAATATGTGCAAAATACACATACATATGTATTTACAAATGAAACATAAATACCGATGTAGATTGTCTTTTGCAATACGCTCTGATGAACAGGATTTCTTTAACAAATATAGTAACTTACATGTTAAACGTATTAAACTAAATTCGGTACTCCCGTTTTAACTTCGGCTCTCATATAGAATAATTAAGGTGTTTTGATAATAAATAGCGTTCCTAATGTTAAATACAAAATTCATAGAGGTGGAAGTTGCTAACAATCGATAACTCGAAATATGATGTTGATGGCAATTTGTACAAATGCACAAATTTCGATTTCAGTCACGTTTTGGGTTGCCTTTCTGAACTTTGTACTTGTACATAAAATTAAGGAATATCTTAGTGGTTCATTTTAATATTCGATCTAGCTAACAAAAAAATAGCACTTATTAATATGATTATAACCTATATATTAGGTGCCAATGGCATGATTTCTTAGGTGTTAGCTAATCTGAAAAGTAGTGCACAAGGTCGTAAAATGCATTAAAAATATAACTATGATTTAACTTACTACTCCCCAAAAAATGTATAAAAACAAAGTTTATATTGGTATGTTTCTTCAATTAGTTATGGTTTCTATATTTCATTAATAATACAAACGCCAAGTTAAGATCAGCTGATAATAATAATATAATAAATGATAATCGATAAATATACACACTGAATGCATCCTCGCAGCCATGCGAGCGAAAAAAAAACAAAGCAAAATGTGCAGGTCATAATTTAAACGCATCGTCTGCCCCGCTATACTTCTTTCCTACAAGCACAATCTTCATGCGTCTAATCCAAGTAGTAACTTCATCGTCATAATGAGGAAAAGCTTCCGATTGCACGTCACTGCGTATAAGATTTTAGTTCCACAGGCTCTGGATCGTTTAAATTCCCAGTCCTCTCTGTCCGCGGAATTTGTATGCTCAATAGGCTAGACTAGAGCTCTCTGGTCATTACCTACATAAATGGCATCCTTCTAAATACCGCCATTATTATCGAATTTGCCAGTTAGCTTGTCGTAATTCGTTGAAAAGGTAATTGGCTGAAGAGTGTCATACTTTCTAATTTATTTCCCAATTTTTCCACATCATGTGGTAAGCGTTGGCGTTGCAGCCTATAATAAAGACCAGGATAGGCCTTGATAGGTCGTTCCACAAATAACCTTGATACTTATGCATAGTTTTTAGCAGACCAGGCTGAATTTTAAATAGTCAGCAGCTAGCAAATTTGGATTTAGAAACTAAACTTCTTGTAAGAAGATTTGGATTGCTTCTTAGAAATGTGTAGAAAAAAAGTAAGAGGCTATAGCGTCCATACAGAGCTCCCACAGGTAGCAATATTAATGAAGACTAAGTGAAAATAATTCAGCTGTGTGGGATCGTGTGGAGATACCCTGTACTCAGGTCTTAGGGATTCTTCAATTTCTGCAGGATAATATACCAAATTATCGATATTGACACTTTATAAATTGACGATATACACCAACATGTGTACCAAGTTTGGTTGCTCTAGCTTCAAGGGTGTGGAAAAAAATTGCGTTCATACGGACAGACGGCCAGACGGACATTTCGCAAAACTAATATACAATTTTCCCTTCAGGAACATAGTATAAAAATTATAGTCTGACGCTTTATCATTAAGTATGCTATTATGAATTAATCTTGTTCTACATAATTTTTTAAAGTAATAATTTTACATTAAAATCAATGAAATCGGGAAGACTACGAATAGTCTTTAGCTTTATTAAAACGGACTTACAACAGATACTGCATTACCAAAGGATTTTCAATCAATATTTTTAATTTAGTCTTATCGCAAGGCGAGCGATTTCTGCCCGGGATTTTGAAATCTATTTTTAAGGGCCAGTCTAACGTACAGAAACATATAGGAACACTCGGACAACAAGACGATATGTAAGAATATACATACGTGTGCCAAAAATCAAGGCTTTATCATTAAGAAGTAAGAATGTTCTGCTCGAAAGTATTAAACTAGAAGATACCCTGTACAATGTTTCGCTTTATGTTTTGTTTTTTGAATAATATCTTTATTATATATACCAAACTTTAAGGATGTTTCATAAATTTACACATCCTTATTATGTAACTCCTTTATACCCATTTTCTGCGTAGATGATATTCCATACTTGTGACTATCTAAGAGTAACGTATGCAACACTCCACAATTTTATTTGATATACAACTATCAATCGGTTGGAAATTCCTGGGTGGTATTATTTGTATACATACTCGTAGCTTGAAATAGGAAGAGCAAGCTAAGAATCTTTTTCCTTAAACTTTCCTTACTATGTTTAATAGTCAAAAAACAGCGTAGCTTGAACCTTTGGAAGAGCTAAGTCCGGAAACTTCAGACGAACAAACTAATAATAAAAAACATTTCAAATTTATGGAATAGCTTTTGTAATAATAATTATTATAGGATTATACTACGTTCCTCTTACACGACTAGGACTCTCAGTTCTATGCAATTGTATAAAGCTTAAAAGAAGACAGGAACAGCTGTTTGTCCTGCTCGTACGTGCAGGGTGTGTAGAGGCTGAGCAAAACTGAACTGCATTCTTTCATGCTCGTACTTAAAAGGTGAAAGATGAAATTTCGGCAGTCTGCAATACAAATAAGAAGAATTTAAAAGAACATTTTCTGAAATGCTCTTTACAATAGGTTATGCGTGCACTAAAAATATATTTTCGCGCACGAATTCTTACCTTATTTCATTTTATTTATCATTTATTTATATAAAAGTAAGTATATATATAAATGTGTTTGTAATTATATATATAAATTACATATATATTTATATATGTATATATACATATATTATATGCGCATATATAAATTTATTTATAGATAATGTTTAGATGCACTTATAAAATACTTCGGATGTTGCAAAGGAAATGCTCTTGTCAATAAACACTTTAGTTAGTTTGAATTAAGCGAATCTTAAGGTAGTTTAGAAATCGCTACAGTTTAATGAAATCATATTAGATCATAGGAAGTGTCAATAAAGGACAACTTTGTTATTATTTCGTTTAAGAAATTTTATGAATAATAAAAGAACAGTGTTATAATGGCTTACTCTTGGGATAATCGAGTTGACTTCGTTGTGCGATATATGTATGGTAAGTTTCCGAAACAAATACGAAACTATTATATTAACACATGCATCTTTAATCCTTTGTATATTATTTACCCAACAATAGGAAATAAATAAGTTCGCAAAAACTTTGACACGATAAACTTACAATAAATTCGCGAGTTTGGTTAAAAGTTTTAAAAGATATTCGTATAAAATATATGTGGTTAAGATAGACATGCGCGAACATTGTGTCGGTTAACGTGGGTTCGTAGAACCAGAGCTGATGGAATTAATTAAAATGTCTTATACCAATAATTTTTTAATGAAATACTTACTCGTAACCTTATTTTACCAAATTTTTGCTTTTCAATTAACTTGTTCAGCCCACGTAATCGCTTAACCAGTTACAATAAAAATAAAAAACAGAAATATACATGGCATACATGTTATTATGGTAGCTATACTAAAGTATTATAATACTCGGGTCTTAAGCAGAATCTCTTCCAACCCTGGAAAGCGATTGTAAGCGATTGTAAACAAAATATTTATATTCGAAAACTTAAATTTGATATGTCGATCCTGTGGAACCTACAATACTGGTGTATATAATATAGTAATTCGATTATCATTAAATGCGCCCAACTTGTTTAAAGTTATAACGTTTATTTGGTTAGGCCATTTGTAAAACCCAAAACCAACTATATGATCAAATATTCGCCACCAGCTAGTACCGATAGAAAGTTATGAATCTATTGATTCAGGTCCTTGTCCTTAGTGTTGTCAATAGTATATACTTTATAGCTTCGGAAAGGTCTTTTTTGAAAAGCACTTTTCGTGATCAAATATAATAGCCTCAAGGTAATATTGTATATAATATAAAACAAAATTACAAAAGGCCAATTAATAATGTATTGAGAGACCCGCGCAAATAGAATAATACATTCAGTTTAATTAAACTAAAAATAGCCAGCATATCAAAAAATAGCTTCGAGCTGATTTGTTAAAAATAGAAAATTTAGGGTTTCGCGATAAAACGGGTCGTGCAAAGCAATAGTAATTAGTATTACAACGTGAATGCAAAAATTAGTAAGCTGTTCTCACTGGAACAGGAAATCTAATCAAAAGGAAATCATTTTATTTCATTTACCAAAGGTATACAAGGAATGAAATAATTAAATATGAATAAATAAAATGGAATATCAAAACGAAACAAATAACTTGCAACAATAACAATGTAATGCCAGATTTACTAAATTTTGGCGATTCAAAAAAAAAAAAAATTAATCAAGATTTATCCATGTTTTTATTTTGGTTTCCAGATATCGACAACAATGGATTCTTGGACCAAAACGATTTTCTGTGTATGGCAGTGCGAGCATGTGTGGTGGAGGGAAAGGGAGATTGCAGTACCGCTCGCTTGGATGAATACAAGAAGTTGATGAAGAACTTGTGGGAAGAGATTTCTGCCATTGCTGATGATGACAAGGTGAAGTAAAATAGAAACTTAATATAATACTTGAGCGGTTGATTGCTCCTTTACATGATCATGATCGAGACTTAGACAAAGACATTTAATGTGTGTGTTCTTCGTTAGTTGAGTGATCCGACTTTTAATAACTTTAGCTTCCATTTAATTTTTTTAGGATGGAAAAATTTCTAACCAGGAGTTCAAGGATGCTGTTAAAAAAACATGCGTTGGAAAGAAATATGAAGAATTTCCACAGGTAATATTTAATTAATATGTGTACTATTTTGTGAGGAGAACTAATTATGCAAAATAGTCGATAAGAATCAAGTAAATTGTGTCTAAACATGGACTTTATTATATTTGAAGGCCATGCGTGCATTCATTGAATCCAACTTTAAACTGCTTGATATTGATAATGACGGAATAGTTGGAGTTAAGGAATACCGATACAACTGCATTACAAGGGTAGCCATTGATGATATTTCCCCTATTGACAAAGCGTTTGAGACTTTATTGAATGTAAATGTTTTATTACCCGAAAACACTTGAATATTGCTAATACTTTCTCAATTGTTCTCAGGATGATGATCGAAAGCGTGGTGGACTGTCGCTTGACCGATACAAAGAGCTTTATGGCCAGTTTATTGGTAATACAGCTGATAACCACCCAGCGGTCAATCTATTTGGACCTTTATAACTATTTATTTTATTATTGTCTTCGCTGTTGTTCAACTACTATTTTTTTAAGTTTAATATGTAATTACTATGACTATAAATTAACTAGGTTAAATGCATTCATATCATTTGTGTAGAATCGTCAGATGAACAGTTCGTTAACTTTAAAAGATTTTATAATTAGAATAGATATTTGCTCTCCGAAGCTAACCTCAGCATAAAATGTTGATTTTCTCTCAGATGAAAGCTCTTATAAAATGTTTCTCTCTTCTATATTGTAACATTTAATCAAATTGTTATTATGTTATGTTTATTTTTTAAAAGTTTTTGTGTAAAAGCGAATAAACTAAGCGACAAGCGTAAATAGACTTTCAGTCTTAAAATACAATAAAGTTATTGCTAATGGAATGCTGAAATTAATGTATTGATATTTGAATACAACTTATCTTCATAACTTGTCACCTACTCATAATTAGAATCAAGTAACCCATAATTAATTCTATCATATAGATAATACCTTTAACATAGCCTCAAAGCCTGAAAACTTCGAGAGTTAAGCACAAATCATGTTTTTGACTAACAGTTGGCATTATTATTTATTTTTAACTATTGACTACTACGACATACAAGATTCATTATACGTAAGCTTACGATCAGTCTATTCCACATATTAGGTGAGAGCATACTTCCCCAGAAGTCCCCTTCATTCAAACTAGGGCGGTGCGATCTGCCAGAATGTGTATTGATACCTCCTCTCCTACAAGAGACTGATAAATATCCTATGGGCATACATGCCAATTGATATTATTTGATTTAAATTCCGAAGAACGACACTGCTTGTTTCCTGGGAGCCCTCCGCCTCAATCTCTGCCATTCATTTCATCCTATGAAGGGATCAGTGACGATCTAGGTTTGGTTTAGGTTGAGGATAACCTTCTTAGACCTGTCGAAAGTGAGCGTAGTGATAAAAGAAGACTCTTGTTAGAATTTGCCTTAGCTAAGGTTTTCCCTATCTGTGAATCAATATTATTATCTGGCGTGACTATCGACTTTGCAGTTGCCCTGCAGATCGACTGACCGTTTGAACGCTTCCCCTCAGAACGTGATGTTTTCTGGAAAGTTCGTAGCTACTTTTGGAGTGCGGCTTCGGACTAGGTTTCCCATCGAAAGGTATTTTTATTTATAAGAGTTTGCATTTTAAGTCTAACGCCCCTGCGCGTCAAAATGAGGTATGCAGTCTATCTACTACTACAACCGATTAATTGGACAATTTCTGCTGTTATCGACTTACTGTGCGGAGGTGTAAGGCATTTTCACGAGATGCTCCCACTTGATATACACCACACGTTAAAATATTATTGCTTTATGGAAAATTTCGTTAAAACTTAATAAAATCGATTTAAAAAAAAAAAACAATGGAAAACAAATTTACAATCCCAGTTGCAGTTATTGGGCTATATTACTGTCCTGTCCTAGTGTATAACTGCATATATCTTTGGCAAATATTAATTTTGAATTGCATACGAAATAGCAACAGATTGTCCGAATCCATGGAATTATTAATTATTTACGCTATAAAACAGCATTCCAGTTTTATCGATATCGATCGATATCAAGGCAACGAGAAACGTCGGACTGTAGAAATTGGGTGGTCACTGTAATCGATGCTTGATATTTTCAAGTGCCAATATTGAAAGAACATCAGTATCGACGGTGCGAACCCATGTTTCATTTTCATTTGTTCCCCGATATTTAATATTTACTTTTTATTTCCTTGTGTTACAAGCTAAATAATTTAAGTTAGGGCACTGGTCACTATAATTATACAAAACAAATTCATTACATTTGTAATTATATAGATGTAATTACAAAATGTAAAAGGTTGCTCTTCGATGTACATATATTGTATACTCAAAATAGTGAAAATAATCGTAATATATATACGATTATTTCGACAAAACTACGATATACAATTATTTGAACATAACAATGGTAAACGGCAATTTAACCCTCGAGGGAAAACCTTTATCATTTTGAAAAGCAACATATGCCATAGTTCTGACTTAATAATAATGCTACATTTTCATTTGACATCTGAATCAAAGCCTTCTTTGTATAAGAAACGACTTTGTCGTTGAAGTAAACTTTTTAGTATATATATAGATTTTTTTTATTTGATTCGTTAGTATGTTATTTGTTATATTTTTATTTAAAATATTGTATCACGCCATTTATTTAATGTTTGATCATTTTAATAATAGGTTGGAAAAGACTTATCGACTCAATAAAAACTCCCATCACTTGCTGACAAGTACATATGTATTTTTTTTTTGAGTGGTTGTTTTCATGTGGTTGGTACTATTGATATCAAGTTGTAAGGCTGTAAAGGTTTTTATCGCTCGTGAGGTTGTATTTGTGATATTAATGAGCCGTTAAAGTAAACTCATTTTGATATTCTCCTTGTTGTACGACTTGGAGTAACCTTAAATCTAAAGAAAAGTGATATATTTGAAGTTACATACACTATTGAATAAATAAACCAGGTATACAAATAAAATACTGACAGCATATGTACATATATTTAACGTAGCCACATAAATTCATACATATCTCTTTCAACTCTTTAGATCGTGACACATACACACATAATACAATTTAATAAACCGCAAGGATGATGACAGAGAAAATTGTACCCGGTCACTCAAGTTTGGTTAACAAGGGGTGTGTACATTAAACATGTTTTTTAACAATATATATATGTATATTTTTTTATCGATAAACGGCATTTTATTGACTAATCTCCGGGTATGTGCGTACATTAGTTTGTATGTATGTATGTATGTAAATACATCCATGTGTACAATGTATGTACATATATACATATGTAAATATGCTAATAAGCATATTCACATGAATATTGTATTTAAAGAATTCATTTTCTTCTTTATAAGCACATGTGTACTACGTACACATAGTATGTACACACATACACCTGTATGTACATACATACATACAATGTGGCAAACTTGTCCAGCACAAATTACAAGCGTTGTTGACTTTTAAAATTAATACGTAGATTTGGCAATATATAAAAGTTGTAATGCCTTTTTGTTAACCTACAATTGGTCCTAAATTGAACAAATACATAATTATTCTTATAGTGCTAGACTTACACCGGTATGAAGTGCATACACTTATGTATGTATGTATATATGTATGTGCGCATGTTTATATATGTATGTATTTGCAGAACACATACACATACAAACACACGCTTTTTGCAGCGGCTTGTGCTTCTTCCCTCTGCTTAGACAGAAATTGGCGCGAGAAAAGAAAAAAAAAGTAGAGCGCGACCCGCCCACTTTCGTCCGGAGATACTTTAAGCTATTCCGTATTTTCTGCAACAAAGTAATAATATGTTTATTTTTTCTACATCTTCGTAGGATGCTGAGTGACCATCAGATAGCGAGTAATTTAAGTGATGATATGGGTTGGAAATCTAAACTAAAACTGCCCCCCAAGGACAACCGGTTCAAAACAACAGTAAGTTTTATTTGATTTTAAAATATATACACAAAAAACAATAGTAAAAAGTGTTCGGCAAGGGAAAAAAATTCAAAAATGTATTCTACAAGTATTCCTAATTTGATATTCTTGATTCTTATTTTCCCAACTGGTGCACGAGTTTAATAAATAAAAAAAGGCTTTAGAACCTTGGGATCATTGGAAATAAAGTAGATCAATTTTATTTATACCATATCTAAAAAATGAACTAAATTAACAAGAAAGAACGGATATCTTCGAAGTGCCTAAGCTTTATTCCCTAGCAGTAATGTTTTTGAACAAATTTTAGGAAACTATATGAAGTATAATAAAACTTAGTTTGGATGTAATACAAAAAGTTTTTGATATAAAACCCTATTTTCATCCGATCCTATTGCAGCTATTTGATATAGTGGTCCGATTTTGACCAAATTAAGTCAAATTGTATAAACTCTCCAGAGACTTGGTTTTGGGTGAGTTTGATGAGGATAACTTTATAAACAAAAAAGTTTTTCATACAAAAACTAAATTGTCGACCGATCATTCCAATGGCAGCTATATGTTATAGTGTAGCATAAAGAAGGGACTGTGCCAAGTTTGATTGCGATAGTATTTAAACTGAGAGAGTAGCTTGCATAGAAACAGTCAGACAGACGGTTAGACGGACATCGCTATATCGACTAGGCTATTGATGCTGATTAAGAATATATATACTTTGTTGGGTCGGAAACGTCTCCTTCAGTCCATTACACATTTCGAGATAATATTCTAATAAACTCTGCTAGGGTTTAAAAATGTGGAGTGACACTGGCTTGGTAAAACATTGATTGAATATTTTCGTTTTCAGGATGTGACTGATACACGTGGCAACGAATTTGAGGAGTTTTGCCTGAAACGTGAGCTGCTCATGGGTATTTTCGAAAAAGGTTGGGAACGTCCATCTCCAATTCAAGAAGCTGCTATACCTATTGCTTTAAGTGGCAAAGATGTCTTGGCCCGTGCAAAAAACGGCACTGGAAAAACTGGAGCATACTGCATTCCTGTTTTGGAGCAAATAGACCCCACCAAAGACTATATTCAGGCATTAGTAATGGTACCCACACGAGAACTGGCTTTGCAGACCTCACAAATTTGCATTGAACTGGCGAAGCATCTTGATATTCGAGTAATGGTTACAACTGGCGGTACAATTCTGAAGGATGACATTCTCCGTATATATCAAAAAGGTAATTAATATGCCACGAAATTTACTTCAATTTATTCATCCAACAAAAATAGCCTTTGGAAGTTTACCAACTGAATACCTTCAATAATCTCCAATAAATCGAGAATTGACGGATGAAAAGTTCGTAATAGTGCTGCAAAAATATCGATGAATCGATATTTTAACTCTTGTTTCGAACATCGATGTTTTTTCAATGTTTTTCAATCACATTTAAATTGACACCATTTAATTTATTTGAAAGCTTATTATCGATAATTAATAAAACTTAAATTGAAATAGAAATAACAAAAATGACAGATAAATGAAGAGTCTCTTCAGTTTTGAGAGAGTTATGTGACCTGGAAGAATAGAAAGATTATTTGCTATTGAAAATTACGTTTTTCTCCCAAAACGTAAACCTCGTTGTTTTTGCAGCACTAGTATAGACATTAACATAAATATTTCGATTTTATTGGACAGTTTTCTTAGATTATATAGAAATTGAAATGAAATGTTTTTCTTTTTCTTACAGTACAATTAATTATTGCCACCCCGGGACGAATTTTGGATTTAATGGATAAGAAAGTTGCTGATATGTCCCATTGCAAAATATTAGTTTTGGATGAAGCCGATAAACTGCTCTCACTAGATTTTCAAGGCATGCTGGATCATGTTATATTAAAATTGCCCAAAGATCCACAAATATTGCTGTTTTCTGCAACATTTCCATTAACCGTAAAGAACTTTATGGAGAAGCATTTGCGTGAACCTTATGAGATAAACCTTATGGAAGAGCTAACGTTGAAAGGTGTCACCCAGTACTATGCATTTGTACAAGAAAGGCAAAAAGTTCACTGCCTAAACACTTTATTTTCTAAATTGCAAATAAATCAATCAATCATATTTTGCAATTCTACGCAACGTGTTGAACTCTTAGCTAAAAAAATAACTGAGCTCGGCTATTGTTGTTACTATATACACGCTAAAATGGCTCAGGCACATAGAAACCGAGTATTTCACGATTTTCGACAAGGTCTCTGCCGGAATTTGGTTTGTTCCGATCTGTTCACGCGTGGTATAGATGTACAAGCTGTGAATGTCGTTATCAACTTCGACTTTCCAAGAATGGCAGAGACATATTTACATCGAATCGGCCGATCTGGACGGTTTGGTCATTTAGGTAAGTTCTAACTAATTTTTCACATTAAATGTATTAAGAAAATTTATAATATATTGTGTCTCAGTAAACCACAAATTCATTTCACGCATTATTGAATATTTTTTGATTAGTAACGATTTTCAATCCCGCATTTTCAATTGTTATGCAAACAATTTGTTATTTGAATACTCCTTTTTATATAATTATCCTATCCTTTTGTAAATACTCAAACAAAATAACTCTCTTTATTTTTTACTGTAAGTTGTCTTGATTGATACTTTCATTTTCCTAATTGTTCTTCGTTAAACACAAAAATACAGCATATTTCTATTATACATTTACAAGTTTTAAGATTTTATACACACGTCTAAATATTATTTGACCCTATTGTTTTCCATCTTGTTATATTTTTCTAGGTATTGCTATAAACTTAATAACCTACGAGGATCGATTTGACCTACATCGCATTGAAAAGGAATTAGGAACGGAAATAAAACCAATACCGAAAGTAATTGATCCAGCACTGTATGTTGCAAATGTAAGTGGATCGTCGGGAGATACCTGCAACAATAGTGATCTGAATAATTCTACAAATGAAGAAGGCAATGTTAGTAAATAGATAATTAAAAGATTGATTTTAAAAAGTAATAAGTTTTGAAATATCTAAAACATGGAAACAATAAACGAAAACTAATATTGCAGTACATACAAATGCTTTTTATGCATGGTTAATTGTGCTTTTTTTAAGTTTTTATTTTTTGTGTGGTGATTGTGATCAGCACCTTGTGATCTTACCCAACCATGCATTGTGTTTAATAAACCAGGATCTACATAAATAATATTACAACCATGGTATTTTCTGTAAATTCCTTAATCAAAAGTTTCTTCAAATTTTGTTGGTTGAGTTCAAATTGAACGGAAGGAAGACCATATTTAACACGAAGGAATTATCCATTTACGTTGAGATCAATTCGAGCCACCGGCACATAAAGCCCAACAAGTATCGATACTCTGGATATTTAATATCTTTGAAAAGTATCGATATTTGTGGAAATGCAAGTTACGAAAAACTGTTTTATGTTTAACCATCGAAAATATCAAATTAAGAATTTTTTTGATATCCTTGCAGCTCTAACAAAACTTAATAATATATATATTTTGAATTAAATCAATCGGTCACCCAAGAAATAACAATAATTTATAATTTTTCGACTCTACCCGAGTAATACAGTGTATTAGTCTTTCTTTAAATACAATACATAATAAAAATATTCGATTAGCCAGAGGCTAAACCTAATGCAATTCCGCCAGCGAATGCGGTCAAAAAAATGTGAAGATCGTTTATTTTTGGCCCATTCTCATCTCCAATATATTTGGCGTACCATTTCTTTACTGTCGTTGTGTTTCCTTTGAGTTTGTTTTCTACTTTGTCAAGTTTGCGATCCAAATATCGCTCCGTCTGAAAATAAAAAACAAGTAAAACATAATGTTAACAAGTAAGAATGCTCTAGTCGAGTATACCCGACGACGAAACTCCCTGTACCCAGGTCTAAAACTTCCAAACACATCTTCATCCACTTACACATGCACAAAGGCGCACACATACAAGCGACAGCGCAAACGGATCATTTGAAGTGGTGGCTGTGCTGCTTTTTCACCCCGCTCTACAGCACTGAATTTTCGTTCGTGATTAACTTCCGTGTTTATTGGCCGATCGATTTGAAATTTAGACAGTAGATTAAGAGTGACACAAGCACTATACATTCGAAATCATAGTGCTATATCTTTAAAAATGTGGCCGTAAAACGATTAAATTAAATTTAAATTGAGGTGGTGAGCATCAGAAAAAAACTTGATTTGCGTATGATACAGAGGAATCTGCATTTCATTTGGTGTCTCTAGCTCTTATAGGTGCTGAGATCAACGCGTTCATACGGACAGACATGGCCAAATGGAAATATCTTTAGATACTGATCAAGAATATATATACTTTATAGGGTCTGCCTGTAACATACATTTGGACAGATCATATACTCCCTTTTTACCCATTTTATGGGTACAGGGAGTAATAATGCACTACTATAGCCCTTAATAGTATAACAAATTTGGGGCCTCTAGCGGCGGGCCTCCATAAACTTGTACGTACAGATGAAGAATACGGCTAAATTATATTTGGTTGTCACAGTTGTTATGTGAATGCTTTACCTTATCCATCCAATTTGGTTCATGGCCTGATATCGATGATTCCATCTTTTCAGCAATTTTGTCAACACTTTTGGTCAACTTCGGCCAGTCAATCTTTATGAAGCCTTCCTGGTGTGCAATTTCAATTAAAATGATACTTCCTCCAATAGCAAATGCTGCAAACTTTCCAAATTTCATTGTTGTGTATCCAGTTGCCCTGAAAAAGGTAAAAAATATATGTACAAATTGATTACAATGTCGCACACATCCCGGGACAAAGCTACACCATCCTCTTTCAGGATTTATATAACCTAGTCCCAAGTAAGTTTCATGGCATAAACACTGAATGAATTCTATAATATACGCATTATATTATTTAAAACAAAAATGAAAAATACAATTTTCGCTGCATACACTGTGATAAATTTTTGTATGCACACACACGTACATACATACATATGTACATAATACACATTATATGCGGTGACGGCATCCCAGCAGCCAGTGCGAAATTTGGCTATGCTAATAGACGTAAGTAGATAATACATACATACACATACGCACAAAGAACAAACATATTTGTGAATATACAATACACACAATGCTTATGCAAAAATAAGTGCAGAATAATGCATATTTAAGAAGATTCGTACCATCCTGAAGAGACGCCAATCAATAGTTGTGAGTAAGCTGAGCGGCTGCTTATGTCGCCTAGCACGCTCTTCAAAAACTTTGATGCTCCTTCCATTTTTCGTATCCACAAGTTTTTGTTTTCTGATAAATTTTCTGACGTTTTAGTTCCAATGGCAATTGACTTAAGGAACCTTCCGGTATGTCAGTTTAGTGAATCACTTTTCTCAAACTGATGTCCTGAACCAAAACAAAAGAACTAAAGTTGTACCGAATCGTTCACACTAAGTTCGATTGAACTAATGAACGAATGAACTAAATCCCTGCTTATCGTTCGTTCAGTCTAGTCATTTAAATCCCATTTCGTTCAATTGATTTTCGATTTAAATTTGTTTTCAAAACAGTTTTCAATATTGACATTTCTAGAAGCCATTCTTATATTTTATAAGTCATCAATAATAAGTTAAATATCTTCACAAAAACTTATTGTGAAGAAAAGTTGGCTGGTTGTCTGTCTGAATGAACTACTCAACTAAATCAGTGAATAGAACTTAAAAGTGCAACTCTATCCTGAACCAAAACAAAAGAACGAGTTAAAAAAACCTAGAGATGAGACGCGCAATAAAATCGCATGGACAACACTTGGTGACTATTCGTTACAAATATCTGTACTTGTAACTGTCACAGCACATTAATACTATTTTACTAAAAAGTATTGATACACCCTCAGAGGGGGATAGATGTGCAATTTCAGTGTATATATTCTATCTAGTAGCTCGATTACATTACATTACACCGATTTCACTATGAGTTTGATATCTCTGATATCAATAGTCAGCTGTATATTAGCATGTGTGTGACAACCTAACGGTTGCTTCAGGTCAGAATATATAGCCGGTATAAGGTTATCTTTTCGGCAGGGGTTTTTTTAGATGCCTTATACGAATATAACAAGCTGCTTCTCTCATGTCTGGCATTTCAAAGGATATGTGTAAGCTTAATATTCAAAGTTGACAGAGAAGGGTGTGACTACCGGTGTTTAAGTGTACACTCGCAACTCAAAAATACTTTTGACTTTTAACAGTTACGCAAGTATCGGCCATCCCTATCAAAAAATTTTACTTAGTTAAAATTTACCAACAAGTTGAAGCAGTCAGAAAAAGCAGACTGAAGAAAATTGCATTGCTTCAACGCCGTAAGGTGTGCCCGCAGTAAATTCTACATAATTTGTGTGCTAGAAGTAAGGATAATAAATTGTCTCTAATGTTGTGGTTATAACTGTGTGTATATAAAGAATGTGTGCACATACTTAGATATTAGTGTATATTATATACGATAATTAGATACACGCAAGGCATAACAATAATAAAGTGGCAATCAATGTTAGTGCATTCCTTTGTTTGGATTTACATATGTATGTACATATATTATGTGTTTTAAATACACATATAGGCACATTAAATGCACACAAGTATAGTAACCAACTGCTAATCTGTAATCCCTTTGTTTGGATGTACATATAATATACATGGATGACTATGTATGTTTGTTTACAATGATAACATTGAAGTGCTCTATAAAGGCATACATACATACATATATACATGTACATATGTGGATAGAAATATAGGTTTGAATGAAGTGACGCATTACGTTATCTGCGGTACATAAAATATTCATTCATTCTGTTTGTATGTATTTTTTCATCTGTGGTTTCTACGCTATTTACATACATACATATAAAAAATGCACATATGTATATTTTTTGGCCTCAGCTTGAAAGTTATTTACATACTTACATATGTACATATACAAACTTGCATACATACATATGTAAACTTGGCACAGGCGCTTTCCTTTTCAAGCGATGTCAATATAACTGTGTACTACATACATACATATGTATGTATGTGCATGTGTATATGTGCTTAAAATTGATTTGAGACCATTTGGAACGTTTGATGAACAAAACTTGGCATTAGTCGGTATATATAATACTACATTTTGATTGAACCAGCCATTATTGTGTCGATTATTGCGTCTATTGAAGACCAGAAGTGGGAAAGTGATTACGAGACTGTGGCAGTGGAAAGCGGTAATCGCAAAGTAATCGAAATTAGTGAAAAGTTGATAAACAAGTTTAGTGCATCATAAAAAGAGTATATTTTATAATAGTTCTCAAGTTTCAGTATTATATTCGATATTAAAGTTTGTTCAAAGTAAATCAAACTGTATTGAAAGCATACCGATTACTTCATTCAAATTAAAATAAAAAATCGTTTCTATAGGATAGAGTTCTCTCATCGGGCCATGTAAGTAGTAAAGAATGTGTGTACAATCCATGCGTACATTACATACATACATTGTGAGATCATATTTAGATGGAACAACAGGTTGAAGAGCAATTTAAACAAGAAAGGACGGCCCGAAGCTATGTATATACCTTTGCAGCAAGTTTTTATACAAAATTCAATTTCCGTGGTCCGATTTTGATAACATTATAGGAAACCATATAAAGTATAATAAAATTCTCAGTTTGGATGTAATACAAAAAGTTTTTCATACAAAAACTCATTTTTCACCCGTTTTTATGGCAGCTTTGTGATATAGTGGTTCCATTTTGATCCAATTTGGTGTATAGACTCTCCAGAGACTTGGTTTGGGTGAGTTGGGTGAGATTATCGGACTGGACATCACTATATCGACTCGCCTATTCATGCTGATACAGAATATATATACTTTGTTGGAAACGCCTCCTTCAGTCCATTAATCATTTCGAGACAAAATTATAATACCCCCTGTATACGGTATAATAACGGTTCCCATAGGATAGACTTCTATCGGGCCATGTAAGTAGTTAAGAATTAGGGATAAATCTTTTTTGTGAGACCATGTTTACATGAAACAACTGTTTAAAAAGCACACACAGTTTGAAATTTAATTTACAAAAATATTTAGTTTATTAGTCACAGATTTCGCACACTTGTGAGAAGAAATCTAACCGAAGTCACAAGTTCCAACCATATTGTTACCTTGAGGTAAATGGCTTATGTTGACTTAATACTCATATTTTATCGCACCTGTGACGTTTTTGGCAACAAAAGCTAAATAGAAAGGCCATAAGGGTACACAAATCTGTCAAATTGTGTTTTTATAGACATACACACATGTTGAAAACGCACTATGGTTCAAGTTTATAATAAAAACCTGATTGCGCTTTATTAGATTCCAAGCCTCATCGCGTGGAGCTTACTTAATTTAATAAAAACAAAATGTTTTAAATGTCATATACCTAATGTAGATGTATCTTCATCAATGCTTTGTACATTTCGTGACAAAATTCGTGTCAATTAATCTTTGGAAGCCGCTCTGATAATAACAGAAAGTGCACAAGTTTGATGTTGATCGACGACCCACCACACGATTAATTAGTTTTTGTGCAAAGGTCTAATAATAAATAATTAGTTTGAAAACATTCAACTTTCCGCCTTCTTCAACCGTGAGCTTAAAATATACAACTTTCCGCCCATTCTCCACCCTTTAGATTTCCCTGGTGCCCACTTACGTCATTCGGAAAAACTATTCTAAAATTTGAGCTTCCAAACCCATTTTATATTCGGACTGTGCATTGATTACCAATTACCAATTGTAATTAAAATGGTAATAGCTTTATAGGAGGCTCTGTAATAAACTTTTCATGGTGTATTGTTAAGGCCGGCACTCGATAAAAGTTGTTAAAATAAACTGCAAATTAAGCTATTTAAAACATTCTCTGACGCAGTGCAGAGTCGACGAATTTATTGTAACTAAGCATAAAAGTTAGAGGACCAACTTAATAAAATAATTATAATATATATATACTCATAAATATTAATATATTTCATTTTATAGATATGTTAGTGAAGACGTTATAATCGACTACAAAATGTTTGTACTACAAAGTACTACATCTGGAGTGCAATTCTTCCTAATTTGCATACTGATTTCCTTAATTGGTGTGTCGAAACAGGTGAGTTACATACATACATACATACATATATCAAAATATGTCAATTAAGCAAAACTTTAAGAAACACCTTACATATATCCGATGTAATTTGAAACCCTTGCACTAAAACGAATAAATATTTAATGGTCCCCATACACGGCAAACATGATCACGATTACTGCGTGTACGTGAGATTCGTGCGGAACTGACGCAGCGATCATAAATGTGACGTCATAGTCGGATTGACAGCTTTCTTAGATTATGACGTACATATGTTGTAATATTTGCTGATATTGGACTCTTTAAAGTGCCATATCGGGAAAATATATACACATTTACATTTGACATCAATAAAATAGTAATATGCTTAGTTTTCTTTATCTAATATCAGTATTTTAACTTTTCAGGATTGTGTTTGGTATGGAGTTTGTAATACCGATGCCTTTAATCACAATCAATATTGTTCCTATAATGGTACGGCAAAACCAATGCCAACAGATGGACTTGAATTGTTAAAAGAACGATGTGGTTTTTTACTTCAAAATGAACAAACGGATTTTTGCTGTGACACAGAACAGGTACTTAAAAGAAACTCAGGCTAATTATATGTATTCACAATTTGCTTAATACCTAATACATTAATAATATATAAACTATTTTATAGGTGAAAATACTAAATCAAAACGTTAAACTAGCTGCTGCTATTCTTGAGCGTTGTCCATCGTGTATGATCAACTTAGTTCGTCATATTTGCGAATTCTCTTGCTCTCCTAAACAATCAGAATATGCTAAAGTTGTTGCTACAAAGACCAATAAAGAAGGTATTTAATTTTATGAAACTACTAACAAATTGTATCATAATATAGTTTTTCAAGTGGTTCTATGATTGCCAAAATTGTTTATAGTATTTTTTTTATATTGATCAGTCAATCTTTTAAATAGCTGCCAATTGGTTTAATAGTATATATGTAAATGCTTAAAATTATATCATTATATTGTTTTATAAGTAATTTTTTTGTTAAACATTTTCTATAAAAGGCAGTTATTTTTATTTCCAGGTAAACCATATGTAACTTCTTTGGACTTACACATAACGGCCGAGTACATCAACAAGACTTACAAGTCTTGCTCTCAGGTTGGTCTCTTTTTATTTATCAAATTCAATCTTTTCGGAATTTCGAACTACGATTGCAATTTGCTGCGAATTAATTAGAAAGTTTTAATGAAACTATTCAATATTTATGATTTCAGGTGTCTGTGCCACAAACTGGTCAATTAGCATTAGATCTTATGTGTGGAGCGTATCCAGCATCACGCTGCAGTCCTACAAAATGGTTTACATATATGGGAGATAAGAATAATATATATGTGCCATTTCAAATAACATATGTTCAGCATGAAACGAACTCAACAATAAATGGATATACACCACTTAGTCCAAAAACTACTCCCTGCAATGAAGCAGTAAATGTAAGTTACTATATACTATAATTTAACGCATTTCATTTGAATTGCTTGGCTGGTTTCATGATTTCTATCATAATGGTGTGGTCAAAGTTCGATGATTGCTAAATATATATATATAATATATTTGTTATGTATATATTCGCTGTTCGGATTAATATATTATTTTTGTCTCTTTTTAGAGTGAACTTCCAGCGTGCTCATGTACAGACTGCGATTTGTCATGCCCTAAAGCTCCAGATGAACCAAACGTGCCGAATCAATTTAAAATTGCCGGATTCGACGCTTTTACTGTAATTATGACAGTTGTATTTGTTGTTGGGACGCTTATTTTCCTAATGGGAGCATTTTTATTCACAAAAGACTCAATAAGTGGTAAATAAATATTCATAAGCTAATTGTGAATAGTGTAAAAATATTGTTTTTTTTCTAGATGATGATTTTACTATTGGAAATGATGGAGTTACGGACGATTCGATGTATAGACAAGAACCAAGATATTTTGAAAAGCTTGGTGCACGCACAGAGTTTTTCCTGGAAAACATATTTACTAGATGGGGTACATTCTTTGCGAGCCATCCTTGGATGACATTGTTTGCAGGCGTAGCAGTTGTAGTTTCTCTGGGATATGGTGTAACGCTTGTAAAGATTACTACAGATCCAGTTGAACTCTGGGCCTCGCCAAACTCCAAATCTAGAATGGAAAGAGAATTCTTTGACTCCAAATTTGAGCCCTTTTTTAGAATTGAACAGGTGAATTTGGTTATAAAATGTATATTATTAAATAATTAAATGTTTATTTTGTTACCTAGGTTATAATCAAAGCCGTAAACTTGCCATACATTGTACATAATACATCGAATGGACCAATCAAATTTGGTCCAGTATTTGCAAAGGATTTTCTGGCCAGTGTTTTGGATTTGCAGAAGGAAATACAAAATATCAACGCAAATGGAACTTACTTGAATGATATATGCTATGCTCCCCTTAAAGATGACAATAGTAACGTTGAGCCCACTGATTGTGTTATTCAATCTATCTGGGGTTATTTTCAAGACGACAAAAGCCGACTGGATGATCATGATGAAGATAATGGCTTTAATGTAAGTACATATTAAAAATTAATTTTATAATAATTATTAGCAAGAAATAGCCATTTTGCTTGAAGTTTAAAGAGAACATTTGTTTTTTCCTTTCATTAATATACTTAACAAAAAAAATAAGTCAATAAGTATTAATTGAATTTACTTTTGTTTAATTTTCAGGTTACCTATTTAGATGAAATGTATCAGTGTATCAGTAATCCTTACTTATGCTTAGCTTTATACGGTGGACCCGTAGATCCAGCTATTGGTTTAGGCGGGTTTTTGAAGCCAGGCGATCAACTAACGGGTAGTACAAAATATGAGCTAGCTGATGCGATAATATTGACATTTTTGGTTAAAAATCACCATGATAAAGGTGATCTTGTGCGTGCATTAGAATGGGAGAAGAGCTTTGTTGAGTTTATGCTTAGCTATATAAAAAATAATATGAGCGAATCAATGGATATAGCATTTACATCAGAGCGGTCTATTGAGGATGAACTAAACAGAGAATCAAAGTCGGATATTTTAACGATACTAGTTTCATATATTATAATGTTCCTTTATATTGCCATATCCCTAGGACATGTACAAGAGCTTAAAAGATCGCTAATTGATAGTAAAATAACATTGGGAATTGGCGGTGTTATCATAGTTCTGGCATCAGTGGTCTCTTCTGTTGGTATATTCGGATATATTGGCCTACCCGCCACCCTAATTATTGTGGAAGTAATACCGTTTCTAGTATTGGCCGTTGGTGTCGATAATATCTTTATTCTTGTTCAGACTTATCAAAGGGATGTCCGCCGGACACATGAAACAACTGAACAGCAGGTGGGACGTGTTTTGGGACGGGTGGGTCCAAGTATGCTATTGACATCCGTTAGTGAGAGCTGTTGTTTTTTCCTAGGTAGCTTATCTGATATGCCTGCGGTGAGGGCTTTTGCATTGTATGCAGGTGTAGCCCTACTAATTGATTTCATATTACAAATTACATGCTTTGTCGGTCTGTTCACATTAGATATTAAACGAAAAGATGAGAATCGCTTAGATATATGTTGCTTTATAAAATCGAAAAAATCAGACATTGTGCATAATACTGAGGGACTTTTATATCAATTTTTTAGAAGCGTCTATGTTCCGTTTCTGATGAAAAAGGTTATTAGAGTGTTTATTATGGTTATATTTTTCGCTTGGCTTTGTGCAAGTATAGCTATTGTTCCAAAAATTGATATTGGTCTTGACCAAGAATTAGCAATGCCTGAGGATAGTTTTGTCTTACATTATTTTAAATCTTTAAACGAACATCTTAATATTGGTCCACCCGTATATTTTGTACTGAAGGGAGATATTAATTATTCAAATAGTTCCAATCAGAACTTGGTGTGCTCAGGTCGATATTGCAATGATGACAGTGTTTTAACGCAACTTTACTTGGCCAGTCGACGATCAAATTTAACATACATCGCTCGCCCTGCTTCAAGTTGGATTGACGACTATTTTGATTGGGCTTTGTCGTCAAGTTGCTGCAAGTATCATCCCAATAATGGAAGCTTCTGTCCACATGAAGGTGAGCTTTTATTTATTATCATACTGTCTGAATTAATAATAATAATCTTTAAATGTTGTATATTTCAGATACATCATGTTCATCATGTAAAATACACAAAAATCATCTTCAGCGACCAGATGAACAAGAATTTGGAAAATATTTACCATTTTTCCTAATGGATAATCCAGATGATTCCTGCGTTAAAGCTGGTCACGCTGCCTATAGCGGAGCGGTGCGGTACAACTATAATCAAAAATCGCTTAATGTGGACGCTTCATATTTTATGGCTTATCATTCAATACTAAAAACATCCTCGGACTATTTCCTAGCATTAGAATCAGCAAGAAAGATTTCCGCTAATATTACGCAAATGTTGCAAGTCAATCTTATTTCAAACGGACTACCAATGGACCAAGCTTTGCAGGTCGAAGTATTCCCCTATTCAGTATTTTATGTGTTTTATGAACAATATTTAACCATGTGGTCAGATACATTGCAGAGCATGGGAATTTCAATACTTTCCATTTTTATAGTTACATTTATTTTAATGGGCTTTGATATACATTCCGCTCTTGTTGTAATAATCACTATAACAATGATTGTAGTTAACCTTGGGGGCCTTATGTATTACTGGAATATATCTCTAAATGCTGTGTCTTTAGTCAATCTTGTTATGGCTGTAGGAATATCTGTTGAGTTTTGTTCACATCTTGTGCATAGTTTTTCACTCTCCAAAGAATCAACTCAAACAGACAGAGCAGCTGATAGTTTAACAAAAATGGGTAGTTCAATATTTTCAGGTATAACGCTTACAAAGTTTGCCGGAATTTTAGTTTTAGCCTTTGCAAAAAGTCAAATATTTCAAGTATTCTACTTCCGAATGTACTTTGGAATTGTTGTTATCGGTGCAACACACGGTCTAATCTTTTTGCCTGTTCTTCTTAGTTATATTGGTAAGTAAAGCTATTCATATTCATAATTATAATAATATCATAAAAATAAATAACTGATTTATTGTACAATCTGATAAGCCATTTAAGCTATAAAGCTTATAGGCTTTTATAAAGTTTTCTTTAGTTGTTGTGTAAAAAAGCCTGTATAAAATTAAACCTGAAATCTTTGAAATTTTATATTTGCAGGTGCACCGCTAAACAATGCACGCCTTGAATCTCAAAACCACGAAAATGGTGAACAAGAAACTTCGTTATCGGGGGCTAGATAATTTTTAGTTTTAAGAATATTATGTACGGTAAATGGCGAAGTCACAGAAATCTTTATCAAAACGAATTTTTCAAACGTCAAAACTATCTCTTTTTTAGAATTGTATTACTATTATAATATTTTTGTTGACCAATCAATTGGCGCTGCAGTATTTACAAATTAATTCTTGATAGAAATTTATGTGACACTATTGAATTATTAAGTTTTTCTCAGAAAAATGTATGTAAATGTAAACTGGCTAAGGTGTGATAACTTTTAACCGATATTTTATGTATATAGGTATACTCCGCTAATAAAGAATTGAAAAAAGTGTATTTATTTGTGCCTGTTTTCGTTTATGTTGAACAATTTACAGTTAAGCCAATGGAAATGGAAATATAATACACTAGCCATCCATCTCAGCAAGCCCTGGTTCGGCCATATCCTTTCAAATTCGTCAAGGACTCATTGCTTTAGAATCAAAAGGACTGACTTTCTCGATTGGCATTCAAGGATTTCCAGGATTTCACCGAAAAAAAATTTCAATTTTTTGCAAGGGGGTAGGTCAGAAAAAAGGACCAAAAATCACAAAACCGTCATAACTCGGTCATTTCAAGGACGATTTTGATGTCCTTTGGCCAAAAGATAGAGCACTTCATCCCAAATCCGAATATATAACCCAAAGGACGAATATCCTTAAGGGAGCTGAGAAATAAGGACTTTTCTGTATACAGAAAATAGGCGATATCTCGGCCGTATCCTTGCGTATCCTGACGAGTCCTGTGTCAGACAACTTGGCATTATCAGGGCTACCAACTGGCCAAAGGACATTAAATTCGTCCTTGTAGTTCCCAAGATATTGAGTATTTTGTATTTTGGGCACGATTCCTTTCGCCCTCGGACTGAAAATTTCCAAGTCGATGGTCCTTAGATGACCCCATAATCCTTGAATGCCAATCGATAGAAGAGGTCCTTACGATCCTAACACACAAGGTCCTTTGAAAATCTGCAAGGATATGGCTGAATGGGAGCTAACAGAAAACAGTACCATATGTATGTGCAGAAATTCAAAATATTTGTTGCATACTTTGAGCTGCTGATCTAAGGCTATATGAGGCAGAGTTTTAGCTATAGCTCGGCCAAATCCTGAAGGATTTCGAAAACCCATACATTTCTGTACTCGTAGGAATCAGGAGTATCGATTGGCATTCAAGAATTTTCAGGCCCTTTTCGAAAAAAACACTTCACTTTTTTGCAAGGGGGTAGGTCAGAAAAAAGGACCAAAAATCACAAGATCGCCTGTAACTCGGTCATTTCAAGGACGATTTTGATGTCCTTTGGCCAAAAGATAGAGCACTTCATCCCAAATCCGAATATATAACCCAAAGGACGAATATCCTTAAGAGAGCCGAGAAATGAGGACTTTTCTGTATACAGGAAACTAGCCATATCTCGGCCGTATCCTTGAATATCCTGACGAGTCCTGTGTCAGACAACTTGGCTTTACCAGGGCTACCAACTGGCCAAAGGACATTAAATTCGTCCTTGTAGTTTCCAAGTTATCGAGGATCTTGTGTTTTGGGCACGATTCCTTTCGCCCTCTTACTGAAAATTTCCAAGTCGATGGTCCTTAGATGACCCCATAATCCTTGAATGCCAATCGATAGAAGAGGTCCTTACGATCCTAACACACAAGGTCCTTTGAAAATCTGCAAGGATATGGCTGAATGGGAGCTAACAGAAAACAGTACCATATGTATGTGCAGAAATTCAAAATATTTGTTGCATACTTTGAGCTGCTGATCTAAGGCTATATGAGGCATAGTTTTAGCTATAGCTCGGCCAAATCCTTAAGGATTTCGAAAACCCATACATTTCTGTACTCGTAGGAATCAGGACTATCGATTGGCATTCAAGAATTTTCAGGCCCTTTTCGAAAAAAACACTTCACTTTTTTGCAAGGGGGTAGGTCAGAAAAAAGGACCAAAAATCACAAGATCGCCTGTAACTCGGTCATTTCAAGGACGATTTTGATGTCCTTTGGCCAAAAGATAGAGCACTTCATCCCAAATCCGAATATATAACCCAAAGGACGAATATCCTTAAAGGAGCTGAGAAATAAGGACTTTTCTGTATACAGAAAATAGGCGATATCTCGGCCGTATCCTTGCGTATCCTGACGAGTCCTGTGTCAGCCAACTTGGCATTACTAGGGCTACCAACTGGCCAAAGGACATTCAATTCGTCCTTGTAGTTTCCAAGTTATCGAGCATTTTGTATTTTTCGCTCGTTTTCTCTCGGCCGTGGACTGAAAATTTTCAAGTTGTTGGTCCTTAGATGACCCCATTATCCTTGAATGGCAATCGATAGAGGAGGTCCTTGATATTCTAACGCGCCAAGGCACTTCAATATCTGCAAGGATATGACCAAGAGAACAATCCTTGCAGCAGGCAGTAGCCCCTATTTTGTGCACTCCTATTTGTGTGCTTCTCAAGAATTAAAGGAAGCCCAATACAAAGGCCTATTTTGGAGGTCTGCTCTTGTGCTTGCTTTTCTGTGATTCTTCACTTGTCAAGTAAGTATCATAGAATTTCGAAATATTATTGTCATGACTATTATTTAATTTGGCTTTATTTTCCATTCCGGCAGCTATTATTTAATCTAATTGTAAATTACGCAGAATGTATTTTCCATTAAAAGATGATCCCATATCTTGAAATAAAAACACGAATTTTAATTTTTCAAATATTAATATTTATTATACAAAGTTAGACTCTATTTTGACACTCTCAGATGAATATATATTACTAAAAAAAAGTATAATTTGTATACAATAACTTATTTCAAGGACCCTGAAGAACTTGGCATACTTAAAGTCCGATTAATAAGTGTACGTGCATGTGGCTGTGAAAATGTATACAAAAGATATGATATTAAATTTTATTGAGGGTCCTTTAAATACTACTTACTTGGTTGGGAAATCCTGTTTCCCCAAAAAGTAGATCTTGTTGCCTAGCTGTACGCCTGCGCACCTTTGGACTTTTGTCGGAAGAGCTAATAATAAAATATAAATATACAAAAATACAATAATAAATGAAGTTTTTGGTATTACTAACTTTAAGCACTACTTAATAATCCGAGAACGAGCATACTGTTTCAAATAATTGGTTGATTGTAGAGTAAGTTTCATTATTTCTTAACTGAATCGTAAACACTTCACATTTTCTTGCATCATGTAAAAGAAACAAAATAAATTTCTTTTAAAATCTTATGGACAACTACATGGTTCAAAATATCTTGTTTTCTATTTGCGATCCTTTTGATATTCACACTAATATGAGTATAATATTATTATGGTTTTTGTGTTATTATTGTGTATGTAAAGTTATATATTAATACCAAATTTCTTACAAAACGATTATAATAAAGATTAGGGATTGCAAATAAAAGCACGGAATAAAACTATCTTGAAGGAACTAGGTAAAAGGTCCTTATAAATATATCACACAAATAAGACGTTCAATATTTAACTAGTTTTTGTAAATAATCTTGGAACTTGAGTAATAAGTCTAACATTAGTTAAAAATGAGATCTTACGTTTCAATGTTTGTGTTGGGTGATGAACCCCTACTTTTGGAGACTGGATCTTCAACAAAAGAAGGACGTTCGAATGCGTCTGAGGATGGAATATCATAAGTTCCATTGCTGATCAAAGACTTTTGAGAACAGCTTCGATCTAAAGTATTGAAGTTCAGCTTGTCATCGAGATTCAACGAATCAAATAAATCCGAAATTTGCACATTGCTGTTGTTCGATAAGAAATATTGTAATAATTGTTGTTGTATGCTACTTTCGTGTTGGGCTTCTTTAAGTAGAGCCTCATGTTCCTGCAAACGGCTTTCAATCATAGATGAATTGCATGTCAAAAAAATAGCATTGTCGGATAATTTTTGTAATAAATATTTAGCTTCCTCAACGGTGCCAATTGCGTCCAATATGCCTTGAATTTTATGTAAATCATTGTGAACAGGGTCCTTGACATCCTCAAATTCCATAATAGCCTTTTGAATATGTTCGATATTTTCCTGTACATAGCCTATGTTAGTTTTTAAATTATCCTCTTCGTTGGAGTATTCACATGTTCCCCTTTCAGCAGTTTGAGAATCTTGTATTTGTTTTAGCTCACGACTAAGCTGCTCCCTCTCTCTAACCAGGCGTTCCAATTCGGCTTCCAGTTGCGTGATTAACTGCTTGTTTCTGGCTGAGTGTAATATAGTACGAGATAGGGACTCCCAGCGATGATGTGGAGAACGACGCTGCTCAATTTTTAATGCTGACTGCCTAGCCATTGTCCTGCCTGCAAGCGCGCTCCGTTGGCTCTTACGGAGAGCAGACACTTCCTCAGATTTCCTCTTCAAAATTTGTTCCTTGGCATTCACTTTGGCCTGTAAGGTCAGAACAGCATTGGTTTGCCGACGTTGCTCCTTACGCAACTGCGCAATTTCTCTTGTTTTTCTTGAATTTTCCTCTTTATGGCGGTTTGTTTGTTCTGATATTTTCTTCATTAGCCTTACCTGAAATATTAAAAGGTCTCTTAGTTTTTATAATATTAATTTAAGCGTGTTAAATTATTGAAATTCGGTGGGCTTGATCAAAAAATAGTTACTTTTATAAATATATGATACAACTAAAATATGTACATATATTAAGAAATCTTGTCGATACTTACCTTACTGCACTTCAGTTCATTAAGTTCCATTCGTAAATTTTGCAGTTTAACTTCTTGTGATTTAAGTTCTTTTTGTTGGCGAATATGCTCCCGTTGAGTTTGTTGTAATCTTTTCAGTTCGCGATTCATATCATTTAACTTACGTTCATACTCGATTTTAACTGCCTTTAAATTATCTTTTGGTTGGCTTGTCGCAGAGGAAGCTACAAAGACAACAGATTGAATATAATAAGTAAAATATAAATATAAAGCGAATTTTTCTGGTATTTAAACAAATTCAAATGAACATCAGTTACATTTGTGTACACACATACCCATATTCGCTAAAACTTCATCTCTTTCCTTTTGCGTGTTGAAAATTCTAGAAGTTAACACTGTAAGTTTTTCTTCATAGTGCTGCCGCATAAGTTGTATTCGCTCTTGTGACAGCTCCAACTGTTCAATTAATTTGGTTTTTATTTCAATATCCGAATTAATTTCATTTAAGTTCTCCTCCATTTCTATTTCTGCAAAAGTAAAAACAAAGCTGAATGTTTTGAACAATTTTTCATATGATATTTTACTACCATTCGAATCGCTTCCACTGTCGGAAGACTCGGGTTCCACCACCTGGCTATTGTCATTCGTTACGCCAGGTAATGAACGAGACATTAAGAGTTCTCGATCTTTTTCTAAGCCTCTTTTAGCAATGTTAATGATGACATTTGGATCTGCAAAAGTGAGAATTTAGATATTATAATGTAACAAAATAAAGAAACTTACCATCGAATGATGTTTTATTTGCGCGTGGTGAATTCCCAGATGAACCCATTTTTTTTAATTGTTGGCACATATCTTCCGATTCAATTACTTTAGCTTGCAGTTTCTCGATCTCGATTAAATAATTTCCAACCAAATTGGTGACTCCCAAATCTATGCTATTGTCTTTTGACCATTCATGTGTTTGCTTTTCCAGCTTAAGGTGTGCATTTCGCTCGGTTAGGATGTCAATAGTCTCTTGCATTGATTTCAGTCGCTGCTGTAAACGCTTATTATCAGCCAACAGCATGGAATTTTCATAAAATGTGTCTGAAATTAATGAATTTCCTTCCGAATCTATTACGCGTTTACCCTAAAAGAAAATAAATAGTTTTAAAGATTTAAAATATAGTTTTTTGTTTGTTTTATTTAATAAGAGTTCAATTGTACCTGTTTATATTCCAAAAGCTCCAATTGCAAAGCTGCGATTTCCCTTCGCAATAACGATATGGTGCGAGAGCTTTTATCCTGGTTGATTTGAACTTTATTTTTAATGTTGCGTGCTCTATTGGCGTACTTTAATGTATTCAGTGTTTCCATAAAGTCCCGATCGCATGGCGATATGCAAGCAATCATTAGCGTTTGACTATTACCGCCCAACGAATCCTGAAGCAGACGTGTTAGCTTTGAGTCTCGGTACGGCACATGTGAAACCCTCTTGGACTTATCACCCAATGCGGAAATACAATTTCCAAGTGCAAGCAGCCCACAATTAATTGATATACCCTCGCGTGCACGTTCTCCAGTTGCCAATGTTCGCTTTAACCGTTCCGAGCCAGCTAAATCAACAAAATGAAACTTGGACGTCAAAGTTTCGAAATCATTATCTGTAAAATTATTTTTTGTCTCAAGTACGTTTTGTCTGCGTACGAATAATGTGAAAACCGCATGCGATCGAGATGATAAATCATTCATTTTAGTTGAAGCTGTGGTACGTGCTAAGGCGCCTTGCTGGAGCAATCTGTAACAACATAACTCTAGTAAATTAGTCCCAAATTTCAAGAAACTCGAAAATCTTGTAGAATTAAATACAAATTAAATGTAACACGTAAGGATTTTCGGTATACTATATACTAACATTATTATTCATGGTAAGCTTCATATTTTTCGATAAATACAGCATTTGTTATCCATATTATGGAAAATTTTAAAATTCCTGATGTCAGAAGATTTTTTAAACTATTTTGAAAATACTTCAATACATTTCATGCATGCAGTTTGAGTCGGCGATGTTTGCTGCCTCCTCCTCTTAGCTCAAAGTGTTCAAATGCATTCTTAGAAATAATTTCAAATAGAAACAAGAAAGAACGGCTATCTTCGGAGTGCCGAAGCTATATATCCTAGCAGGAATTAATTTTTATACAAAACTTAATTTTTGATTTGATGAAATTATAGGAAACTATTTGAAGTATAATAAAACTCTCACTTAGTTTGGATTTGCATAAACAAAAAGTTTGATATAGCGAAATAGTGGTTCGATTTTGACCAAATTTGGTCAGATTGCATTTTTCACCCGATCGTTCCTATGGCAGCTATATGATATAGTGACCCGATTTTGATCAAATTTGGTCAGATTGTATAAACTATTTAGAGACTCGGTTTGGGTGAGTTTGGTGAGGATATCTTTATAAACAACAAAGTTATTCATACAAAACTGTTTTTTAATTTTGATCGCCCTTCTCTGCGATTCTCAAGAATTCAAGGGAGTCCAGTACAATTTACCACTTTGGAGGTCCACTTCAGTGTGTGTGTTTTTGTGTTTGGGTGTGTTTGTGGGTGTGTGGGTGTGAGAGAGAGAGGGAGAGAAAAAAGCTTAATATAGCGAAATAGTGGTTCGATTTTAACCAAATTTGGCCAGATTGCATTTTTCACCCGATCGTTCCTATGGCAGCTATATAATATAGTGACCCGATTTTGATCAAATTTGGTCAGATTGTATAAACTATTTAGAGACTCGGTTTGGGTGAGTTTGGTGAGGATATCTTTATAAACAACAAAGTTATTCATACAAAACTGTTTTTTAATTTTGATCGCCCTTCTCTGCGATTCTCAAGAATTCAAGGGAGTCCAGTACAATTTACCACTTTGGAGGTCCACTTCAGTGTGTGTGTTTTTGTGTTTGGGTGTTTGTGGGTGTGAGAGAGGGAGAGAAAAAAGCTTAATATAGCGAAATAGTGGTTCGATTTTAACCAAATTTGGCCAGATTGCATTTTTCACCCGATCGTTCCTATGGCAGCTATATAATATAGTGACCCGATTTTGATCAAATTTGGTCAGATTGTATAAACTATTTAGAGACTCGGTTTGGGTGAGTTTGGTGAGGATATCTTTATAAACAACAAAGTTATTCATACAAAACTGTTTTTTAATTTTGATCGCCCTTCTCTGCGATTCTCAAGAATTCAAGGGAGTCCAGTACAATTTATCACTTTGGAGGTCCACTTCAGTGTGTGTGTTTGTGTGTTTGGGTGTTTGTGTGTTTGGGTGTTTGTGTGTTTGTTGTGTGTTTTTGGGTGGGTGGGTGTGAGCGAGAGGGAGAGAGAGAGTGAGTTTGAGACACAGAGAGAGTGAGAGAAAAAAGTTTAATATAGCGAAATAGTGGTTCGATTTTGACCAAATTTGGCCAGATTGCATTTTTCACCCGATCGTTCCTATGGCAGCTATATGATATGCCAAGTTTCATTACGATAGCTTTAAAACTGAGAGACTAGTTCGCATAGAAACAGACGGACATCGCTATATCGACTCGGCTATTCATGCTGATTCTGAATATATATACTTTGTTGGGTCGGAAACGTTTCCTTCTGACCATTACACATTTCGAGACAATAAAAAACTAGTCACATTTGTTGAAATGGCTTAATAAAACTTAATTAAATATACATATATATTTTTTAAGCACCGTTTTTAAAAAATAAGAACCATGCAGACCTCTAACTACTTCAACTTCAAATCGATAGGATATTGTATACCGATATCGCACCGATGAATATGGAACAAGTTCAATTGCACCGATGAATATGGAACACGTTCTGTTGCATCGGTTCGTGCCATCGGTGAAATGTGTGACATTCACATGTTCCCGTCAACTGACGCGTTTTCGGTATATTTTAGAACATTTATATGTAAACAAAGAAATTTTTTTTGATGCCGCCTCGGGTAAGTATTTGTAGATTGTATGATTTAAAACCCAAGTTTTATATATTTATGTCCTGTTTAGAAAATTCAGTGGTGCCAAAAAGGCGTAAAATTACTAATAGAACTTTACAAGGAGCATCCAAATCTGTACAACCTGAAGCATGAGCAGTACCACAACAGGCTCAGTCGATCCAATTCTCTAAACCAGATACTCTTGGAAATGAGGAAAATATACGAAGACATAAACACAAGCGATTTAAAAACCAAAATAGGCACTCTTCGTAGCCAATATCTTGCCCATATAAAAAAGGACGGGGAGAACTTTAACAAATATGGCATTAGCATAGACGACAAGGCTGCTCCATATTGGCTGAATGATTTAGAGTTCTTGGAGCCATTTTTTAAAATAAAAGAGCAGAAAACGAAAAATGTAGCTGTGAGTATAATATGCCTGCCCACGTATTCCATATAAGTGCGTAATATAATATACATTTTGTGATTATACCCTACAGAAAACAACACACTCGATCGTTTCTGATTACAATCATTCTGAGCAGCAATCTGAAACCGACCCGGAGGCCTCCAACACTAGCTTGCCGTCTGTTAGTCCGGAAATTATTGAAGGTTCTTCAATGGACAAATTCCTAGATACTGCTAGGGAAACGCTGCTTAAGGTAGCAAATAATAAACGGAAATATAATCCCGTTGTTGAAACTTTTGGGGAATATATTAAATCGGAAATGGATCGAATTGAGGACCCAGAAAGACGACGAGTTTTGCGCTATAAAATCATGAAAGTTTTTATGGCCGACGACTAACCATTTCTAAATTGTTACTAATTTGTACTTTAGTGTTTTTAATAACACAATGTCGCAATTATTATATTGTAAATGTAGATGTCCCTTAGCCCATAATCATTTAGTAAAAAGTAGCGAAATAATAAAAACAATGCACTAAATTATAATATGCGATATGACCATAAAAATTCGATGTTATATACTCACTTTAGGGCATCTTGAGGCTCATTTATTGGTTTAATGGTTGCGCCTGCCACAATTATTTGTCCGGTCCCACTTTCGTGTATCTTAAATGTTGAATTCTTATTAAACGGATCCAAAAGGTCAATAATATCCTCGTTATATAGCTCTATAAACTGAACTGCTACACTAAACTGAGAATTTGAAACGGAGATCTCTTCAGTTTCTGTATTCTGCATTCCTTCAATGCCAGCAAATATATGTCGAATCGCTCGAGGTATTATACCGAGCTGATGGTCACCAGAGGCGGCATGATCAAATCCTGTTCCCATTGTGTACGTCTTGCCCGAGCCCGTCTGACCATACGCAAGTACTGTCGCATTGTAACCATGTAAGGTTCCCTCCACTAAGCGCTCCACACATTCGTTGTATATATCACACTAACAAGTAGAGTAATTAAAGCAATGCAAAAGCAATTAACTGCCGTCATACACCTACCTGATTGGAGTCCACGTCATACACATAATCAAAGGTAAAGGCCTTGTCTGATCCCAAAACAATTTGTTGTTCCCCAGGAGTTACCGTGGTGCATACCCGACACATGTCAATTAGCTCTCTTGAATTTTGAGGTCGAATTCTACATAGTATATAGAAAATCATTTTGTTTTATTTGTTTCAATATTTGTTTCAAAATGCTTACCGTACTGCCACTCGAACCAGACAATCCTTGTCAACACCATCACCTTCAGTAGCCATAATGGATCGGCTCACTAAAAACACACACAGGGAAGTAGTTTTTAGATAAAATACATATAATCGTTAGTCACATTTAACACCTCGTACTTTATTTTATAGTGGGCGGAGTGTAACAACTTTTAAAGAGGATTTTATGTATATATTTTTCAAGATCTGTGTAACTCATTGCCGAAAAACTTTCTGACCCTATATGGTGTACATATTCTTGATCAGGACGACGGATTATTTCGATATTGTTCTGTCTGTCTTTTACCACTTGTTGTTTTGAAAACTGATCTATCATTTATAAAGTTAGGCAGCTGAAACTGGAAACAGATGCTTCTGTTTAAAATGTTTGCATGTATATTCACTTACACCCATTGTAAGATTTACAGGGTATCTACTCGCAAGCAGTCTCGACTAATACGTTTTAACTTGTCAAAAAACAATTATTTGCACACAAATTGTCTTAAATTTTGTTTTGCACACACATTTTTGGACATGATGATGTCAATAAATTTCGTACGATTCTAGTCATTTAATCGCTTATACATTTATGAATATACATATGTATGTACAGATATTCATGTGTATGTATATATTTATTAACACATAAGTATATACAACCTGACTTAAACAATTTGACACCTGCTGCTTAAAAATACCTAGTCAGCCTTATTGAAACGTTGTTGCGTATATAGACAAGTTTATATAAGATATCCGTGACATACTAACAAATAATTTATGCGTTTGCGCTGTTTTTATATCCACGGACTTAATAATTTTGATTTTATTAAGATCAACGGCTTATACGTACATTAATGTTTTTACACACTAATATACATATGTAAACACATACTTAACAGCTGACAACAGCTGATGTCATTAGCGATGAGCCAAATCTCCATATTCACTTTAGATATTTGTGTGGGGATTCCACTACAAGCATTTCGTTTTCGATTAGTCAACAGAGATGCGATTCAGTGTTACTAAATAACTAAATTTTAACTGATTTGATTGAAACTGATGGCTTTCGGTTGATAAAAAAAAAACGTGAAGTGGTCACAACACATTCTCGCATATAAAATAATGACACTCAAATCAATGATATCATTTGTTTCAAATATATAATCATATATTAAAATAATGACAGCAACTGTTCAAATTCAGAAGACTAAAATTAATAGCAAATTTTTTGCATTAATTCCAAAGTGCACATTAAATGATTGAAAATGTGCCTGGAATGTTTTTTTTCTGAATAAATTCTTATAGTAATCGATTTACTCGATGGCCGCACTTGCCAATTGCTAATGTGAAAGCACTTACCTTTGCAACTTCAATATGATATTATTGTTTCTGTTTCGCTTCCTTTACGATAGTATTGTTTGTGACAAAATGCTGCAGATGAGATTTTACAATGAAATACGTCAAACGATTTTTGTCGATATCTTTAACTTAATTTAATCGATTGATTTAACTCGATAGTTGATTGCAAAATAAACAAAAAGTATATATGTAAATAACAATTACCAAATATAAACACTGTTTGGAAGGCTCTACGAAAACATAATTATTTTATCTACTCGTGAACAGCTAAGCTTGCGTGTCGGACGACTTTAAGAATCAAAAAGTCAAGAGAAGGGAAAAGAATAAAGAACAAAATTGACAATGTCACAAGGAAGTGAGCTGAACTTCAAGGGAAAGAAGAGTAAATATTATTCACCATATGTACATATGTATGTGCATACATTTAGTTACCTGATTTATTACATGCATACATCTTTGACTTTTTAGCCGCTGAGAAGATATCTGAAAATATACATATTTTCGCCAACGACCCCTCGTTGGCTTTCTTTCGGATTCAGGTGTGTTTTCGTAATCACAAACACTGCAAATAATGAAAATGTTAATAAGCGTTTAATTTTTAGGAACACATACGTAAGGTATTACCTGCAATACTTGAGAAACGAACTGAAGTTCTCAGTTTACAAAGCAGCTTGCAAGGACATTGCTATGACATGGAATATGGTGTTCAGGCACTTAAGTCGATAGAAAAATCAGAAAATACTTTTTGCAATATACAAGAAATGATAAAGACTTCCATTTTTCTTAAACAACAACTTAAGTATGAAGAAAGTAAGAAAAAGACAAAAAAGGAAAGCGTCAAAAACTCCGTATATAAAAGATTTTCAGCCCACCTCGCCTTAGATCTTCCAGACTTGCCCGACTTTAGTGGCGTCATGCGCGATACCACCCAAAGAATGGAGACAATGATTGCCCCAGGTCAAGGACGTCCGGATACGTCAACATCTCAATCCAATTCGGGTGAACTTCAAAGATCACACACTACTTTACATTAGAATATCAGAATTCAGCTACACTATACGAACTAGTACGTCAGATGGTCTCATATGCATAACATATATACGTAATGCTTGAATAACCTTCATTAAACAATAATTTAATTTTAATTCCTCGTATTTATAATACGAGATGCCTCCAATGGGAATATGTTGTATGTTTGATAAACATGAGTACATTAATAATAATACATAAAATTTACTTTACTTAAATGGAATGCAGTTTTGATATTTACTAACATTAAAGTTATTGCGACAAGTTTAACATAAATATCATGAGTTTGCATTAATTAGTGACGGTTCTCAAATGGTTAATGGGGTACTAACACTAAGCTATGTATGATAAAAACTCAACTTACTGGCTCTGCAAGGCATTCCATGACTGATGAAGTTTGTTTCAAAATTGGATATTACCTAAAAAAAAAAGAATTGCTTTTACAATCATGTCATGCTATATGCTCAAGTGATAAAATTGTTTGGATATTCGACACAAATTATTCAAAAATGTATATATTTTAGTATATAGATGTGTAAGCGCAAAACTAAGCGACATTTATCGAATTAAATTGCATGCATCGATGAACCGATATATCGATATTTCTGTCATTTCTTTTATTTTTCTTGGATAAAGTGGCACACTCATCTCATCACTAGACCTAATTATTACAATGCGATATTTGTCACAGCAACGTCAGTGCAAATTCATTGTTCGTGCTTTATATCTTGGAACAGCAAATATCCGTAAGTTTTAACCATACCATTGCAAATTGATATATATTTTTTTGTAATTTTTAACATGTTAACGTAATGCTTATTTAGATACGCCAAGTATTATAAGAACCGGCATGTCGCAGCAAGCTAAAAATATAGTTAAAACAATGAAAGAAAAGTTTGTATATCCTGTTGCCCGCAAGGACCTAACAATTGAGGATGACTTTCATGGTGAAAAAATAAAGGACGCTTACCGTTGGCTTGAGGATCCTGATGCCGCCGAAACACAAAAATATGTCGACGGTCAAAACAATGTCAGCCAACCATTTTTAGAAAATTGTGAGCAGTGGAAAAAAATTAATGAGAAATTAACAAAATTATGGAACTATCCGAAATATGGATGCCCAATGCAATATGGCAATTATTATTACTATTTTATGAACACCGGTCTACAAAATCAAAGGTAATTACATATTCCTACTAAATATTAATTAGTGTTGGGTGAACATGTTCACTAGTTCTTTTGAACACTTGGCATACGGTCAGAAGAATGAGAATACTTAACAAAGAGAACAACTGAGCAAAGCATATTGTTCACTTGTCATTTCAGTGTTCACTCACACCTGAACTGAAACCTGTTCCGGTTTCCCAATGTGGAACCATGAACAGATCTCACATACAATATATTCATCCTTCGCTTTTGTTCCAGTGTTATGTACCAGCAAGCTTCTTTAGATGGAGAGAGCAAGGTATTTCTGGATCCCAACAGTCTTTCAGAAGATGGTACGATTGCCATGTCCCAGAAATCTTTCTCGGACGATGGTAAATACATGGCTTATGGGTTGAGTGAAAGTGGATCTGATTGGATAAAGATTCGCATACGAAGTGCTGAAACTGGCAAGGACTTTGACGAAATACTCGATAAAGTCAAGTTTTCGGAAATATCATGGACAAAGGACAATAAAGGATTCTTCTACGGTGTACGTTAAGAAAGTCTGCGCAAGCATTTACTGAATTGTACTATAATGTTAATGTTTATTTCAACAGAGATATCCTGATCAGGATGGTAAAACCGATGGGTCAGAAACCAAACAGAATGAAAATCAGAAACTTTATTATCATCGTGTTGGAGAAAGTCAAAATAAGGATGTTTTGGTTGTTCAGTTTCCCGAGGAACCATCTTGGCGCTTGTATGAAATTTATTTTAGCATGGAATCATTTAATTTCTTGATTTACCAATATAAATTATTTTCTTTTGTTTCTTAGCCAATCTGTAGTATCCGATTGTGGAAAATATTTGATACTGGCTATTGTTAAGGACTGCCGGGACAACATTATATACTATGCCGATCTTAAGCCCGATGAGGATATCAAATCAGAATTGGATGTCAAAATCATTGTAGATAAATTTGAATCGGACTATGACGTAAGTCGTTAAATATTTCATTTTGATATCGCATTTATTATTAAGATAAGGTACTTGTTTACTAACGTATTAGATATCCCGTATCCGTATCCCTTACCTCTTGAATAATCTTACTTTTGGGTCAATAAAGATAAAGTTGATTAAAAATTTGAAATATGTCTGCCCGCTTCATCCTGTTAGCTTTCATTCTCCTTTTCCTGGTTATCTAAGTCTTATGCAATCTTATCTTACACCCCTTTTAATGGTACTATTGTTTTCCCTGTAGATTACAAGCTTGTCAAATTACCTTTTATACTTGTAAAATATATTATATATTTGTTCAATTTGCTTTCTTGCAGTATGTGACTAATGTCGGATCGAAAGTTTATTTTCGCACAAATAAAAATGCTCCAAATTATCGTCTTATAATTATCGACTTTGAAAATCCTGCCGAAGACAAATGGGAAACACTGATACCGGTAAGAGAATTTATGAAGTCTTTTACTTATTTTATAATTATCTCAAATATTACTTTTAAGGAACATGAAAAAGATGTTTTGGACTGGGCTAAATGTGTTAATGAAGATAAACTTCTGCTCTGTTATATAAGAGACGTTAAGGTAATGCATTATTTATTTACAGCATAGCAAATTGTAATTATTAATATATTTTAGACAATTTTGCAAGCGAATTCGCTACACACCGGCAAACTCATTCGTCAGTTTGATTTGGATATAGGTACCATCGTTGGAACCTCTGGAAAAAAGAAATATTCCGAGATTTTCTACAATTTCTCGTCATTCTTAAATCCTGGTACAATTTACCATTATGATTTTAAGACGCCAGATGAGCCACCAAAAGTCTTTCGTGAAATTAAACTCAACTTGGACGGATTTAAACGTGAAAATTACGCAGTTGAGCAAATCTTTTACTCCAGCAAAGATGGCACCAAAGTGCCAATGTTCATAATACGCAAGAAACAAGATGCTATCGAGCCTCGACCATGTCTGCTTTACGGCTATGGTGGCTTTAATATTAGCATGCTGCCAACATTTAGCCTGACGGGGTGAGTATCTCTAAACTTGGCGATCTAAAAACATATCCTTAAACCGAAAAGCAGTCTTATGTTTGTAGACACCTTCGATGGCGTTTTGGCTTATCCCAATATACGTGGTGGTGGCGAGTACGGCGAGAAGTGGCATAATGGCGGCCGCTTGTTGAATAAACAAAACGTATTCGACGATTTCCAAACCGCTGCAGAATATTTAATTGATAACAAATATACCACAAAAGACCGGCTGTCAATTCAGGGAGGATCTAACGGCGGTCTCTTGGTCGGTGCTTGCATCAATCAACGTCCGGATTTGTTCGGTGCAGCTATTGCTCAAGTCGGGTTAGTATAGCTCTATAGTATTTAAATAACAATAAATAATATGTTTGCTTACAGTGTAATGGACATGTTGCGGTTTCATAAATTCACTATTGGACACGCTTGGTGTTCGGACTATGGAAATCCCTCGGAAAAGGAGCACTTCGATAATCTGTACAAGTATTCGCCCCTGCACAATGTTCACACTCCGCAAAGCGCGAATAAGGAGTATCCGTCCACATTGATTTTGACTGCTGATCATGACGACCGCGTCAGTCCTTTGCATTCATTGAAGTTTGCTGCTGCATTGCAGGAGGCTGTACGCGACTCGGAATTCCAAAACAATCCGTTGCTGCTGCGCGTGTATAAGAAAGCTGGCCATGGTGCCGGCAAACCAACATCTAAGAGAATTGAGGAGGCCACAGATATTGTGACATTCATGTTTAAGAGCCTTAACGTGGATGTCATAAATCTATAAATTTTATAGATGTATTTATAACTTCTTATTTGCAAAAGTTAATATATATACATATATCCATTTCTAATGTAAAAATCTTTTGGCCGATTCATTAAGTGTTGCATTTACCATGTATGATTCAAAGATAATCAATTATACGCTTTTTGAAATTGATAATATACATAGATATTCAAAATAATTTATGGTGTCGTTGCTTTACGTTATTGGAAATGGGTGAAACTTTAAAGTAATCGAATCCAATCGAACAGATTGGTGCTATTTAATTGAATAGTAATCTTATTTGATGGCCGGTTCGGTTTTCAATATTACCAGTTCAGCTAGTCTGCATCCGATCACTTCCGCAAAATCTTGCTTACTGCAGGTTTTGAGATCAGCCAAATAACGCCAAGTTCACAGATTTAATCACAGATATTTAACACTGGTGATCACTTTGTTGATTAAATTTTAACACACCACATAGTTTCCATGTGCACGTTCTGTAAACTTTTGAAAAACTTTGAGCTAACATATAATTTTAACAGGTTTTCAGGCTTTTATCAATAATTATATTTATTGAATCCAAATTACATGTTTAAATGGATAATGAATGCCTGACCCATCCCATTACTTTTCTTCTGGTTTGTTGAACACAAAAGTCAAGTTGCATTTGCCGCAGTAATGACGATCTTCGTGGGCAGCCATGAAGACTCCAGCACCACAGTTCTCACCGGGACATTCACGTCTCAAACGATGGATCTTGCCGTTCTCGTCAACCTTTAAATGATTAATAAAAGAAATGGTAAAAAGAGAACGATTATAATAATATTGAATTGACCAAACACTTGCAAACCTAACAATTAAGTCAATAAGCTCAAGATCAAGACTCAAGAATTCCAAGAACAGATCGAAAGTGCCTAATTGTTCTGTTCCTAGTTATTGTTTGTAGTTGATGGATGATGTACCTTGTAGTATTTCAGGACAGCTAGCTTGACCTTCTTCCTCTTGTGCTTGATTTTCTTGGGTGTGGAGTAATTCTTCTTCTTGCGCTTCTTGGCACCACCACGGAGGCGGAGCACCAAGTGCAATGTTGACTCTTTCTGAATGTTGTAATCGGATAGAGTGCGACCATCTTCCAATTGCTTGCCAGCAAAGATCAAACGCTGCTGATCTGGAGGAATTCCTTCTTTGTCCTGAATCTTGGCTTTGACATTTTCGATGGTATCTGACGGTTCGACCTCAAGAGTGATGGTCTTACCCGTGAGGGTTTTTACAAAAATCTGCATTGTAAACCACTATCGCCAACTGAAAAAATCAAATAAATAAAACATGAGTTAATGCATACAACAAATAATACCAAAAGTATACCTAAAGCCTTAAAAAGTAAACAAAGTTTATAATTAATTTGTGGTTTTTTATAATTGTTTATTTATTGGAACTGAATACAAATTAAGAAGTCACTTAAAATCTAATTATACAAGTAGAACGGCATTCACAACTCCATCGTTTTCGGGATTGTTGGTCACCTGTGCGTATTTACCCCAAACAACTTTGCCGGTTTGCGTTACCAAGCCCAACTCGGAGATGTTTACTTCTATAACTGTACCCTTGGTCATCACACCCAAGGAGGTGAACATTGGGGAGCTGGGATTCTTTTTAACCCCAATGATAGGTAAGTGGAAAGTTGCTTTTAGTTCCGGATGCGTTACATGGGCCTTTTTCATGCGCAACGCCATCGGACGGATAAAGCGTTCGAATTTTGGCGGTTTACGTGTGAAATTCTCGCCAACAAATGTGACTTTTGTCACCATGCGCTTCCAGGCCTTGCGTTTCGTCTTTCCTGTTCTTAGGACCTTGAATACCTCCGCATCTGACTGAGCTCGAACTTTGGGTATGGGTACATCCCATTTGCCCGCCTTCTCCTTACGTTTCTGCTTAATCATGTTGGACAGAACCTTTGCACTCGATTGAATGCCTCTGTCAAGCAGGTAATGTGGTAACGCTCCATCCTCCACCTTTTCCTCTTGTTTTTTGACCTTCTTCTCCTCGTGCGCTTGTATCTTTTTCTTTATTTGTATCTTTTCATTGCGTCGCTCCTTATTAAACAATTTTGCCTTAATGCCACGCAACTTGCGCGCCTTACGTGCACGCTCTTTGGGAAGACGCGCTTCCTTCTTGCGTTTACGCTCTTCATAGTCGAGCCGCCGACCGAATAATTTCCGGTGGCGGTCCATGTACTCATTTTGCGGCATGGTGTAACTTTATTTGCCTGCAGACCTGCAACATTAAATTCATTTATTAAGTATTACAATTGCAATAATATGTGCACTGTGAATTCTCAAAAGTACATATGTATGTATGTAATACGCCTAATCCCATTTCCACTTTCGGCAAGACTTCGTTTCAATTTTCACACGTGCCGCCGCTTTAATCCCATTCGAACGGCAAAACCTGAACATTTGAGGAAAGTCTTTCCGTAACTGCAAATGGGAACAGGCCTGGCCTGTATGTTTATATATGCAGGTACATATTCATTCTGCATACATATTGCTGCACTTTTTGACGATTCACAAATGACATATTGGTCATACTCCACTCACCTTTCAGTTTATAAATATGAATTGTATTTGAAATACGTACAAGCATACATAACACATACTGCACAACTTCAGATCATTTTTTTTCGTACACATTGTTAACAAAGAATAAATATGCGGCATAGTCACATGCATTCATGTACATACATATGTATGTACGTACATACATACATTGCACTTATGCTAAGATTACGCGAATTCATATTAAGAATTAACATTTTTAAACCACCTTTACAATGTGTAACTTATCTTACATATGTACTTCAGTTTTAAGTATAAAAATATCACAAATATTTACAATTTAATACTAAATAATAAAAAATAAAATTTCACCCACCTTAGTCTGGCAAAAGTACGATAGGAAAGAGCCCAACACACGCGGTGTGAACAGGAAATGGAACCAAGAAAAAATACATGGTTGCATATAGGTTACCATCGATGAAAATCGATAGGTAATCATTGAATTTGTATCGCAGCAACTTTTCGGTATAACGGAATGAAACAAAATAATGTAGCGTTTTAAAATTCATATTAACAATTTGTATTCGTGGCATGCTTTTTATTTTTTGCTTTGCTTTTTATTAAGCTTGCACATGTAGATTTTCATAAATAAAGCATTTTAATATGATTTAATTTTTTAAATATTTTATTTTTAATGAAAAGTAAATTAAAAAACTAACGCAATATTTCTAAATAATTCTCAAAGTTAATTTAATGCTGCGCAGACTGTAATATTTTTGTGCATTTTAGGCGAAATTACACAGCATACACAGCTGCCACTGTATGCCGCTGTCCCCAGCTCCCAGATCCGCTACCCACTCCTCTACAATTGCAATCTCACTCAACTTATCGGCTTTGTTGTGCCTACGTAGCGAGCGAATCTTGCAGCCCGTTGTAACCATCGACAAAACACAGGGAGAGCAATAGCAACGCCAATCAATTGACTGCACATCTTCGTCTACTTTCAGTTGATTTAACCTGTACATATGTAAATACTAAGCAATGAACCGCGCTTACGCAGTCTTTTTTGCTATGCTACTAAGTACTAAGAGATGTAACCACATTAGAATTCCGTTGATAGAGGTCTGAAAATGGCAGTGCATGCAATTTCCTATTTTGCAGGTATATTGTTGTGCGCCCTTCTCTGCGAATTTCTAGTTTTCAAGTAAGTGCTATGGACTTCCCTATTGTGTGCACGGTCGCCACTTAAAAAAATTAGAATGCGCCAAAAATTTTCATAAGAAAGAGCCAATTTGATTAAAAAAGAGCCAGTTTCTTTTTCTTCGCAATTCAAATACCATACGGTTTTGTACAAATGTAAATAGTAATTATATTATTCGCGATGCGTTTAGGTTCGGATCAATTATAGAGTTGCATATCATTTTATATTAGTTTCGATTATTTATAGTGCTGGTAGTGTTGAACGTGTACGTGTTGAATAATTTTCAAAAAGGAGCCAGTGCGCCAACAGAGAAAAAAGAACCAGTTTTGGCGCAAAAATGCCAACTGTGGCAACCGTGATTGTGTGCGTATTCTGCGGGACTCAATATTTAGTTACGTCCAACACAAGGTGGACTTATAAGATAAATTACATTTTCAAAGATTATTTTTTATTTAAGCTTTACAAAAGTTGTGTTACATAATTAATTGTTTTAAATAATGGAACCTTAACAGATATTTTGTAAAAGTGTATCGACAAAGATGGACACCACATTTTAAACATTTTGATACAGGTCTGACAAAGAGCCTACAATGTTCTCTTTTAACTACATACATATGTATATTTACGCAGTGTCCGTTTTGTATCAGTTGAGGTCGACACAAGCCTGACTTTATATATCCTTCAATGGAAGTGCTACCGACGAGTGCGTGAGATAATATCCGATTTACTCGTTATCCAATGAGTCGATGGTCTACCCCATTTTCTATTGGATAATCTTAGAAGACTGCACAGTTGATTAGCAATTTCAAGTTGAAATTTTATTAAAGTAATTTTTATACATTTAACAGCAGTTTCTTGATTTCTTCTTTCTCTGCTACTTCAACATAACTCTGACCATCTGGAGTGGAGCCATTTTTGTCAGCACCCTATAAAATATAAATATATATAAATTAATTATATTCAATTGTTTCCTTTATTTAGTATACCTTTTCCAATAAATACTCCACGCAATTTGTATGTCCTTCCCATACGGCAGCCAGCAGTGGTGTAATACCATGTTTGTCTTTTATCTATATTGAAGATAAGAAAAATTAGAAATTAATTTGGCTAACGGAAACTTTAATTATTTTTAATGTTTTTCCTTAAGAAAAAAAGTAATATGTAGTAAACTACGTCTCTAAGGCGGATTTATTTAAATAAAATATAACTATAAGACGTCAAATCTTGCTTTGAGAGGTATAAATATCGAACAGTTAAGCTTAGGCACTTTCCAAACCAGTATTGCCTGTATACTCTTACTTAATTCAATCTACTACTACTACTCTTGGTCTAATTTTTAGTACTTTACACAGGGTAACTCCTATCTCGAGCACTCTTGACTTTACCATTTTCACTTGTCAACTGGTGTGAGTCAACACCGGTCTTGATGTACGTATGGGCACACGTACGTACATACGTATGCATAAGTGAACGTACATCTGTATACATACTCCAGTACACACATATACACATAAGTTTTTAGATATACAAAGTGATATCACATGCTTACATTTACATCAGCTCCTAATTTAATAAGAAATTTGAGCACATTTAGCTGGCCGAAATCCGCCGCATAATGTATGGGAAATCTCCCTTTGATTTCCTTGTTAACTTTCTGTGTCTGTAAAGAAAGAATTTTAATTAGACAATGGGCATTTGAACAAAATGATTTAGCGCACATCATTGCTGAATGTTGTTTGTACAGCATCCAATTCTCCATTTTTTATGGTCCAGATTATATTTTCATTGTTTTCTTCGCTCATGTTTTCTGTCTTTCAGTTAAAATTTGTAATTATTTTTGCCAAATAAAAAATAAGGTAGGCAGCTAGAATTGTTGATATTTTATCGATGCTGTCGATAACTTATATTATCGATGCCTGATTACATTTTCAGGGACGATATTGCCGATAGCCGATTGTTCGCCAGCTTGACTGTAAAATATCGAATTTAAATTAAAACAGACATCAGTCAAATTTAATTTAATAATTTATTTGCATGTAGAAAATAAATTTAAGTCCATATGAAGACCATATAGACTTATGCTAATCATATATATATTTACATAATATAGAATCGAAATTGTTGTTACACACACACATTTTCTAAACTGTATTATGCCGTTTATACAAATTCTATGAATACAGGGCCAAGTATTATAAAATGTATTATTATTATAGCATTACGTTTTAACCTTACATTGTAGTTTTTATATAAAAGACAAAATGGCTCACTTACTCATTAAACATCTATAGTATTACTGATATTGCATTGTCGAGCATTTTACGCCCTATAACTGATAAGATTAGATAACTGTTTGGAAATAACTTGGCTAAGCCCAAAAACGAAAACTTTTTTAGTTGTTAGTCAGGTTTTTTGCAGGTTGCACAGCCCATTTTTTTGTGTACAAGAATATAAAATAAATATATATATATTATGAAATTGGTTATACCAAAAACATTTATCCTAATAACGCTCTTATTGGTACTGAGCTACACAGACGCCGAGGCCGATAAAAATGACGCACCAACAACAAAAGCCGCCCCCGTAAAGGTATGATAGTGGGATTCTTAATTTCCCAATACGTAAATAAGATACATATACAGTATGTACATATGTACATACATATATATACGTATATTCGACTTTACAACTTACATTAAGCTCTATATACTGTTTACGACTCATGACTCATGATATTGTACATTCATACATACTATAAATATACAGATGTAGATATGATAAGCTCTTCGCAGTAGTTCGATACTCCGGTCACATTTAATAATTTTGAACATAGACATATTTTTATATGGAATCATACTACTAATGATTCATTGAAGCAAAGTCTGGACTAATTTGGATATACATACATATGTATTTGGAATTAAAAATCTGTTATAGGTGTATCCAAATTTGAGTAGTGATCATTATCTTTCGAGCTTATTCAACAATTCCTCACACATCTTTCCACAGTTATATACCCCCAATAATAGGAAATATTTCTTGTTTTTTGTATACATATATATATTCCTATTTTAAATTAATCGAAATTTCTTTATTACAGACTTCAGACATATTGAAGAGTGCAGTATGCAGTAAATGTACTTGTGATGTTGAAAACAGTCTAATTGATTGCAAGAAAAAGCTAACTGATTGGTTTTCCGATAAGGAATGGGAAGTCATACAAAATGGCGAAATTGTTTTTGACACTATTAACTTGGAGCACAATAATTTGACAAATGTGCCTGTATTACCAACATATGGGGTGAAGAATTTGTATTTAGGCTATAACCAAATTGCTTCGATTGCAATTGGAGCTTTTCAAAATTTAACACAGCTAACAAAGCTGGATTTGTCCAATAATAAGTTGACCTCAAAGGCTTTAGTACCTGATGTCTTTAAAGGACCATATTCCGAAAAAGATTTTGAGCCGTTGAAAAACTTGAAATCCTTATATTTGGGAGACAACCTCATACACTCCCTCAATGATGATTTGTTTGAGCATCTTGAATTTCTTGAAGAACTCGTTTTGTGCTCAAATACATTCCAAGTGATTGATAAACTTACGGAAACGGCACTATCAGGATTGTCATCATTGAAGGTATGTATATATATATAATCTTTAAATTTATCCTGTATATTCATCAGTAATATACAAAAATTCTTATTACCCTGAGAACGTGAAAAGTAAACCCTCTTCTGTACATAATATCTACATTATAATATAATACTAAAGCTCTGTTTATTCTTTAATTTAGACTTTGGATATATCGTATATGTCTATAGACACTTTGCCTGATACCATTCTGCATGGACCAAGAGATCTGGAAACTCTTATAGCATCGGGAAATCTATTTAAGAAGCTGCCCAAAGCCTTATTGTATGCAAAGAACTTGAAGCACCTGGTTTTGGATGAGAATCCCATTGGTAACTTAGTAGGAGACAAGTATGTTTTGTACACAAATGTATTATAATTCAATGCAATACCAAGTAATTATTTTCTTCCTAGTGTTTTTCCTGCGTTGACCAATTTAAAGCACCTGAGTCTTACTTATATGCCGGAATTGTACAAAATTGGACCAGGTGCTTTTAGCGAACTTCAAAGTAAGAACACGATTTCCAATTAGCGATTTTCGACTTTTTAGACTTAGATCTGACTTTCGTTCTGGAACCCAATAATCATTGCTTTGTATTATAGATCTAACACATCTGATCTTAAGTGACAACAAGGTGCTGATGGAAATTGACGAAAATGCGTTCTCAAAGAATATAACAGGAGGAAGTTATTTGGACTATCCCGCGCTTGAAATGGTAAAACTAACATACAACTAAATATATATATATATTTCTAATATCGTTTATTTAATAACAGCTATATTTAAATAACTGCAATCTTACAACAATACCAAGGAAATTAATTGTTCGCTGGGATAAACTTAGCGTGTTAGATTTTAGATTTAACCCGTGGAAGTGTGATACCTCTAATGAATTTATGATCAACAATTTAATGCAACAAGTGAACAAAACTACACCAACACTAGCTAAGAATGTTAAATGCAACTATCCAACCGAGCTGAAAGATATTGAAGTTCTCAAAGTTGCCAATGATAAATTGGTAGATACTGCGCAAAGTGGCGGCAGTTTGGTCTGGATTATCTTAATAGTTTGCGTTCTATTATTGATACCGTTGGCCTTAGTTGGCCTAGTAGTATATAGAAGACATGGCTTCTGTGGCTTAGGTAAGAAGAATGATGCAGCTAGACGAGCACTATATAGTCGAACAAGTTTCAATGAAGATTTTCATATTTAATTCAGTTACCTAGTTTTATAGCTAATGTAATACACATTTGTACATATTTGTTTAAAAAAAAACACCAAATAAATAATCGCTTTTGCGCAAATAAATATGCATTTCAAACTAGTCAAGAAACTAGTAAGTATATTATATAAACCAAGAAATATCGGATTATTAAACTAGCGATAAAACAATCGGTTGTGGCGGAATATCAAAACCGATTAATACTATCGATAATAGCATCGCAGAGAAGCAAGCAGAGAATGTGGGGGATCCTTTGCCATTTAAGATTTGATTTAGAAATTATATTAGATTTATTGTTTTTTCCTGTTAGTAAACAATTTCATTTTGTCATATATTGTATATTTGGTTTTATTTTTTTTTATTATTATTTTTTTATACTTTTAAAAAGTAATATTATATTTTGTTCGTACATTAACAAGCACTGACTATAACATAGTATTATGAGTTTAAAGTATTAAATCGAGCTTTTACAAATTAAGTCGTTTATAGTGTGTATGTAAATACAAAAATATTTGACAAAAAACAATTGAAGATTATTTGACTAACTTAATGTGCAAAATAAATACGTATTGTATGTATTATGTAAGGTAATAGCTTTACAGGTCTTTTTAGTTACATTTGATTTTCCTTTTTTTTTTAATCTTATTTAATTTACTACCAATAAAATTCAACAACAATTCCCATGCACGTGATAAACTTTGATAAATGTGCTCGTAGTTTTTTCTTGAGGCGCATAACCAATTTAAAATACTGTTATCTATATAATATTAAATATACATATGTATGTCAACTATATCAATTAATTTTTCGTTAGGTCAACATTGTATATATCAAATATGCATTTACATATTCAATGTAAATATGCATATAGTGAAAATTTCATTTAGTGGATTATTGTATTACAAATCAGTACATGTCGATTGTTCTTTCCTGTGAGTGAGTGCGTTTCTACTCGCACAACATTTAGTCATATCGAAAACGAATATGTTGTATTTACTAGGGACGCACACAAACGAGTAAACAGTAAGTATGTAAAATAAATTTTTGTATAATAATATTTATAACAATATCGCGACAGCAATAATGCCGAGTATATTGGTACATATATGACTTCGTTGTGCTGTTATTGTTTTACTTTTTTTTCTTTTGCTAATTTTGCTTAAGGCATTCCAGATAGACCGCTCAAGGCGGCCCCAACAAGGTGCTGCTGCTGCTGCTGTTGATGTATGAGGTTGACGCGTGCCCTCTGCTGCTCCAGCCGCTGCACTGTGGCGGTCAAATGTGAATTCTCCACATATAAATCTTTAACAAGAATATCGGCGTTCTGCAGACGCTGTGTCTGATCGGCAAGCATAACGGTCTGAGCTTCGATTCTACCATGCAAATCGTTGAGATCCACTTGATGCTGACGCCAGGATTCTATGGATTATATATAAGTACATAAATATACAATATATTTTGATTGGGCTTGAAGGCACTTACGCTGCATCAGGGACTCCGAGTATTTTTGCTGCTGTTTAATCACATTTTGTAAATGACGATTGCGCAACTCAAGCTGGTTGAGTCGCTGCTGCAGCGTTGGATGTGTAGTTCGCTGTTGCAATAAAATATAAAACCGCATGCTATGAGTAAAAGAACAACAACTATGAACAATGGTCTGTCTCACCGCATAGGCTTTTTCGAGTACCGGACGCGCCTCCTGCAACTGTTGCAGTTCCATGACTAAACCGTCACGTTGCAGGCTCAAATCCTTGATCTGCTCCTTGAGTGAGAGCTCAAAGAATTTGAGGCGCTTCAGCTCCTCCTTCAGAACGCTCGGGCTGTTGCACTTCTCGTGGCTCAGGCAAGATGTTTTGCTAGTCGACACGACGCTGTGCGAATCAAAGCTCTTGTTCGATGCCGTCGAGGAGGTCTCACAGTCCGCTATCTCGCCCTCCGACTGCGCCTGTTTGGGCTTGCAAATAGGTGCCGGAGGACACATAACAGCCGATGAGCCATATGTGTTACCGCTGTTTGTGGGCGACGGACCCAAAGGTGAACTATCAAGCGGCGTTGTACTAAAGATGGAGGTCTCCGACGTGGTGAGATTGTTTCTATGAAATTAGGTATTATAAACATAAGTTTAGGATAAACAAAAGGCTTTAAAGACTACCTAAACCTATCTGATGATCGGGAACAACAGCTGAGACGCTCTAGCTATGTTTGTTCTATCTAAATCTGTCTCAATGATCGCCTAACAACAGCTGAGTCGATCTAGCTATATTTGTTTTGTCTTAATCTGTCTCAATTTCAGAGGGACGACGATCTTAACACTATCAGACGAGGGTATATATCAATTTAGGTTGTTCTACCTTCAAGGTTAGAGAAGAAAATATGCTTTCATGCGGACGGACATAGCAGAAATCTTTCTTCCCAGGTTAAAAAGTATAAGATACGTGTATAGTTTTCATGATATCGAGCTATTTAACATCGCTTTCATAACAAATACACGTGTATTTTCTATAGGAGTCTGAAAGAAGCAGTTGCATGAAGGGATAAAGCCATTTATATAACCATTTAAATCGGTGCATCCTACTGTCTGGCAGTTATTTTCCTACTTACGTTTAGGAGAACTTATCGTAAGGATAAAGATATCCCACTATTTTATCAACGAGCTTAAGACAATCTTGATTGTAAGCCAAAAAGTGTTTATTACCGAAGTAAAAGCAAAAAGATAAAACAAATATAACCAATAGAAGAGCGAAAATGAAAGAAAAGCTGTCTAAAAGGTGCGGAAAAATAAAATCCCTAACAGGCAGGTTAATTAAATTGCCTAAATTGCTTTGGTAAAGTAATTTTTATTTTCTTGCAATATCTGTCAAATATTAAAGAAAAGTGCGACGAATCAAAAACTTAAGTTTAATTAATAACTAATTATTTAATTTTCATTTATTTAAAGTGCAAAAATCGCATACACATACACATTCACACATAAACTTAAGCGCTAGACAAGAATAATACATAAATGTGGTTAGGACTTAAGACATTTAGAGACATTCATATACACAGGACGTTCATATTAAAGGACTCTAGACAGCTGTAAAACAGTCATGCAAAAGAAAATCAGATGGATAAGTAAATGTACTCACCGGCTGGTGGCCTTGTGGGTGGGCGATCCACCCATCAGAGCCAAGGCGGCAGCATTGGTGTTCTCGGTAGGGCCGTCAAAGGATTTGAGTGGTTCCTGTATGGTGCTTTGATGCCACAAGTAACTGATAGGCGAATTGGCAGGACTCTGCCCAACCTGGGCTCCTCCTAACTGTTGCAATGCCTCCGGATTGATCTCACTGGCACCGGTGAGTATTTCAACGCTCTCACCTAAGCGTGTTCGCAGATCCTCAACCTCAAGCTGCAGCGCGCTGATTTGCTCCGACTTTTCCTCCAGCATGCGTATGGAGTTATTACGCAAGCTAGTTGCCTCCGCCTCGAGTTCGATGTACTGCTGTTCGAGCATATCACGCTCATCAATGGGCGACAGGCGACCATCCTTGCTAAACTGCTCCTCATACTCGCGCACCTTTTCCATGAGTTCGGTGAACTTTTTGTCGTTTTCCATCTGCTCGTCCTCATAGATGTGGCGCTCCTTTTCAAAGATTTGCCGCTCCTCGCTCAGCTTGGACTGCCAATAATCCTCGCAGTCCTCATACGCGCGCTGCATCTGCTCCAGACTGCTTTCCAGCTCCTTACAGCGTGTCTCGGGCGTGGTGGCACGGCTGCCCGCTGTGTCACCTGCCTTGGACGTTGCCGTCTGCAGCTCCAGCTCCAGCTGCGCCACGGTCCGCCGCAGACTGGTAAGCTCCTCTTCGTGGCTTTTACAGCGCTGCAGCTCTGAGTTGAGAGCCAACCAATCGCCGCTATTATCGCTCACTTCGCCACCCTCCGAGCACTTGCGCTGCTTGCCCAGACGCGGACTTTCTTCAGTTATATGCGTCTTGCTGGGCGAGTCGCCTCTCCGCTTGGTAGCCAGTCCGCTGCTGACCGCCTCCAGTTCGTCGCATTCAGCTGAATCCGATGCAGGACCATTAACAACACCAGGGGCAGCCTGCTTCTTTTTTCTTGACTTCGTACGTGCCAGGTCCACATATAAATTTTCAATTTCCATGGTCAGTTCATCAGTTTTGTCCCGTAGTTGTGCGTTCTCCATTTGCAGGGCTGTCATTTTTTCCATTACGTGCAGCATCTCGTCGTCATCCGTGGTCTTATCTCGGCCGGTAGCGGCGTGTTCACTGCTTTCCGGCTGAACGACCTGACGCAGAGGTTCACAGCTTGCCAGCTCGTGGTTTAGTTTAATGTTCTGCTCAAGCAACTCAGTCATTTGGAGGTGGCCCTTCTGCTGCTCCACCTCTAGCTCGGCATTTTCGGTACGCACAAGCTCGAGCTCGGTCTTAAGCTTAATCTCCTCCTGCTCAAGGCTCTTGATCTGTGCCTCTAGTCTCGCAGTCATGCTCGTCCAATGGTCACGATCGTTGCTCATGCGTTGCGTCAATTCGCGCACCACACCCGCGTGCCTTTGCTCCAGCTGCTGTACCTGCTGCTTGCAGTTATCCTCTAGCAAGGCATGGCGTTCGTCCACCTCAGCGGCGAGCAACGCCACACGCTGGTTGGCAGCCTTATTGTCAGCTCGCAGCTTAAGATTCTCCTCGTGCTGCTGACGATAGGCCTGTCGCAACGATCCCAGCTCCACCGATTGCAGCGCAACCAGCGCCCTCAACATATTCGATTGGGGATCTTGCTCCAGGCCGCGCAACTCCTCCTCAAGCACTTTGGTCAGCTGGCTGATATTCACCTCCTCTTCATCAAAGCCCAGGACGTGCAATAGACCGCCACTATTAATGATACTTGCCATTTCCCAGGTCTCAATGATACTGTGCGCACTGATCGTCTCCAGCTGCTGTGGGGTCACAATGTCTGTAAGGTATGGCCATGACAATTTCCATTAATTAAACACTGAGATGCGACAACATTAGGTGTCCAATGTATGTACACAAGGAGTAGTAGCCCAAAATACCAGATGGAAGGTGTAAACAAAAGCTCAAAAGGACTACCATATAGAAGCGTTTCTCTAGTAATCAAACTAAGGTCAAGATGCAATAAAGGAGAGATTTTGTATGTTAAAGTCTAGCTAGATTAGAGATGAACCCGATAAACTTGCAGGATAACTTTACTTCGTTTCTATTCTTAAAAGGAAAGGCATATTATCTACATTAAAACTATATATTTAATTTAAGTCTGTCTACTATTCGACTAGCTCTTACAGATGATGATAAAATGCTGCCAATATTTCTACATTTCGTTTTAGTGAACGTGAGAAATTAAATGTATCATAAACTTCAGCACTGTTCTGAACAGAAATAGGCCTAAGTATGCGGAGAAATATCCTAAGTTTCTCAGTCTTTCAAGGGTATTTCCTAAGCAGTACGATGCACTTAAGAAGAATTTTGTTTTTGATAACTAATAAACCAACAAAATTGTCCTTAGGGGCGCCTAAAGGAAACGCAACTTTTAGAGTACAACAAATTTGGTTTAAATGATTCAGGTTAAACGGTGCATTACAGGGTGCATATATATTATGATTGAAGTGATTTGGGGTGGTGAAACCAAGGCATATGCTGATGCTGTGTTCCCGAGAACGAAACGGGACAAACCTTTGCAACTTAAACGACCAACGTGGTAGCATCCGGCGCTGCAGTGCTCTGGCCGTGCTGGCAGATGATGGCCTGCAGTAGTAGTGTGTAGAACCAACAAGTGTTCATTATGATTACAATTATTGCAATTGGCAACGGGGCTAACGACTAAGAGTGTTGTTTAATTTGGCTACTTATGGACCACGTGTGTGTGGCAACTATATTTAGCACTTACCCAGAGACTCCACGCTGCTGCACTCCTGCTGTGCGTCTCTTAGGTTACTCCTACTGCTGTCACAGCCCACTTGGGTGCCGACAGTCGAGGAAGTTGTTATTGTCGTGGAAGAGAGCACTTTGAATTGCAGATTTTTGCGCGCAGGCAGCGATGCGCAGCGCTTCAGCTTGCTGCCGCTGCTGTGGACGGAACGTAGACGTCGGCTGCCTGGCAGATCGCTTTGCGACGACGAACGATGCACCTAGAACAATGTAAGCAAAATGTGAGTGCGAACAGCAGCAGCAATGGATGACTGCGTCTCACCTGACCGATCTGTTCGCTGCAGCCGTTGAGGCTACGTTGCTGATCCTCATCTGTATTGTCCGAATCCGTAACAGATAGTTCATTGAGGCCCAGATTCTGATGCGGCCGTGAACGACGTCCGTATTTCTTGGTGCCCACTATTAGCTTGGGCGAAACCTCGCGATCCGACGCCTCAGCCTCGGCGGGGCTCTCAATGTATGTGCTGTTGGGTGGCTCGTCATTGATCACCAGGGAGCGCTCTACAAAATGAAACGATAATTAATAAGCTGATTGCAAATATGTTGTTTCTTCTAGGCTGTACCAAAGCGAGCAGCGAGTCTTTCAATTATCGGATCGCCCTTATGCTGCTTGTAATACAAACGCGTGCCCATTGTCGCGCTATTAGCAACTAATTGCAACTGATGTATTTCAGTGTACACAGCAAATATTTATAGGAAACATTTGTAGAAGAACTTCTACCTAAACAACCCGGCAGATTTAAGGGACAGGTACTCGCCCTTCACCCGCACCCTCATAAAAAATGATTATTTTTATGACTGGCAGCTGACGCCTGAGCTAAGCTTACCTTTAAATCCAGCTGATGTGCCCAAGCCCGAACGCGACGTTGTGCCATCAAACTCTGTGCCCAAAAAATTAAGCAGCGCCTCTTTGAACTGCTCGAAGGAAACACCCAGCTTGGGGCTACCGTTGGCCGTTAGACTGGAGATCAATGCTGAGCCCTGATCACGCAGCTGGAGCAGCTGGCAGAGGCGAGTCAGAGCGGCTTCGTCAAGCAGGCCATTGTTTCGTTGCTGTGTTGTTTCACAACTCTGGAACATTTGATATAGTTTCTGCTCATACGGATCGGCCGACACTTCCATTATCTACGCGCTGGCGAATACAGTTTCTAGCCGTTGCTATAAATCTATAATCGGAATATGAACATTAAGCATTATTAGGAAACAGTTAAAGCTTTATTCGGTGTACCGAGGCTTCAAAATACCCTTCCAGACTTATTATATACTAATACTATGTATGAACGGTCAGCTAATCCCATTAAAAGGATGTATTTTAATCTCTATATATAAGTTTAATTCCTGAATTAAGAACAGTGTTTAGTTATACTGGGATCTGTTTCGCTCTTCACATTCTGGAAGATTTTGCGGATCAATCTAGTAACTAAAACAAGTAAGAAGGCTCTAGTCGAGTATACCCGACTACGAAACTCCCTGTACCCAGGTCTAAAACTTCTTGCTTCTTCTCCACCGCTCTTTAGTGAATATCTTCCGTGTTTATGATCCGATTAACTTGAAATTTGGGCAGTAGATTAAGAGTGACCCAAGCATAATACATGCTAAATCCCGGGGCTATATCTTTAAAATTGTGGCTGCAAAATGTTTTTAACAAATTGCGGGGGTGCGTGGGGAGATATCTGCAATCGGAACAGAAACCCATATTTTAAATTTGGTGCCTCTAGCTCTTATAGTTGCTGAGATCGACGCGTTCATCCGGACGGGTGGACAGACAGATAGACGGACATGGCCAAATCGCATTTTATTTGATCAAGAATATATATGCTTTATAGGGTTGGAGGTTGGAGATATCTCCTTCTGCCTATTACATACATTTGCAGAGATTTAGTACCCCTTTTTTAACCAATATATGGGTAAAGGGAATAAGGAGAACATTACTTATAAGTGCACTGATATTAGAATACAAATTTTGGATTTGTTCTATTCACTGATTGTAAGGTAAATCTATTGAAAGCGTTTAACGGAATTCGGAACCGGAAATTTTCATCGGTTGCCTTTATTAAGCTTAAATTATCCAAATGCAACATCAAGTTGATGAATTTCTGAAGCATAACACAACACTTTCGGGCACATTAAATAAACAATTAATTTTATTTAGTTGACAAGGGCTTTAACAAAGCCTACAAATTCCAATCAGACCATCTAAACGTGTACTTCATATGTACATATGTTTTTGTACATCAGACACAAATAAGTATGCACATATGCAGATGTACATATGAGTAAAATCATACATATGTACATACATATGTATGTATGTACAATTCATACACTGTTTACAATGCATGACGTAGGAGATGAATCCTTGGATGCATGCACAAGTTTTAATAACTTCTGGATGGGTATAATAATAAATAGTTATGTAAATTATCTTTGTATTTATACAGTGTTCAGGTGAAATCGATAAAAGGCTGGTATTGTGTAGCTGTTGTAAACTCGGCCTCGGCTCCTCGGCTGGGGGTCGTCGTTGGCGTTAAGAAATGTAGTTGGGACTTATTAAAACAGTTAGAAGCACGTATAAACAATAACATGAAAACAGCAAATTGCACAGAGTATATGATTTATCACTAGATGCGTCAATTTTTGTGAATTGATAAAAACATAATATAATACAGCAATAAACTAAGCAGCACAGTGGCGTAGCAGAGGGGTTCTGCATCTTATCGATATTTCGATAGATTCTTGTTGTCAAATGTATAAGAGCATTGAAATTTCCTGTTTCCACATGTTCGTGTTGCCAAAAATGTGAAACCATATTATAATAATATATAAATTATAAATTAAAAGAATATATTCTATTATCTAAAAATATAGTACATAATGTGTAAATGAATAATATATTATAAATACATTGTTGTTAAGAATAATATTTGATATTTATATTGAAAACATAAATAAAATTAATTATATATTTAAATGTGGTGCATGTATGCCCTAGAAGTTAGCCACAATATTATATACTTATAATGTTCATTTTTGTTTGCTTGTATAAGTTAAAATGACAACGGTAATTTATTGTATTATGGTTCATATCCACATACTTTTGCGACATTATTCGCATACATATGCAAATAATTGTACATAGCATCGATGGTAAAGGGTATTCAGATAATAGTCAAGGCTTAACGTCCAATAAAAGAACTACGCTGGCTTGCGAGTCAAAACGATGCCTTGCAGAAATTAAGAGAGCGTGAGTTATAATATAATACGGATATTAAAACCACAAATTAACCATAAATCTGTTACAGGAATACCCCTATTTTGTAAATGTCATTGGAACAGTGTTGCTCTACGTGCTATCGACTCGCCACCACATAAAAAAGTGTAGCGATAGTTTTGCAGCTCCACAGCGACATAAAAAACATTAAAATAGGAAATAAATTTTTGAATTTGTTAATTGTTATTGAGTGCAAAAGCAAATAAGATGTAAAATACAAACACAACAAGCGAGCGACAACAGATAAAGCGTTAACGTTTTATGCTAACTGTCGTTGACATATGCAGCACCCTGCCCCCACCTCCGCCACGGCCTCGATCAAAGAGCAGTTTAAATAATTTTCATTTATTACGAAACTTGGAGGAGCATATGCATTAAAAACACAAACAACAGTTGTGGCTGCTCTACGAGTACCAGAATCACAATGGCGATGCATTCATATATGCGTGCCAATCCAACCCAAAACCAAACAAATATTGCGAGCGTGAATCTGAGTCCCGATGAGATGCATAGCTTCCTAAAGGACAAACAGGCGTGGGAGCACGCCATATCGCTCTACCAAGGACCCGATCCGCTTGATCACTGGTACAATTACATATGCTGGTATGAGAATCACGCACACAGCGATCCGGAGCTCAAATTTCGCGAGACGCTCGAACGTTGCCTCACCGTTTACGAGCACAACGAATATTATCGGCAGGATGTGCGTTTAGTGCGACTTTGGTTGAAATACATTGCCATGCAGACGGATCAGCTGCGCTTCTATCAGGTGTTGTTCCAGCGCGGCACGGGTCGCCAAGTGGCCGCCTTTTATATCGGCTGGGCCAGCTACTACGAGACGCGTGAGCAGTTCAAGGATGCCGAAGCAGTATTCAATCTCGCCTTCCAGGAGAAGGCACAAAGCAATGCCGAGCTACAGAATGCCCTAACCAAGTTCACATATGGGCGCAACTTGTTCTATCAGCAGCAACATCAACAAATACAGCTGCAGCAACAACCAACACAACAACAATCACAACAGCCACCGCCGCCAGCTCATGACGCATTACAGCAGCTGACCACATACACGCAAGCACATCACCAGCAACAGACGCAGCAACAGCCGCAGCAGCCCTTTCCACAACCTGCCCCAGCCACACCTTCGAGGCCGCATCATGTGCCCCCAGAGAACTTTCAACAATATCAGCCGCATCCACAAGAACTCGCATATCATGCCCAAGCACAACAGCAACAGCAGCAGCAGCAGGCGCCGCCACAAACACACTACCAGCATCCAGAGCAGGTAATCCTTGGGAAGAAGCTATATTCAGCAGACTCCGCTGGGTAGCTCCCTCTAATAAAGAGCCCTATTCACTTAAACTATTCAAATGACCGAAGCTAATCGTTTCTATATCTTTCTGTACTTTGCAGCCGCCACCGCCGACGCGCTATGAGCAACAGTTCCAGCAGGAAGCACCAGCCGCGTCGCACACTCAAGCGCAGGCACAGCCGCACTATGCGCCCATGGTGCCACCAAATCAGGTAAGCAGCGGCTGCAGCCACTTTAAGCACGATTAGTCAAAGCTTGTATTACTTTTCAGCCTGCCACGAATGCACACTATGAGCCACAGCTGCAGCCGCAGCAGGCGACTATGCCGGTCACAGTAACAGCGGCAGCAGCAGCAGCAGCTGTTAGCGAATTGCCAGCACAGCAACAGGCGAATATTGTGGAGCCATCGACGGAAATTTTGGGCGTACGGCTGCCGCGTAATTTTCATGCCATTGGGCGCAACAACCACGAGACCTGGAAGCCGGCACTGACTTTGGAAGAGCCAGATGATCCCTCTCGCGTTTGTCACTATGCCAAGCAGCTGGTATATCCGACGGGCGCTGGCATTGAGTACAGTCCTGAAGAGCTGCTGGCGCGTAAGTATGTGCAGCAGCTGGAGCAGCGCAAGCAACAGGCTCAGGCACAGGCGCAGGCGCAAGCAACCCAACAGGCGCAAAAAGAGACTGCCTATCAAGCTGGACAGCAGCCGCAGCAGCAACAACTCTATGATTCCTATGGTTCTGAGAGATCTTACTATATGACAGCCATTGGAGGCGAGCTCTATGCGCAGAACGATGAAGAAGTGGAAGAGGACCAATCAGAAGCCGATGAGGGCGAGGAGGAGGCTGAAGAGGATCAGCAGTCCGAGCAGTCAGACGAAGAAGAATCGGATGGCGAGGCCTCCGATCAGCAGCACGACTTGGGTGAGCCAGCAAAGCAGGCCTACACCAATGGCGTCGGCGCGGAGATGCAGTTCAGGGCACAGACAACGTTTGAGCAACAGAATCGCTCCATCAAAATGAAGTTTAAAAAGGAGCGTACGCTAGAGAGCAGCACCTACAGTGCCTATACCATTGAAAGCATTTACCATCAGCAGCAGGAATTGCCTTTGGCAGCGCCAGCGGCTGCAGCCGCACAAGCGCTGCCAGCTTCGCCGAAGACTGATTGGAGTGGCGCTGCTGCAGTGCAGCGTCCGCGTAATGGAGGCCATCATTTCCATCCATATATGCTAGGTCACACCTCAACGCCAAAGAGCACAGCGCATGATAGCCGTCGGGCGCGTGCCAAGGCGAAACTTGGCAAATTTCAGCCGGAATTGTGCAGCAACAGCAACTCATCCTGCTCGGTGGTGGATCAGGTGGCGAATGGCGTCGATACAGCCGCTGTTCAGGCCGCTGCGCCCATACACAATGCTACCTTCAATGATAATGCCAATTTCTCGTTCTCCAGTGCCGGCGGCTTGGATAATTCAAATACCTCGCTGGCCCTGGCCGTCGATAGACTTAACTTTCGCGATGCCTCACATTTGGCCAATAAAACGCTGCATCCTCATATAAATAACAACAATAACAATAACAACAACATGACAACACCAACAGGCACAAGAACAACGCTTGGGGACTTTTCAACGTTCCAGGAGAACTCATACTTTGCCACACAACACGATGCCGAGGCACAGGAGCGTCGTCTATCCAAAGCGCTGGAAGCAATCGCCCGTCATATGGCCAAAGAAGCCATCGATCCATTCAACAGCGAACTCTGTCGCTCCTTTTTAACCAAACTCAATTTCCCTGGCGACGATGATGCCCACGCCAGCTACAAAGTTGTGCAAACGCCACTGCCAAAAATTTCCAATACGCGCACGCTGAATGTGCTCGAAAGCGTGCAGTTTAACATTGACAAGGAGGTGGGACGCGGCTCCTATGGCTCCGTCTACAAGGCAACCGATACGCGCACCGGCAACGTTGTCGCCCTCAAATACCAGAAGCCACCCAACACTTGGGAGATCTACATATGCGATCAGGTGCGTAATCTCAATTGTTCGTTTAATTTCTTAGCTAACCCTTTGAGTGTTCAACAGGTGCTGAAGCGCATTAAGGAACCGGAGGTGCTGCCTGGCCTAATGGATATATCAACGGCGATTATAGCGCCCAATGCCAGCCTGATTGCCACAGAATTCTCACCATTTGGCTCGCTGCTGGACATTAATAACAAGATACGCCAGGCGACCACAAGAGTGATGCACGAATCTTTGGTAATGCACTTCTCGGCCCAGATATGCAACATTGTCGATCATCTGCACAGACAGCGCATAATACATGCGGACATTAAGCCGGACAACTTTCTGCTGATGCGCGTGCCGAGCGTGGACAGTGCGGAGCCATCGTTGCGTCTAATTGATTTTGGCTGTGCCATTGACATGTCGCTCTTCCCCGACGGCGAGAACACCAAGTTCCGCAAGGTAGTACAAACGGAGGGTTTCACATGCATCGAAATGCAGGAGGGACGGCCCTGGTCATATGAAACCGATCTCTTCTGCATTGCCAGCACGGTGCATGTAATGCTATTTGGCGAGTATATGCAGCCGCAGAAGCGTGGCGCCGGCTGGGATATACGTCAAAAGTTGCCCCGGTATCTCAAGAAGCACGTGTGGTCCAAGTTCTTTGGCGATCTGCTTAACATGCAGGCCGACAAGCTGCCCCAGCTGCAGCAGATGCGCAAAGTGTTTGAAGAGGAATGCTATCGCATGGAATCGGAGCTGCAAAAACAAATACGCACCCTCTCCAACATTCTACATCGGCGATAACAAACGCGCTTCAACTCATCGCCATTGTCATTTACATCGTTGTCCATTCTAACTAAGTTGATATTTCTAGTTTCAAAATTTATTTTGATTATTTTTTGTTGCCTTGCGCCAATCGAAGCTCGATTTCCACACACACACACATTTGGCTTACATGCGAAGGATGATAAGCCTCAATACGATTGCCCAAATGCAATTTCAAATGTTTTTTTTATATATTTCAACAATTAACAATGGTCCTTTATCTGATTAACATTCAGTTTGTCACCTAATTTCTAAACCAGCACACTTTTCCAAGTTCAAAACAATTTGTTATGAATACAATTTCCTTCTAAGAATGAAGAAAAACTATATTATGTTCTAGCCAAACTTTCTCAATAGGATAAAGTTACGAGCAAATTGGTTTATCTTTAAGAAAACACAAAAAAAAAGAAAACATTTGTTGATCACAAAACGAACAAAATGTTTTATTTTTTATTTACAATAAGATCCAAACGAGATCATAAAGAAATTATTGACAAACTGAATGATAAAAGATGTTCTCGTTTTTCCGACCAATGAAATTAGCTATATATATATATTTGAAATGTGTGTTTAAACAAAAACATTTAACAATTTAAAATTGCACATCATTCTGTACATAGTTTACTTTCAAAGAGATTCTTCAAAATGATGACTATATGAAATAATGGTTCATATACTGCCAGTTATACTTATGAAAACTGTTTAATGTTAACATTTTTGTAGAATTTCTTGGATTTGATAACAGATTCAGCTTCTGACACTGACATACACTAGCGCGATATATTTTATTTTAATTAATTATCAATTAGAATTATGCTATGGATGCATACTTGAAATCTGGTAAGTTTCAGTTAAGAAACAACTGAAACACTAGTCAATTAATTGATCTACTTTCGAAATGACAAAACTTCTAAAAACGTATTCAAACGAAATGACAAAACTTCTAAAAACTTATTCAAACGAAATATGTTATTTTTAATTTCTAAAAACATTAACATTAAACATTTTCCAGTTAACTATTCAACTATTATTATAATTTTATAAAACAGACAAAAAGGCATGCAAAAATTCAATATATTTCATGCCTTCGAAAGATTTCTTTTGAATTCAGCGTCGTTTTTTGAAAATTATCAGGCGCTGCTTCGTATTTTTAATACAAAATCTGAAGAACCCTTAAATTTCATAGAATATTGAGATAATATGTACTAAAATTGTCGCGCTAGTATATCGTAATGTTGATAAATTATGAAAATCTTGAAATTTCTTATAATTTTGCTTTTTAATTTGTGATTTTGAAGAAAACATTTGAAATTTGAGAGTTTAATATTGTATGGATTTTTTGTTCTATACGACTTCATTAAAAATACTTAAATGTAAATAACTCTACTGAGCACAATTGAAAAGTTTGTGCAAAAATGCAATCAGCAGGAAAACAAACAAAAAAAGAAAGGAAAAGAAATGAAAATATGTAATAACTAGAAATATAATTATAATTTTTTCATGTACAGAACGACGGCAACAAGAAGAAGAGAGCAACAAATTAAATGTGTAACGCAATGTAAAATAAATATTGTAAGATTTGCTGTACTATTGAGTAATATATAACAAACAAACAAACAAACAACAAAAAAACAACTTTAAATCATAGAAAATAAATTGAAGAGATGTTAAACAAAAAGTTCACAAAATATTCATTTTCCTTGCAGATAAATATACCAAATAATTTTCATTTATGACAGATATGCGATATAGTAAACCGATCGCAAACAAAATCAGCTTAATCGCTGGAAAACAAAGTAATCAAATTTGGTTTAGTTAACTTTATAAATAATCAAGTTATTTACTAAGTTTTTCTTTAAATTTTTGAACGATGGTTCTATTATGATAGTGTTGTTCAAAAACTATATAATACTTGGTGAAACTTGTGGTTGGTTGGTGAAAAACCAATAAGTTTTTCACTCCAAAATTTAATTTTTAACCTTTTGGTTCGATGTGGGATAAAGTACGTAAATTTAGATTTAATTTGGTTAAACTATATAATACTTGGTGAAACTTGTGGTTGGTTGGTGAAAAACCAACAAGTTTTTCACTCCACAATTCATTTTTTAACCTTTTGGTTCGATGTCACCTATGTGATATAGTAGGTAGATTTAGATTTAATTTGGTTAAATTATATAATACTTGGTGAAACTTGTGGTTGGTTGGTGAAAAACCAACAAGTTTTTCAATCCAAAATTTAATCTTTAACCTTTTGTTTCGATATGGGATAAAGTAGGTAGATTTAGATTTAATTTGGTTAAACTATATAATGCTTGGTGAAACTTGTGGTTGGTTGTTGAAAAACCAACAAGTTTTTCAATCCAAAATTTAATTTTTAGCCTTTTGGTTCTGTCAACTTTTAAATATAGTAGGTAGATTTAGACTTAATTTGGTTAAACTATATAATGCTTGGTGAAACTGGAGTTGCTGAAACCAACAAAGTTTTTCATACAAAAAACTCAATTTTCGACGGATTGTTTCCATGTCAAGTATATCATATATAGCAGTCCGATTTCAAGCATTATAATACTTGCTGAAATTTGTAATTCGATGAGTTTATTGAAATTAAGAAAACAAAGATTTACGCTCGATATAACTACAAATAGGATATGACTTTAAGAACTAAGAGATATTCATCTCAATCTTCTGATCAGTAATATATATGCACATATACATTTTATAGGGTCGGAAATGCAATTTTCCTTTAGCCAGTGCAAAGGTATTAAAAGAGAGAAGAGAAAATCATGGTAACCCCATTTTCAAAGCAAAAGAAAATGCAAATGGCAAACAAACGAAATGCACAATTTGCCCCGCTTGGCAATTGTCAAGTAAGTGCCACAAAGCGCCGTGTGCAGCATGCAACAAGTAACAGCAACAACAGCAACAACAACGACAGCAAACGTTCAACAATTGTGGGCAACAATGCTGCGCTTGACCCACTTTTCCTTTTTGCCAATAGGCAGGCAGGCAGGCAGGCAACGGTAAACAGTTTCCACCAAGCAAGCGACTGGAAAAAGTTGCAACTTTTCATGCAGCACACACACACACACACACACACACACACAAAGTCAAAGTCGACGTCAACGCTGACGCTGACTGCGCTGTCGCTGTCGCCGTCGTCGTCAGCGCGCGGTTGCAGTTGCAATCGCATTCGCATTCGACTCTCGCCAAGTGAAAGTAAAGTGGGACAAATGTAATTATTATTGCTTCTAGTAACCGTAACCGAGTTAGAAGCCTCCACTGCAGTTGGAAAGTTGCCTTTTGCACAATATTTTATTTAATCAAATTGCAAAGAGAAAATTGCTGCAAAATGCAGCCAGCAGCAGCAACAACAACAACAAATGCAACAGACAAATAATGCAACGCGAAAACTTTCTATTTTTTTGTGTGTCGGCTTTGACGTCAACTTTGATTGCAACTGCAGCACACACACACACACACACATACAGACACACATTTTTTGCATAGATGTTTAGCATTAGCTGTTGCATGCATCAATTAACGAATGTGCCCCAGTTTGCAGCACGTTTCCAATGAAGTTCGCGCTTGTGTTGAGTGACAAATGAAGTTGCCCGTGCGTGAGCAAGCCGAAACACAGAAAAGGAGAGTAGAGGAGAGGAGCGGAGAGGAGAGGAGCGAACAACAATCGGAGCAAAATAGAGCACGGCACACTCTAATCACGATCAGTGGGGCGCTCGTACGGCCAGAACTGGCGCCGGAATTCGCGAGATCGATAAATGAGGTTATGTTGATAAACGTCCTCAATTTTATAGCGAAAAAAACTCAAATATTAATGTGCATTTTTCATTCTAGAGAAATGTTCCAGGTCTGAAACAGGCCAAGTCACTCTCAGGAAACTATGATCTTAAAAGATTCTAGCAAATAATACCAATTGGGAAGAATTAATTCAGGATTCTTAACGGGACACTGTAGGTGTAGGTGAGAGGCCACCTGTAAACTAGGAATTGTAAGCAGCGGCTGATGCAAATTCTCCGAACTACAGGAGGAATCCTCATGGCATATACTATAATAAGAGAACGTACTATATAGGGATAAATAGGCTGCTGGGTAGGTATATGCTGCAAACAGGGGACATAGGAACTACTCAACCCAATAAAAATCCTAGCATGCGTGCAGGAGATAGGACTTTAAGCTCTGGAGGGAGGTTTTAGGTCGCAGTACACTTGCCCCCCATTTATAATCATAGTTATAATTCAATGTCAAATAATACCTAAACTAATAATCGTATTTAAAAATCTTCCCATTCCCGATTAATTTTCATTTCGAATCGTTTTCGATTTGGTTTCCTTTTTATACCCTAGCGGAGGGTATTATAATTTTGTTTTTTTAATGAAATTGTAACATTTTTCGAACCTTAAAGTTATGTTTAAATTCGAGACTCATATTAGAAGTAGTTTTAGTCCCATTAGATAAAATGCATGTCTTTTTAAGCCGAATATTCAATAGCTTTTCGGAATTCAGAACAGCTTATTTCATTTTTGATGGATTTGATCGGAATAGGGATTAGAAACGGGCTTGATTGTAATTATTATAAGGACTGAGCCCCCCTACTGAGGGACATCAATCCGATGTCCTGATTTATTCAGGAAGAAGAATTCTTATTGAGCTGAGGGTGTCTACGTCTTCTGTTTTTAGGATAGACTTCCCAATAAGCCAAGAATTTCTTTTTGATGTCTTTAGAAAACTATGCTCAAATGGACAGTGGGCGATATAAGTTAGCGAACCTACACCTACACACACACTTATAAAAGTCTTCATGCTCAAATGGACAGTGGGCGACATAAGTATGAGAACACATACATACACACACATGCCGCACAGTTGCCCCTCAGCAGCGATGTGGATTTGATGGTCATGACCAACTTAGCGCTGCTTCCCCTGTTGTTGCCGCTTGTAATATGCAACAGCATGCAACAACAAGTTGCAACAACTTGGCAGCAACACTGCACTGCAACATTGAATGGCAAAGCGAAGCGAAACTGGGAAAATAGTTAAGTAATTTGCAGTGAAAAGTGGCATGAAGTTTGCGTTGGAGAAATTTGTTTTTGTTGCAATTGCTGTTGTTGTTGTTTTTGCGCTTGTTGCTGTTGCATTTGGCACACATAATGCCACTGCCACTGCCGCTGCTGCTGCGATCCACATCCGTTAACAGCCGCAGCCGCAATTTCAGCTGCAGCTGCAGCATTGCAAGTTGTTGTTGCCGCTGCTGTTGCATTAGAAAGTTTTTAACCGACATGCTGCCGCTTTTCTTTTCTTTTTTCCCACCCGCGCAGCCTTGAATTTAGTACAACGTTTAACTAATTGGCTTTATACTATTATTACGTCTAATAAACATAATATTTAGAGATACATACTCGAAAATAGGTAAATCCCCCCTAATAATACTCCACTCCCATACAAACCTAATCTAGGGAGATTTTCGAATGTTCCAGAAAATTCACTTTATAGTGTGGTTGTGTTTGAAATAAGAAACAAAAACAGATGTTTGGCAATATATACCAATACAAAATTCTATAATTCCATAATTCTTCTCCTATTTCCATTCATCCTAACGTTTTTAAGGTATTCCGTCGATCTCCAATCCCGTTCAAAGCTTGACTTTTGAAAATACTATCTTTAAACTTTGTTAAATTTAATTTTCAGTATCCTAGAGTAATTGTTAGACTTTTGGGATAGTCAAGCGATCATTGTTTTTATATATATGGGGCCTGTAAATGAATGTACAATGATATATTTAATAGATACCCGAAGGCCCTAGCAGACAGTGCTATATAAAGAAGTTAGATATAGTTTTTATACATGTATCTAACTTTAAATAAACAAATAAATATTTAATAGACCTTCACATACTTAGATAGCTTTACTATAATATAATTCTTCTTTTTTCTTTTTATATATAAGACGATATAATTTAAAAAAAGCAAGTAGGCTGCGAAGGTAAAAATTGGGACAAAAAGAACAAGAATAAGGTTCTGAAATAGAGATTCGAATTCAAGAAAAGAGAAAGATTGATGGCAACTAGAGAAAACCAGAATTTGCTTTTCCGAACACACAGACAATAAAAGCTTAATTTCCACTATTTATTTTTACGAAAAAAATTGAGAAAAAATTTTTGGAGAAAAAATATACACCTGAATGAAATCCAAACTCAAACTGAATATAATTCTTAAAAATATTGCTTAAATTTTTTTTGAGGTTAACCTAAAAATACTAAAGCTTTTCCTATTAACATCATTTTTATCTTACAAAAGTATTTATTATAATGATAATAATCTTAATAATTTGTATTCTTTTGTAATAGTTTTGTAGATACAATAATAATAAATATATTATATACGCATATATACAGCACATTTCTAGAATCCTTAAGCCTATAAATATAGAAATACTTAGTGAACGATTATAACTAAACTCGAAATCTATAATTACATAGTTATGTATATAAAATGTGTTAAAAATAAGCAAACTCATAAAGAAAAGGAATAATTCCATTTATAGCTATCCTAACTTAGCACCCCAGGCGTAGACACCTGCCCATTGGCACTGTCTGAGACCGTGCAAGGACCTTGCCCCGCGTCAAGTCAATGGCCAAAGCCGACTCGCAACACATTCTATACGCTTATTGAGAAATAGTGCTGTTGCTTTCGTAACGCGGCAGAGTTCGTCGGCTTCCAAAAAAAAGAAGAAGAAAAAATACGAAAATTACAAAGTTCTTGCAGCAGCGAGGACACCGGCCGCGTCAGGGTCTGATGAACCCGCCCTCAGACCACAGGGTGACGCTTCCGTTGGCAGAACCAACACAAATACCAATACCAATACCAATACCAAAACCAAACCCAAAAGTGAAAGGTTATTATAACAATAAGGAGCAGCCGCGGCCAATGTCTGGGCTAAGTCTAATAACCTTTCCCTTTCGCCGAGCAGCGGGCCCAGACGACGCGCACATCCCGAGCAACGATAAAGGACAACATCCCAACAAGCGCCAGGGACGGGTACGGCAACGGGGACAGGGTGACAGCCGACGTCGCCGGCGCATCTTCCTGCCGTTCCTATGTACTATAAATTTCTGCCAGTCTGTCCTGTTCGTATATGTGCGGGTATGTACATACATACATACATACGTATGTAGCTATGTAGTAGTGTAATCATATTCGGCCATAACATAACGGGCATCTCCTATTTTCTACAGCGTATCCTGTTCATGCATGCGTGCACGCATAAGCTCGAACAAACGAAGCGTAGCGTGCATCCTGAAAATGCGAACGTGAGCAATAACAAGCAGACGAGTAGACATTGAGCGGGCGGAGTGGGTAGAAGGGACATGCACAGTGGCACTTAAGTCCAATTTAAACATAATATAATTGTCATACAGTGTAACAGTAAATGGATAAAATACAATAGAACTTTTCATATAATAGGTTTTAATTTTTTCTTATAATTTATATTTGTTATTTAGTTTTAATCAAAGGTTGCAAATTTTGTAGCAAGAGCAATTTGTGGATATTCTTTAATATATGCTTACTATTAACTATAGCTTTAAAGGATTATTAATCCTAAAGGAAAGAAAAGCTCACTTAAGTATAATACAGCTTTTATCTGAAGACAAATTATTATTCCTACAAAATTAGCGTCGTCAAGTAATTATCTATAACATATATTTTTATTATTATATAGATTGTATTATTTATATTATTTTAATATGTTCGAAAATTTTCTAAAATCCTGTTTTTGATATTTATGCTTTAATATTTTTATATGCTGTAGATTTGAGCCAATGTACTTCCCATTTCAACTCATCCCACAAGCTCAGAACTCTGTGGATTCTTAAGCAGTGCTTAGAGTTGTACCACTGTAAGATGGTCGATGCCTCTCTGAGAGCCAAATGTCATTGCTCGACGCCAGCGAGCATAACCTTGAAAGTAAAGCTTCCAAGTGGGCAAAGGGAATACGCAAAAAAGGACCAACAAGAACAAGAGACAGAAGGAGTGAGGAAGAGCGCGATAGAGAGAGAGAGAGAGTAGAGAAAGCATAAGAGGTTCATATAAACAGTCGATGGCCTTTTTGGCTGAGTCACAGTCGTGGGTTCATTAATTTTGAACATGCATCACATACATAACTATGTATGTATGTAATTATGTACACTTGTATGTACATATGTATGTATGTATGTTTGGTATGATATTACGATACATCGAAATGGAAACTTAAATGAAATACAAAGAGCGCAGTGGAGCAAGAAACGAGAACTTGATATGAGGTCGAATATCTAAGACATAAACTAAGCATCAAAACATACGCGCAGCATATCAATTGACTTGGCCAAAATAAAAAGAGAAAGCGGGCCTTCGTTAAAGAACACTAAGCACCAAACGTTCAGATGGGGACAACTAACAACAACAACAACAACAACGGGCAACATGAAAATTACCAACAGCAAAGCACAAAAGCAACGGCAACAATTAATAAAACTGGGTCGGCACGCTGCGCCGCCCGTTGCAAACGAACCGAGCTCGATCAAACATGTTCGCTGTTGTCCACTGCTGACGCTGCAGTTCTTTTCCAATTGGACAATGCACATACATACACACACACACATACTTAGTATATACAAATGGCGTGCAATCGATCTACACAGGGCGATTCATCGAGCCAGGTTTGAAGACACGTTGCAAGGCTTCTTCTGGGCTCTTCGAGAACTGAGAACTCGCAGGAAGCGGCTTCAGTAGTTTTAGTTACGCTGCGTCTCAATGCAGCGCCAAATTTTGTTCTCCTTGTGTAATTTTTGTGCGCAATTTGCGATATTTAATTATAAAATTGAAATAAAGACGCAAATGAACTGAGTATGCATACATACATACATACATACTTACATCTGTACATACATACATAAGTTAACAACAGCAAATATAGCGGCATAGGCTTCACGCCCCCGCTGGCGCAACGTGAGCGTAACCGAAAAGGCGCGAGCAAAACAAACAGCCGAAAATATCGCAAAAAACACGCAGGTAAGAATGCGCATATTTACAGTTGCCTCTTTAAGCCCATGTCGAAAGCTCCCGGTTGATATTTACTTGTTTAGGGGGCGTGGCAAAAATACCTTTAGTACAATCTTTTAAGGAGGTTCCTCATTTAAAATTTGGTTACACTAGCTACATATAAAGTTACGGGAGATATTGATTTTGCTCATTTACGGCAGGGCGTGTGTGTGTGTGTGTGGGGGGGGGGGGGAGGGTGTCAAAAATGTAATTGGTTCAATCTTTCAAGACAGTTCTCAGTAGTCTGTACATCAAATTTGATGACTCCAGCTCCAAAAATGCGGGGGTGGGGTTGGATAAACAATTTTAACATACGTATGTACATACATACATACCTCCACGGAGGGACATTGCACAATTCCAATACATGCGTACATATTCCTGCTTTCTTTGGGAACCGAGCATAAAAGCTTAGCCGCCGCTCTATTGTTAAGAAACGCACTTGCTCTCTATTAATCTATCTCTCTTGTGCTCGCTCTTTCTGAGTCACGCTGCTGCCGGCGCCGCTGCTCTGCTCTGCTCGTGTTGTTTTAAAGTTTTAACTGTTTGTCCTCTGCCTGTTGATTCTGATCGCGTTAATTCATTCATGAACTTTAAAGTTTTCCTGCTGGCGCAGATAAAAACGCTATACAAACACTAAGCACAAGTGCGCCAGACGACGACGTCGCCATTTGATTACCGATTACACGCAATTCTCGCACGCGGAAGTCATCGGACTTGACAACAACAACAACAACAATATCGACGATGCAATGTCGCGTTGGTGGCCATCACATTGCAACGGAAAAGTTGTTCCTTTGTCTCGCAATATATGCATACACACACACACACATGAACATACATACATACTAGAGTTGTGCGCTGTAGTTCAATTGAGAGAGAATGAGTAAAGTAGTTCTATATTTGGCGAACGAACTCAATTATCACTTAATTCGTTCACTCGCTTGTTAAATTCGTTCATTTGTTTGAGTTTATACGTTCGTTAAGTTATTTTTTCATTTCGTTCGTTCATTTGCTTAGCCCGTTCATAGTTCATTTTTAGTTCTTTTGGGAGTGATATAGTTAATTCGTTCTATCGAACTTATTCTGAACGATTCGATGATCTCTAATATAATTTAGAGATGGGCGCCTTTTGCATTATTTTGCACATGATATAACACGAAGACAAACTTCAAACACACACACGAACTGTCAAATATTTGTCCAACACCGACAGGGCGCGAACGATTTATTTCAATGTGAAAAAATTGTTTAAATATTTACATATTTATACCATTTTTTTATATTATACAATGTGTACATTCTTTTTAATATCTCATCTCATATCTTTATTTATTTGTCAAGGATAAAATTAAGAAAAATATATAAACTGAGTGAGCTAACATAAAAATTTGTGAGGAATAAACCTATTAGATAATAGCGGAGACACCAGGCGACTGAAAAGATATCATGTACAAACCCTCCCCCAACCCATCCCCTTCAATATGAAATAACTAAATATCAATTTACTTATATAAAATTTAATTATTGCCCACTGTGGTGCAGATCTTAAATAAATTCACTCTAGATAGAAAAAAAAAATTTGTACTAGATCTTCCTCATAGATTTTAAGGAAAATATAACTATTAATTTCAGTTTTAATGATAAAATTTGTTTATTGTATTCAGACAGATCGCAAATAAATATAAACTTAATTAAAAAAATAACTTTATTTAAAGGATGAACAAAAATTACATTGAATTAAAAAGTTACTTGGGAAAACTAATGAAAAATAAACTAAAATAGACATGAGAGAGAAAACTGTGGCAGGTACACTTAAAAAAATTAGTGCATATCAAATTAAAATTATATAAATTCCTAATTACGTATACATAGGTACATTTAAAAATATGTATTTTTACAACTATACATACTCGTATACCATTTGATGAATATTTTATTTCTGAGTCAGTTTTAAAACTTTTGATGACATTGTACATACCGTATGCATACATACGCACATATATGTATAAACATAGCTATGTATGTATGTACATATATTTACATATATTATAATTACATGTTGCATACATTCAGGAAAAATGGTATATACATTCGTATGTTTATGAATGCATGTACGTACGTATGTATGTATGTGTATGCTCAGTAGATATGCTGATAGGAAGGGAAGGAGGTAAAGCTGTTTTGCGTCTGATGACTGAACGAAACAATCTCAAGGTCTTGCGTCAGACACATGTGCAATGTTGTGTGGGGTCAGGCAAATTCGAATGCGAATATGAAATGTCTACACATGTCTGTGTATGCGGGTATGTATGCATGTAAATGTGCATTCACATGTGGGTGTGTGTGCATTGGCAATACCAACAACTGCAACAGGCCAGGCCCAGCTCCAGCTCCAGGTCCCGTCACAAAGAACAAAATGAATTGACGAAGCTTTAGCTTTAGCTGTTGTTGTTCTTATAACTCCCCACTCGATGTGCGCTTGTGTGGGTATCTGTTTTGCTGTCGCCGTCGCCGTCGCAGTCGCAGTGCCCGATCGGCAGTAGGTTCAAGGCCAGCGCCTGAAAGGTTCAAAATGCTCACGGTGTGCCTGTAGACTATGTGTGTGTGTGTGTGTGCAGAGAACCGGGCATCAAGAAAGGAACGAACGCCTGTGTGTATGTACATACATACATACATATGTATGCAGCCATATGTAAATATGTATGTATGTATGAACCACGCCTACATATGTACATATGTATGCATGTACATACAATAAAAACGAAACTTATCGCTGTTGTTGACCACAGTTTAGTGCCGCTTATGTAATACATTCCTGCATGGGGGCGCAGATAAAGGCTCAATACACTTGCAGCTCCACTGTAAATACAAATATACAGACAATCTACATACATACATACATACACTTAAGCTTATATATATGTGTATGCGTACGTCTGTGTATAACAAGACGACATTCTAGATTACATAAAGCAACAACAGCCTACAACAAGATCAGACAGCGGCAGCAGACAGAAATGCAGCTCGCACAAAAGTTCTCACTCGCCCTCTCGCACACACACACACACACACACGCATGCTCAGGCGAAAAAAAATGTGTTCTGTTTTTGCAAGCAGAAAACAGCGCAGCCGCTGTTGCTGCTGCTGCTGTGTGCGTGTGTGTTTGTATTTGTGCGGCCGCAGAGTTAATGCACTCCAAAGAGAAGTTCAAGGCTGAACAAATCAGTCGTTCGCTCAGTTTGTTCATGTTCATGGCGTCAAGGCACACACACACAGACACAAACATACGCACACATGCAGACCTCAGTGAGCACATATGTGTGTGTCTGTATGTGTGTTTATTTCCAATAAGATCATTTTGGCTGCAGCAAGCAACAAAAACAACAAGACCAAGAAAAAGAAAGAATGAAACTAAACTGTAGCCGCCTTATTGTTGTATGTAGTATAAATTAGCACAGAAATGCGCAGCTGGCGCACAGTGGGCTAAAATCCAAAAGACACTGGCAACATTTAAATCAAAACTTAAAGTTTGAAATGTCGCCATTTTCGTTTTTTTATTGCTAATGAGCTAATTGGCACTTGCTTGTTTTCTTCCTGACATACAATGGTACAATCAGGCTTCAATTTTTAAAGATATTTATGAAAGTGCTTTAATATAAAAAAATAAATATAAGCTTATCAAAAAAAAAACAAGAAAGGTCACTTTTTCAGCGCACAAAAGTATGGGCACACCTAACTTATTAACTATAAAATGCTTTAAAATATAACAAATCTGGCAACCCTTTTTCAAAAACATATGTGGCTATGTACCGTTATTCGCAATAAATGCACTCTTCGCAGAATTTCGCAATTTGGGATTGAAATTAATAATATATAGATTTTGCATAAGGTTCCTCTAGATTTGTCACACTGTACTAGTTGAGTTAATTCTGAGTAAATACATACTTATGTATGCAATTACACACACATGTAGATACATACATGTAAGTACATACATACATATGTATGTAGTAATATAAACATGTAATACATATGTATGTTATGTATGTATGTATGTAAGTTGTGTTGGTCTCCTGTTTATAGTAAAATACAATGTAAAATTTTGTAGTGCGCTATAATTACGTATTTTTATTTACATATGTATGTATGTATTTATGTATGTACATACATATGTACTTATGTATGTATGTTTGTAGTTATATGTACATATATGTAGAATGTATCTTACATTTTTCAGCTTCAATTAATATTCATATGTACATATGAAAGTACGTATCATTGTACATATTGATTACATACATATGTATGTACATAATTGATGTTTAGTACATAAAGTGCATTAAAAACTTCTTGTATTTTTACTTTCCCGCCCCCTGAACAGCATTTTCCATTTGTTTTGCTCAATGTGAAAAGTTTAGTCACAGGTTATGTCAAATGGCTCAATTTGAGTGACATCACAAACATTTCCCGTTAGTCAGCGAAAATTGATTAATTAAGCTCATGATTGAGTATTTTTAAACTGGCGTTTCAGTTCATACACACATACATATGCATATATGTACATATTTACATTTACATTCAAACATTCCTATGCAGTGAAGGATAAACCAAGGATTCACTCATTGCAATGGAAAACCTTAACTTTTAGTGCATATATATGACCATATTTACACAAAATGTATATGTGTATATGTATGCATACACATACACAATATAAACAATTTGTTTACCTAAAATGTTTGCTTTTGTTGCTGGCCAACAATCAGCGTTTAGCTTAAAACGATGAGTGTAGGTGCTTAGGGAGGTGGGTTGGGGCGTGGGGGTGTCTATCGGTCGATGCCACGGCAGCAAAAGTTCACTCATATGGCATGCAAAGTTCAAGTTTTGGGCGCCACAAATTGAGTTCATTTTGTTCTTGTTCTTTATTGCCGTTGTTATTGGCATTGCTCAGGCTGCAACTGCGCAAATTGCTTAACTGAACGGAGAGCAGGAGCGCGCGATTAAAAGAGAGAGGAAGCAGGAAGAGAGAGAGAGAGAGAGAGAGCGTGAGCTTATTCTGGTTTATTGAATGACCAATCAACCTACTGCTTGATGGGGGCTGCGACTGCGACTGCGGCCTGCAGCTGGGGCATTGGGGCCTGCCTCTGCCCGTCATCTGTCGCTGTTGGCGCTCTAAATTTAGCATTTTCTGAAGAATTTCGCGTTTCGAGTCGAGCCGAGGCAGCGCTGCCTGCGCCGTTGGCATTTTCTCCTATAAAAGGGATAATACGTTGTTCTTGACTGCACGTTCTAGCATTGGTAAATATGTATATATGTGTTACATATAAATGTATGTATATGTACATACATACATATGTATGTATGCATGTGCATATGACTGTATCTTGCTCTCTTAGTATGCATTTCGTTTTCGTTGTTGTGCTGCGCATTTCATTCTTATTCTTATTCCTCGTTTATTTCGTAATAATCGCAACATCCGCTGCGACCGCTGGACGTAGCGACACCCAGCGGTGTGGGGGTGTGGGTAGAGGGTTGCTTGTTGTTGTTGGGCTCTGGCTTTGTTCTCTCTCCAACTCTCCAACTGCGCCTCTTGTTAACTGGCTCTTTGTTGCTGTTGCCTGGCAAGAACCGATTGAGGTTACGATCTCGCAACGTTTTTTTTTCTGCGACTGCAGCGCCTTCTTATCTCTGCATGCATTATATAATTGTAATTAACGGCCTATGTATGTATGTATGTATGTATATTTATACATATATACATATGTATCTTCATACACACAGACATTTGTATGTATGGATATCATGGAATTTTCTGAAACAAATTTTAACCGAGAGAAATTGTAAAGATTTTGATTTTTTATAGAATTATATAATATATCTTAATACAAATACAATAGTATAGTATATAGTATATTCTTTTATCTATTCCTAAATTGGCTTATACCAAAGTTTCCCAGCTGCGTTCTATGAAAAAACTTTCCTTTCCTAACTTTAACGCTATTTGATAATATTTGTTTGTATTTGTTTATCAAAATGTTGTAAGTAATACTGAAATAGGAAGATGAACTTGCTTCTGAAAGTATTTAAAAAAGATTTACCTTTGGGATGGGTACATAACCTCAAAACAAAACCATAAAAAAGGAAGAAATGGAAAACGATTATTATGAAAAGTGCTCGGAAATGAAAACAGGCCAAACATCGAATACTGTATCAATAAACTTCCTCTTTCATTTTTATACCCTAGCAGAGGGTATGTATAATTTTGTTTCGAAATGTGTAATGGACTAAAGGAGACCAACAAAGTATATATATTCTGAATCAGCATGAATAGCCGAGTCGATATAGCGATGTCCGTCTGTCCGTCTGATTCTATACGAACTAGTCTCTCAGTTATAAAGCTATCGTAATCAAACTGGGCCCAGACTTTATTTTGCTGCAGGCAGTACATATGTCGGAACCGGCCGGATCGGACCACTAAAACATATAGCTGCCATAGGAATGATCGGTCGACAACTATGTTTTCGTATGAAGAACTTTTTTGTTTATAAAGGTATCGTCACCAAACTTTCCCAAACAGAGTCTCTAGAGAGTTTATACAATCTGACCAAATACTATATCAAACTTTTTGTTTATACAAATATTTCATCCAAACTAAGTGAGAGTTTTTTGATACTTCAAATAGTTTCCTATAATTTCATACAAAATGAAGTTTTGTATAAAATTAATTCCTGCTAGGGTATATAGCTTCGGCATACCGAAGATAGCCGTTCTTTCGTGTTATATATTCAAAACTTCTTCTGTTATTTATAAGACAAACAACAACAACACTGACGGATAGTATAGATATCGTATTTATCGTTGGTTATCGCAGTAACCATCTTGGGATTAGCCCACATTTCCATTTGTAACTCAGTTAGAAACTTTTGTACATGCCAAACAAGTGCAAATAGTTAAGAGTTTTCTATTTGGCAATAACAGTAAGAGTTGTAGTAATAGCAACAACAACAACAACAGCAATGGCTACAATGGTAACTGTAGAAGCAACAACAATTAGTTAAATAAAATAGCAAAGACATCAGTAGCAGTAACAGTAGCAGCAACAACAACAAGGAAAGCAATTTGGAAAGTTTCAGTTGCTGAAATGCATAATTCATTTGGCTCGTTCGACGTAAGTACAGTTGACACATTAGCAATAGACACAATTGCAAATGGCCGCCTAAAGAATGAAGTCGTCGCAGCCAAGTGAAAAGCCAAAGCCGAGCAGCGCGAAAGCAGCGCCGAGTGCGGGGCGGTGTAGAGTCAAATGGAATGGACTGGAATGGAGCGGTGTAGAGAAGAGCAGTTTGTAAGAAGATGTTGTCAAATGAACAACAAATGAAGCGCATTGTGCAAAACTTTTACTCTGGCCTCGCTCTTGCCGTGGTTATTGACACCGCTGCGCATACAAACAAACATAAATACACACACACACACACACATACACATGCTCGTTGCTTCTACTCGCCACAAGAAGAAGAAGAAGAAGAAAAAAATTAATTAAACAATCAATTGGCGTAACACTTTCTCTTCTTGAGCAATAAAACCGAAACAGAAAGATCTTTATGGCGCTGCCTTAACGACCATTGGGCGTGAGTGAACGTTCTAAACCGGTGTTGTGTTGTTGCCTGCAACCGAATCGTGCCCCATTACTACTATTTTCACCACCTGAATAGCTCAAATGTAGAACAGCCGCCAGAGACAGGCGTACAGTCGGCCAAATAAGTTGAACTATACTCTACTTTGGGAAACTTAACGAAAATCAAATGATATTAAGGAGAATATTCAAATACATACTTTTAATATTATCTTAGTAATTAACTATACTCTATGAAAAATCTAACGAAAATCAAATAATATTAATTAGTATATTCAAATACATACTTTTAATGTAATCTTAGCAGAGTAATTAACTATACTCTACTTTGAAAAACCTAACCCAAATCAAATGATATTAAGTATATTCAAACTACTTTGGAAAACCTAACGAAAATCAAATGATACTAAGGAGAATATTTAAATACATACTTTTAATATAATCTTAGTAATTAACTATACTTTACTTTGAAAAACCTAACGAAAATCAAATGATATTAAGTAGTAGACGCTCGCAAATTAGAACCATTTTGTTTTCAGGCTAATTCTAATGTCTGAAAAATACAAATTTCTAGACAATTTTTTTATTCGAATATAATTAAGTAATGGAGAGAACTTAAAACAAAAAAAATACAATAGATTTATTTTTTTAACTTTATTTTTTCTTAATGAAAAGAAGTAAGGGAAACTAAAAAATCCAGTGCAATACATGTAACTTGTACGTAAAGATTGATGTTTATTCGCGTTTAATGTAAAGGAAACTTCAATTCTCATTTCTGGGAGATTCCAATTTCAGAGAATTCCAATTCGTGTGCTTCCACTGTAAATTCAAAGACATAGTTTTAATAAATTCCTAGCAGACTTATTTGTTATATATACATATATTTGGTTAACTATAAACTAGAATTTTCCACCAGTTATTTCATCAAAAAAAGTGCATTGAATAATAATTTTAATTCATTCGTTCTTGATGAATTAAAGACTTTTAATACATTTAACAACATTTTTTTCTTATACACTGGTTAAATATATTGAAATCATAATATTCAAGTTTCTAGCTATAGATAAAAGAATTAAATCATATCTAAAGTTTAGCTTAATGAATGAAATCTTCTGACAGATGAGTTTATTTAGTAAGTCTTTAACGGAACATATTCGCTTGATTTTTGATTTGTTGCAAAGGTTAAGTCGAGGGGAAATCCAGAATGTTATCTTCTGTGCAACATGTTGTGTATAAGGCTGGTAAAAAATATATCATATTATTAATGGTAGTTGCACTCAAAGAGCGGAGCTTTGTATATACTACTAAGGCGATCTCTAGTTCTATATACGTTTTTGATTGTAGTTTTTCAAATTCGAATTTCGAATCACTTTTGATGTTGTGTTCCCGTTTTTTGAATGAAATAGCAAACGTTTTCGTTCTTCGAAGTTATGTTCGAATGGTTCGAATAGAACTCAATTCCGATTTCGGATGATTTGTGCGAAATGGTAAATGGGAACAGCCCCGCTTGAAGCAATTTGCTTAGAAGATAGTGCATAAACGGTTTTTGCACAGTGTATGCAATAAATAAACAAATCAAGCAAAAGCTTAAAGCGACATGTTTGAGCTGCAACCTGCATGAAAGCCCAAGCCGAGTTCGAATCCGAATCTGAAGCCAAAGCCACAGCCAAAGCCAAAGCCACAGCCAAAGCCACAGCCAAAGCCAATGCCGGGCACTAGGTGAGCGAGAGCAACTGAATTTGCCCACCGAGTGAGAGATCTCAACCGGTTTCTTGTGCACTGAATTTGAAATTCGGTTTGTGTGTTGAGCAGCGCAGCGCAGCGCGCAGACGGTATGGACGGACGGTGAGTGATGACGCAGCTTGAGCTTTGTTACGTTCTTGAGTTGATCTTGCCGCAGCAGAAGTTTTCTGTATATGCGTGTTTGTGTGTGTGTGTGTGTGTGTGATTGAGTGAGTGCGCTGTTGCTGCCGCTGCTGCCACGCAAGGCAAATACACAAATCCGTTATTTGACCCAATTCTAAACTGGAAACGAAAGACGAAAAGCTTCAGGCCCCAAAAAAAGCAAAACGTTGCAGCGACAGAACGTTAAGAGAGCCGCGCATGCACACATACATACATACGTACATATATATGAGTTGGCGTTTGTCTTCGTGTGTGTGTCTTGCGTGAAAGTTTCGTAATTACATGATGTTTGTGTTTGTTAATCGTACGCTGGCTGCCTGCCGGCCTACTTTGGCGGAGAAAGTAAGAACGAACCGCGCTCACTGGCGGCGGCTCAGCGTGCTTTCTTTATTATCATTCTTATTGTAATTGATTACATAAGACGAAAACTCTTGCGCGCTCGCTCTCTTTGCCTCGCCTGCTTCGCTTACGTTGCGTTGTGTTGCGTTGCGTCGTCTAACCGACTGATGGACGGATTGAGCGACCCATTGATCGCCGCTCTTACGGTTCTTGTTCTCAGCGACTGAGACTGCGCGCATAACGGTATTATGGACTCGAAATGTGTCTTTAATAATGCTGTTTACCTAATTCTGGAAACTTGTTTAGCATTGTTTCTTTCTCGTTGCGCTTATCAATGTGTTTGTGTTTGTCTCTCTCCTGTGTGTGTGTGTGTGTGTGCTTTGGGTACTATTTTCACCGCTTAGTACTATTTGACCTGATTAACTACATAAGTAGGCACACACATACACACATATGCACATATGCAAGCTTTATCTTGCGGCGTTACATAATTTATATATGAGTTTTGAGGTTAAGTATCGTTAGGTGACTTTGTTTTAGAAGTTGTCGAAAGAACTTCAAATAGAACCCATTGAATTCAGGGCGAAGAAATTATCTGTTTGAACGAAAGATATTTATGAGTTTCTGTGATAAATTAAGCATTTAACTTACGAATCAGAAGTAATATAAATTGGGTTCCCGATTCCGATTAGCTGTTCTTAATTCCAAAAAGTGTTTTAAGGCGTTTCCTTTGAGCCATTCGTACATAACCTTAAAAAAGAAAAAATCGTTCGAAAACGAATACCAAGAATGAAAAGTGCATATTTAATTGATAATTAAATCTTTTTGATATGTATATGTAAGTAATTCAAATAACATACATAAAAATAACTCAAAAAACAAATGAAATATATTTTAAAATCAATTTTCTATGAAGAGGCATTGATTAAAGGGGGGTGGTAGGACGTTGGGAAGCGATATTAATTAAGGAAGTTTCTAAAAGCTGTTCAAACTGCTTGAAATGCTTTAAAAGCTAGTTTCCGTCAATCTCAGATTAATATTCTTGGCTATATTTGATATTGATTTCTGATTAAGTTCATAAGTTTAACCAAAACTCACAGATACTTATTATATTTGTACTCTCTATCGAGGTCTTTTCATCCTCAAACAAATATGAATAACCAATTAATTTAGTTATGATTGGAAACTTTATATTTATAGAGTTACGTGTCTGAATGTTGTAAGCTCAAAAATGATTGTCAAGATCATAATCGATAATTTGTGCTATCTTTATCGCAGCTCGCACATGACTGTACCTTGACATTAGGGGGTTGCCAAGCGATAATAATTGGATAAAAATATATATATATTTGTTGTCAATTAGCAGGTTGGACTTGAATTGCCACAAGAGCGAACACATTATGTGAAATTCTAATAATAATTTCATTACGAAAAAGAAAGCAACACAATAAATATTGTTGTTGTTGTTGTTATTGCTGCTGCTGCTGCTGCTTCTGAGCTTTGCGTCGCTGTCGCTGCGTGCATTGACTTTCCATTCTTGTGCGGGGGGCCAGGCGCCAAAAACTTGATGAGAGAGTGGCTGTGTGTGTGTGTGTGTGTGTGTGTGTGTGTGTGTGTGTGAGCATTTGTGTTTGCTTTCATTATTCTAATTTGTCTTTAAATGAAATGAAGAAATACATAATAAAACAAGTAAGAATGCTCTAGTCGAGTATACCCGACTACAAAACTCCCTGTACCCAGGTCGAAAATTTCCGATCACATCTTCGTACACTTACACATACACAAAGCGCACACAAGCGAGCATGCGAGGCATTTTAAGTGGTGGCTGTACTGCTTCTTCTTCCCCTCGCTGTAGTACTGATTCATCTTTGTTAAATAACTTTCGTGTTTATTATCCGATCAACTTGAAATTTGGACAGTACATTAAGAGTGACTAAAGTATCGTACATGCCGAATTCCAAAGCTATATCTTTAAAAGTGTGGCTGTAAAACGTTTTGATCGAATTGCGGGGGAACGGGGGGAGATATCTGAAATCGGAAACAAACTTGAAGAACCTACATTCCAAATTTGGTTGCTGAGATCGACGCGTTCATACGGACAGACAGACGGACATTTGCACAAATTCAATACCCCCTACTCCTTACCCCTACCCCTACCCATTTTATGGGTACAGGGAGTAAATACATACCTACTATGTATGTGTATGTACATATGTACATACATATGTACATATGTATGTGCTTATCTTTTATCAACTTGCAAGTTGCAACGGAACCAGCATTAAAAATAAAAACAAACTCATAAATGAAATCATACAAAAATTGTTATAAAATTATGCATACATACATACATATGTACGTACATACATACATACATACATATGTATGTATGTACTGCATGTATGTACTTACACACATATGACGAATTTCTTTCATACACGACAATAACAACGAAACGCAAAAGTTGCACGATAAAAAGAAAGCAGAAAGCGCTGTCCGTCCGCTCCCCCAATTCCATACCATTCCATATACCCGTCCCTCCGTCTATCTGTCTGTCAGCGCGTAGACGTTTCTACATATGACGCGTGAGTTCTGCACAACGCAAGAGAGCCCCCATTAACATTACGCAGTCACACTCTCTCTATCTCGCACTCTCTTTTGCTCACTCTCTTTATACACACACACACAAACGCATGAGCTTTTTTTTTGGCTTTGCAATCGATCATTGAACTTTGGTTGTGAAAACTAGAGCAAGACCCAAATTTCTTCACAGCTTTGAGTCTTTGACAGCGGGTGCGCTGCATGTATGTATGTATGTATGTACGAGTATGTAGGTGCTTTGTTGCTGTTATCAGCTTCTCTCTCTTTCGCTCTCCCTTACTGGTTTGCCGCAGCGGCAGCTGCTTTCTTTCTTAGTTGCTGCGATTGCGTTTGCCGTTTGTGTCAAATGATTTCTCAATTGCGCTCTGGCCCTATGATAAAAAGAAAACCAAATGAATTTTTTTGTTACTGTTTGATAAGCGACATTAATAACAAACATATGCATACATACATACATACATACATACATACCTACATATCACAAAGGAATCCATAATCCATCGAGTTGTCAAAGTTATATGCCCTTGCATCAAGTTTTTCCTAAAAAAAACCCAATTTTCTGCTGATTGTTCCTATGGCAGCTATATGATATAGTGCTCGGATCTTGTTCAAACTCCATCAAACCCTTTAAAGTACATATACTAAAAATCGAACTTGCTGAGTTTCTGAATTCAGATATCTTGAAAAACAAAAAAGTTGTTCATAGAAAAACTCATTTGACCTCCTCTCATTTCCACGACAGCTATAAGTTCTAATAATCCGATTTTGATTAAATTTGGTCAACATTTAAAGAGAATATGGTTAGAGGAATTGCTGAGTTTGGTTAAAATAGCTTTAAAACTAAAAAAGTTGTTAATACAACTCGTTTTTTCAACCGATCGGGAATTTAATATTAATAGTACCATCTGTAGGGTCTTAGAAATAGAGATTTGTAACAGTTTTGAATGGGTTTTTCTTTCTGGAATTTCCAATGGGTTTCCTTTTTGGAATACTATGCTATAACTACTCAACATAACACAACACACAAATGTAAATAACACCAATAATACCTAATACATATGTCACATAACCTATAAATGTTAAGTAACCCAACCCTGTAAATACTTATTCACACAATTCAATCACGAATATAATACACTTTCATCCCATACCTATACACTAGTCTGATAAATCCCCTTCATCTAGGACTACCCACAAAAAACCTGAAACCACGATATGTATATAAGATGTTTAAATATTACACTACATTATAAGTAAGCTTTGAGTAAGAGCAAAATGTAAAAATTTAGTATTTAGGGTTGCTCAATTTTAAACTGTTAAATAAATATTGTATATATTATAAAAAAAAAAAAAAAAAACAAGTAAGAATGCTATAGTCGAGTATACCCGACTACAAAACTCTCTGTACCCAGGTCGAAAATTTCCGATCGCATCTTTGTACACTTACACATACAAGCGACAGCGCATGCGAGGCATTTTAACTGGTGGCTGTACTGCTTCTTACCTCCCACGCTGGAGTACTGATTCATGTTTGTTGAATAACTTTCGTGTTTATTATCCGATCGACTTGAAATTTGAACAGTACGTTAATATTGACTTAAGTATCGTACATGCCAAATCCCAAAGCTATATCTGTAAGAGTGTGGCTGTAAGATATCTGAGATCGGAAACAAACTTGATCTGCGTATGGTATCAAGGAGCCTACATTCCAAATTTGGTGTCTCTAGCTCTTATAGTTCCTGAGATTGACGTGTGCATACGGACAGACGGACTGACTTTTTACTGATCAAGAATATATATACTTTATAGGGTCGGAGATGTCTCCTTCTGCCTGTTATATACTTTTGCACAAATCCAATACCCCCTTTTACCCATTTTATGGGTACAGGGAGTACAAATCCTTTCACAATTTTGCAAAAAATGTTCATTAAATGTAATTTGAAAAAGAAATTCTTGACGTACTACAAAACATTTTAAAACATTTGCAATCGAATTATTTAATCGCCTAACCAAATTCGGAACTGCTGTCAATTTCGATTTCGATTTCGAATTGAGTTTCGAACTAGTTTTATGAACTAGCTGTAAATGTTTATTTGTAGAGCTTTTTAAAGCTTTAAATTTATTAATCAAGAACTATATAATAATATAGTTATATGCAGGTGTATGCGTGTGTGTGTGTGTGTGTGTGGGGGGACGCTCCACCTTTCACATGTGGTAAGCGCCTGTTTTCAACTTCGGCGTGAAAGTTATAAGCCAACACTTTTTTTTCGTCGAGATTTTTCGGTACGGTTTTTTTTTTGGCGAGCGGGTGAGAGCGAGCGAGTGAGTGAGACCTAGTGAGTGAGTGAGTGAGTGAGTAGCATTGGCTGCGTGTGCGTCGTCTGCGGCAAGTTCATTCACATTTGCACTCATTACGCGGCCAAAGCCAAAGCCAAAACCAACGTCGGGTCGGCGTCAGCGTCGGCGTTGGCGTCGCTGCTCTTGAAATTGAAACTGTTAAAGACTTGAAGGGCCAAAACATCTCTCTGCATTTCAATATTTCAACATTTATTTCCATTGATTTTCCTTAACTGTCAATTGCACTGTTCACATACATATCACAACTGTCATTTCCACAGCTCACATCACTTTTTTCCTTTCCATCACGTGGCAGATTTCAGATTTCAGGCGCCCCCCCATTGAGCTGCTGTGGCTTAACAATCCAAATTGTCATGTAATGTCTGCAGTGAGCCCACAATCGAACATCTTCGGGCCCCCCTGCCCTGTCGCTTGCACGCCAGCGACACGAGATGTAAATTGCCTAATGCTCGCTCAACCTTACCCATACTCTGGCTAGCCGCCCACACCCACCCGCACCTCGTAGGGCCTTCACCTGTTCAGTAGGCCAGACAGAAATCTCATCGAACTTAATGTCACGTTTGCCGCGTGGGTCGACTCACGTTTTTCCAGCACAAGCTCTGTCGACGTCGCAACGTGTCGCCTTCGAACATGTTGCACGTGGCGTTGTGTGTCGAACCAACGTAACGCTAGCCAGGAATAAATAATGGACAGAGGGGGGGTGTGTGCGGCAATCAACGTTGTTGATTTGGTAATTCCCTTTTGATGTATTCTCACGTTGCACAGGCGGCTGCAACGGCAACTCACACACACACACACACACATACACAACTCGCCGGGAATTGTTGTTGCGACGTTTAAAGCGCTTTCGAGGTCAAATTGGGTGGGCGCCTCTGGATGGATCGCTGCTTAGGAAAGTTTCTTTCTAGCTTGTCGTGCAGTCAGCAGAACAAACTATTCACTAAAAGCCTTAACTTTAACCTGAAAGATCAGATCAGCCGGAATTCGTTGAGGGAAATGAGGTCATTCGGTTATTAGGTCAGAGACGTTGAGACATAATGCTAGAAGAAACGGCATTATAACTATTAAAGAAAAGAACTCTAAATCATTCAATATAAATCTCATTGATACTGAGATCTCAAATAATATAGAGTATAATAATGAAATGATTTCTTTCTAAATCCATTAAGCTTTATTTTGATTCTAATTTTTGGCTTATTAAAGTGACAACTTTTGTTAAATACATTTTTCAATGTATTATTTAAAAATTTAAAAAGAATCTCAAGATAGTAGATCTTGTAGCAAATTATATTGAACTGATCTTTATATAAATTTAAAAATAAAATATTTATTATTTTTTACCCATAAAATAGGTTAAAGGGGGTACTAAATCTGTGTAAAGGTATGTAACAGGCGGAAGGAGACATCTCCGATCCTATAAAGTATATATATTCTTGATCAGTATCAAAAGAGATTTCGATTTGGCCATGTCCGTCTGTCTGTCCGTCTATTTAAATGTATGTATGATATATATTTGATATCTTCTCAATATGAATATTAAAATGAGTTTCTTTCTAAGAACTTGGGTGTATATAAAATTTTTACTAATTAATTAAATAATAATAATACTAAAATACTTAAATTTATTTTAATGTTTGTCACCATTTAGTTTTTAAGGGGTTTTTTTTCTCATCCTTCGGATAATTGGATTTTTGGTAGGACGCCTGCAGGAAGGTTATTGGAATTTACCTAAGCTTTGTTCAATCTTAACATTCTGACGTTTTTAATACACTGTTAGATCTCTGCATTTATCTGCTCTTTAACCCGAGATATTTATGAAAGTGTTTTAAATAACATGCAGCATAAAAAAATAAATATAAGTTTATCAAAAAAAAGTGTTTTTTTAAATCAAATTTTGTTTGAAGAATGTAGTTTCATCAAAGAATATTTAGTCAAGCTAAAAAATAGGTTATTATTGGACCTTATTTTCTTAAATGAAATATATTTATTTTATTGTAACAGGTTTAAATATATGATACATTTTAATAGATCATTCAGAAGACTTTCTGTCTGGAAACAAGAGTACATAGGTTTCAGTAATAAACTAGTTATACCCCTTAGTTTTGAAAAAAATTAAACTGATTGATTGATTTTTGTAATCTATAAACTGTTTAAGACATAAGAAACCATCTATTAGACAAAAGAAATATATAAATATAACTTAAAAATGAACACTATGAGTGTAGGGTGCTTTCAGGTCGAAGATCTACTTAGTTTGGATCAGCTTTGAAAGCTTCATCATCAATTGACAGAAGTGCATACATAATCGAGTATATCCATAAGTATTTGTTGTGTGCACATGTAATTAAGCAAAGCACTCGAAAACCCAACAACTCAGACTCAGGTATTACATAAATCCCCTCACTGGTAGAGTGACAGAATAAAGAACGATTTGAATTCACATACATACACACACATAAGCCGTAATAAATATATTCAACGGCATTACAAATTAAATATTAATTTGCATATTTCATCATCATTTCTGGTCTGTAGACTTTTCAAAAAAGTGGGCGTATCAGTTTCAAGTTTTATAGGTTTCAATATCAGATAATTCTTACAACTAGTATTATTATTATTATTATTTCTTAACTAAATTGGTTGTTAAGAAGGAACTACGTTTTTAACCGGGGTTTCTATTACAAGTTAAGTGAAAACCGATGCAGTACCAAAAGAAGGCATCTCCGACTACAGGGATATATTTTAGGGAAGGATTTTTCCGTGAAAACTACGATAAGTTGGTCAACTGAAAACTTGATACACAGAAATGAAATTGGAGAATCTTTTGAAATATTATTCTGGAAGCAATCATAAGAAATATATCTTCCTAAATTCCTTGCACCCATTCGGATCTTTACTTTTCCACACTTCTTCAAATCTTATAATGCTGGGTATCTGCAAGTCAATTAATTGTTATTAATTTTCAGTTGTTTACCAATGTTCACTTCCAGCAGCAGCGAGCACGTTGCCAAGTACAGCAGCAACAACAAAAATGTATTCACCTTAAAACTGAAATCAATGCATTTCAATTCCATCGCTAACCCAATTGCCCTCCCCACAACCCACAAGTTAGCAGAATTGTTACAGTGTTTTGCAAAGTAAAATTTCATATTATTTAAGGCCAATGCAACGATAACAAGTAGAAACGTTCTAGAAGTGAGTTCAAGAATTTGAGATACCCTGTTACCTTGACTAAAGCTGTTGAACACATTGAAATTGGTCCTAACCATGGTATAATTAGGTATTTTCAGAACTACCCTACTGACAATAGTAGATACATTAATAACAGGGTATTTAGGATATAATAAATTTGTGACAGTACTTTAAAATAAAGGCAGTACCTCAAATTAAAATAAATCTTTAAGTCCTAATGACTTCCGTAACTATTATAAAAATTGTTAGAAAATTGTCACAAGGATAATTACAAAGGATTTTAATTACAAATTATAATAAATCCTTATAGGGTTGATTTACATTTTGTGAAGGAGAACATCCTTAAATGATCCTTAAGTTTTCATCCTAAATTGGGGAAAGTAGCGGGAGGTCTTAAGCCTGATTAAACCTGATGTTAACCAAAACTAAAAGTTGATCAAAAAGTTTATTCAAAACAGGAAGAGTTAAGGAAGTACGAAAATCGAGAGTAATCCCTTCCTGGGCCGTTGATAACACCCTCTGTTTAAACCATAATTTTCAAGCTACAAAGATGTTAACCAAAACTAAAAGTTGATCAAAAAGTTTATTCAAAACAGGGAGAGTTTAGGAAGGATAAAAAAGGAGAGTAATCCCTTCCTGGGCCGTTGATAACACCCTCTGTCAATTACATACAATTGCTGAACTCCATGATACCCTGTTCTGGCCAACTGTTGGGCCCAGGGTATGACCGTTCTAAAACAATCGCAAAATGTGAGCAGCACGCTCATTTCCATAGCGGACTCAAGTCGCGAACATGTGAGTCGTTGTCGAGAGAGCGTTGCACTGCCGATTGCACATTTGCTGACACGTGACCAGCGCCAGCGCCCGGCAAATATTAAGTATAAATAGCACGATTGGGCGTTGCTGTAACTTGCCAATGGGTGGAGCGGGCGTGGCGGGGCTGGAGGGTGCTGGTCGTTTACTGCCGATAGCTTATGTATATTACGTTGTCGCTGCTGCTCTGCCGACTTTGACGCCGACGACAATACTGTTTCGTAACCGTTTGACGTCTTGTCTACACACACACACACACACACACACATACGGCAGTACCAGCACCCCACAGCTCTACCCACCCGTATACCCCCATAAACCGACCCCGCTTACATAGCAAACCTTTAGCTGATTACCTTAACCAAGTGTTCTGGCAACGACTACTCGGATTCGCATTCCCATTCCCATTCCCATTCGCGTTCGCATTCTCCATTAAATTTACTGCAAAATGTTAGTTGAACTTCGGATGATGTTTACCTGTTCATGCCCAAAGATGATGATGCCATCGGAGCGGAAGTGGCGCGATTGGACGTACCACGTGAGTTTATCAGCTCACGTGTAACTGTGGCTGAGGCTGAAGCTAAACCTGCAACTGGAACTGGAACTGAAGCTATAGCTTTAATACGACCATGATTTTGTAATGATACGAATTAGTTATCCAGCCATACCGATGCCAATTACAAGCTACATTTAAATACCAGCCGGTGTTTAATTATAAATCTAGGTGCTTAATTAGCTGGTATCACATGTTAGCTATACATAACGAACACCAGAGAAATAATAGGGAATAGGCAAACCAAATATTATGTTTAAGATGTACTGTACCTACTTATGAGTGTAAGTGTTAGGTTAGGAAATTCTTTCCCAACAGTCTATCTTATTTTTCTATCCAGAGATACCTTTAAGGTACTATGTTGTATGGGTGGAAGGTGCTTCCTATGTCTTATGTTAAACGGATTAGGGCGACCTTTAGTTAATGTTAGGTACTTCAATATTTTCCTCTGAAGGATGTTACTACGCAGGTCGGTACTGTTTTTATGGGGCTAAAATATAAATTTTACCCCCTTCTTTTCTTATAATAAGGCTCTTCCGTTATCCCAATTCATTACACATATGTTCGAATTTGTAGTAGTATGTTGAGGATACTTAAAATATATCTTCGATTAAAAGGACGGTCTGTCCCCCTGATGAGATCCTTGATCTCATGGACTGTATAATATATAGAAGCCGAATAAATTATAAAGAACTGTATACAGAGTACTTTCAAGTACATCAACCGCAATTGGTTTATTCTAACCAAAAATCCTTCTGTCCTAAGTTGAATTTGCTGGGATATTTTCTTAGTCTTGTGTATTTGACTTTTATTATAATCGTTGTCAGATGTCGGAAATAAAATATGCTACAGCCGTCGTTGTGTATAAACCCAGCTTTACAATAACAATATTATTGCAACTGTTTTCTTCATAATCTCGACACACTTATCTAATAAGGTTTTCCGTTAGGCTTCTAATTTACCCCATAAATCAAAAAGTAAATAGGTTAGCTATAAAATGGGTCTAATTTCCATTTAGATCTGCTGACTTATTGATATGATAGCTTTAATTATTGGGAAAAATAAATCAATTTTACTTATTATAATACTATTGATCACTACCGGACGAAATTGATATAGAAGCGAGTACTAATTACCTAATACATATATAATTATAATTCGTCACATTTATTCTTTTATTTACCTTGTAGGTATTCTTATCTGTACAAACATTTCCCAGTGACATAGTACAGATATATACATATTTACATTGACAATATGTAATCACATATTAGCACTCGTATAATTTAATACTAATTCCCTAGAATTCTCAACTTGTCAGCAAGTTATTGAATTCATCAGTCAATCAGTTGCTCATTTCTTCAGTCGATCAGTTAGTCACCCTCGATGATACCGCCTACTTGCAGTACTTACATAATATCTCCCGACCTAACTTTATGCATGCCCCTGCCCCTGCCCCTGTCCCTGCCTCTATCTATGCCCTGCATTCGCTTTGCGAATTCGCTTTGTTTGCTTAGGTGTTCGACTCTTTATACCCTGTGCCCGAACAGAGGCGTCAATGGGTTAGCTAATATTAAGTTATAGATTGCATTTTTCGCTTAAATTGATATTAACAGAAGTTACAGTACTCGCCCGCAAAAATAGTATAGGGAATTATTAGGGAATCCGTGTTTTCTGTATTTTGCATATAACTATATAATGGACGCATGAGAGATTTAGGTTGCCCACCAACCTAAAAAACATGGTACCTCCTAGTCGAGTACACCCGACCAAAGCGGTTTTATTTGCTAAAGCTGCAACTTTGTTCTCAGTAGTGTTCCTGGGTCCGCTGGTCAGTTGATAAGGCAATTCCAATGCCAATTAACACACAAAATGGGTGACGGGGTGATAAACTAACAAGAAAAGTACGGCTATCTTCGGAGTGCCGAAGCTATATACCCTATCATGAACTAATTTTTATACAAAACTTTATTTTTGTCTGATTGTGGTCCGATTTTTATTAAATTATAGAAAACTATTTGAAGTATAATAAAACTCTCACTTAAAAAAAGTTTAATATAGCGAAAAAGTGGCTCGATTTTGACCAAATTTGGTCAGATTGCATTTTTCACCCGATCGTTCCTATGGCAGCTATATGATATAGTGACCCGATTTTGATCAAATTTGGTCAGATTGTATAAACTACTTTAGAGACTCGGTTTGGGTGAGTTTGGTGAGGATATCTTTATAAACAACAAAGTTATTCATACAAAACAGTTTTCTTATTTTGATCGCCCTTCTCTGCGATTCTCAAGAATTCAAGGGAGTCCAGTGCAATTTATCATTTTGGAAGTCCACTTCAGTGTGTGTGTGTGTGTTTGTGTTTGTTTTTTTTTTGTGTGTGTGTTTGTGGGAGTGTGTGTGAGAGAGAGAGAGAGAGAGAGAGAGAGAGAGTGCGAGAGAGAGAGAGAGAGAGAGTGCGAGAGAGAGAGAGTGCGAGAGAGAGAGAGTGCGAGAGAGAGAGAGTGCGAGAGAGAGAGAGAGAGAAGAGGAGAGTGCGAGAGAGAGAGAGTGCGAGAGAGAGAGAGAGTGAGAAGGAGAGTGCGAGAGAGAGAGAGCGTGAGGGATAGAGAGATAGAAAGAGAGAGAGACAGATCGCCCTTCTCTGCGATTCTCAAGAATTAAAGGGAGTCCACTTAAAGTAACCATTTTGGAGGTCTCTAGTTGATGGCCCTTTTCTGCGATTTGGAGTGCCGAAGCTACATACCCTATAATTTAGTTTGCATGAAATATTTGTATGAACAAAAAGTTTGATATAGTGGACCGATTTTGACCAAATTTGGACCCTGTTTGGGAAAGTTTGCTGACGATACATTTATAAACAAATAAAATGTTCATACAAAAACATTTTTAATATGGTTAACAACGCTATTTAGCTTTAAATTCCTTAAATTGCCTGTTTATTTTTTTGTCAGCATTTTTCATCATTAGCCTGTTAGTCGACTAATCAGTTAATCCGTTAAGCCGTTAATCAGAGGTCGTGAGCAACCCAATTTGTACTATGCTGTTTATATAGAATCAATGAATCTGAATAATTGTTTTTATGGCTCGAGTATCATTTAACCCTTTTGGCAACAGCTAATTTCAGATGTACCGCAAGCTCAGCGTCCTTAAAGGACTTTTTATTTGACATAGTTTCCGTATGAATATCCATATGCATGTGTATATGTGTGTGCGTGTGTGTGTGCGTACTTGCTGTTCTTTGAGTATTTTGTGAAAGATGCTTGCGTCACCTGAATACAACTCTCAAACGCATACAGGTATATGTATGTATGTATATGTAAGTGTGTGTGTGCTCACGCGGCCAGCATATTGCAGCGCAATAATCCAACAACAACAACACCTCCCGTCTTTTGCCGCTGTCATCGTGTGTGTCTCGGCGCCCCCCCGCCGCTATCACCACTGAATGCCAGTACAGCAAGCACGTTCTAGTTTTCAAATGTGCAGCTCAGAAAACACAAAAAATAAAAAGAAACAAAAACAAAAGCAAAAGCAAAAACAAATGATTTCAGATTGACTACACTTGATTACTCAACAATTGAACCGGGCAATGTGATCGGTTGCAACGCGCAACAGGCTGCGTCAGCGTTAGCGTCAGCGTCAGCGTTGTGCTTCCAACCAGATTCCCGCCAGTCCAAATTTCACTTTTACCCATGCCGCGCTGAGCTGGCTGGCATCGAACATGTTCGCAGCGTGTTCGATGTTCGAACCGAGTCGCGTGTCGCCGCTGCGTGCAGCGGCAACGTGACTGGCCTCCGATTGGACTGCGGCTGTTGAGTGAAATGCTTTTACAAATTCAATTGCGATTCAGCATTCGTTCGAAGCGGTTCTGAATGCGCTTGTTAGCCGCGCAAAACATTCTGTGTATAAAAGCTAGCGATAAAAACCAGACAGCAAAAATATATATTTTACAAAATATTATTATAAACTGTGAAAAACGTTATACGTTAATTATTGTCTAATAAGAATAATAAAAACAATCTATTAGAACGGAATTTGTGTGCATCAAAAAACTTCAAAAGTTCTGAGTTCGAAATTAAATTTGTGTTTGATCATTTTTTGATCGAAATGCAAAAATTGTGTTAAATCAGCCAAAATACCAACAAATAACAACTTATAACATACACATATGTGTAATTAAACATTATGTCGATTGTGTGCACAGTGGAGCAAAAACTAAACTTTTTCATAGATGCTGCAGCGAACAACAATTTGTTTGCATTCAAAAAGAACAACAACATTACGGATGAAACTTACATCAACAGCAACTACATCAGCAACAGCAATATTCATCGCTATACAACAGCAGCAACTAATAAAGCACAATGTAAGTGCAACAATAACAAACAACAACAACAACATAATAATAGTGCTAAAAAAACAAAATTTGTTTACTACGCAAAACAAAAATTCAAAATAAAGAGACGAGGCTGATCAAGAGTGTGAGAGTGCGAGCGTGTGAGAGTGAGAGAGGGTGAGAGCGCAGCAGCAGCGCGCTTAGTCATGTTGTTTTTGTGAATTTCGACACAGGCAGAATCAATTGCAGCGTCGCAGTCGCAGTCGTCGTCGTCGTCGTTGTTGTCGTCTGTTGCTTTTGGGGCTGCTGTCGCCGCGGCGTAGGAGTTGTAGGGGTTGCCGGTGGCAGCGACGTTGGCAGCGTCTGGCTGCTGACGTGAGTAAGCCAGTTTATGAGAAAGAGAATAAATATGTGCATGTGTGTGTGTGTGTGTGTGCGTGTGTGTGTGTAGCACATTGAACTGCAAATGCCAATTCGATGGTCACGGTGAGGGTGAGGCGACAACAACAACAGCAACAACAACACAAACACAGACAAGCGACAAATCTTGCCGTGTGATTTCTTGTTTACGTTGCCATTGCCATTGTCGTCTGTGCATATACACTGTATATGAATGGGTATGTGTGTGTTTATCAGTATATGTGTGTGTCTTTTACTGTGTATGCGTGTGTGTCTGTGTATCTGTGTGTTGTTGCTATCGTCTAATTCGCTGATTCTTGCATCATTTGCCGTAATCATTGTGTAAATGAATGGTCCGCAATAAAAATGAAAGCAAATGTACACACACACACACACACACACAGTTACCTGCATATACACGTATGTATGTAAATCTCGAGTGGGTTCTTTGAGTTGAGTGTTATGTATATCTATATACATACATATATTAGATATATGTACGTATGTATATTTAGCCTATTATGAGCGTGTAAGAAAGGGCAAGGCCAAGCACTAGACAAAGAAATAACGTATTTATTTACCATATTACACTGTACATCGTTTTTCTTCTCCTTTATCACAGAAGCTAAGAATGCAATGTAGATGGCGCTTTGCTATCGCATCAGAAGTTAAGAATGCGATGTAGATGTCGCTTTTCTATAGCATTTTTATCTTCTGGAGGAGAGCAAAGCTTTTTCAACTGTGGAATAGAACTTATTCGGAAAATTACTTTTCGGACGGGTTCAAAATGTTGGAAAATCAATCGAAAATCTTTTTAAAAACATTGTTTTCAATTCCAATTAGATTGCTTTTCAACTCAGCTAGTAATTTTACTAAATATAATAAAAGAAATATATACATATATTATATTATTATATTAATAGTTTACTGGTTTTTTATAAAAGATAGTTTATCTGGACATGTTTTTCCCAAGCATCAAAATAGTGAGTTTCTTTTCAAGAAGATAAGGAAAACATTTCTGATATACTGTATATAGTATATATATGTGTGTGTGTTTGTGCCTGGCCCCAGACAACAGCGCATTAGACTGTTTGGCGTTGCAATATCTTTTGTTATGAGTACTACAGTTATTTAAAACTCGATTAGCGCCCAGATAGCGATAAGAAATACTGGCCAATCTATACATACTATATTTATTGTAGTAAAACTCTATCATTGAGTATTGGATAGCGCTCAAGAGTGTGGGTGTATGACATGATTCATTATACATACATATGTACATATGTATGTATGTATGTATGTATGTACAGCTTGAGCAAGCCGAAGGGGGTACAATAAAAAAATTCAGTTGGGATTACGAAATTTTCTAGGAATTGATATATTTAAAGCGTTTTAATCTAACAATGTCATCATATCTTAAATAGTTAATGTTGGCAAATAGTAAATATTGAAATGTGAATAGAAAAAGAATTATTTATTATTATATATGCATACATATATATTATATATTTATTATTTTGATTATAATTTATAATCTGATAATAAATCTGATATATATGATGATAAATATAATCTTTAGGAATATAATGCATAAATTGTAATTAATTTTCACTTTAACATGAATGTATGCTACATAAAACATTAAACACATTTTATAGTTTTGTATATGATCATTTTAATATATATCATTTATTATAAATATATATTTAATTTATATAATCTTTGTAAAATAGAGCTGAAGGCCTCAAAGCTAGCGCTCTTCTACCTTTCTTCTTAATTAGAATATTATTTTTATTTTAATAAAAAAAATAAAAAATAAATTAAAAAAATGTATTATAGATTTATTTTTTATTTATATAAACAGCTGAAAAATATAATTGCTTTTTTTATTTATATATTTATTATAATATAATTGAAAATTTGAAATAGAATTGCTAAAAATTGTTTTTATTATTTGACACATTAATTTAGTTAATTTAATATGTAATTTGTATGCATTAAAATTCCAGTTGGCATTCTAGTACCGATATTTAGATCGTATTGGATAATAAACCTTGAGTAGTAAAAAAAAACAGAGAGGAAAATTCTAGAAAAGCTTTTTAAGCTATAAAAAGTTGAAGCCAGCATTTCGGATCGCGCTTATCAATAAAAGCTTAGCTTCAAGGAAAAAGCTCTCTCTCTCTCTTCAGAAGTCAGCTGCTAGTTTACTCTCCGTGTGTTGTCAATGAGAGCAGCTTTTTTAACTCTCACTTCTCTCTTCCTTCTTTACAGTTGTGCACGCTGAGGACGATAAGACGCCAGAACAGCAGAGTGAGAGCGAGAGCGAGTACCTGAGACGTCAACTGCTGGTGCAGAGTCTGGAACGAAAGGTGGAGGCTGGTGAGCAGCTAAAGGTGAAACAGTTTGCAGCGACGACGCCGACGGCAATGCCCGAGGTGCTCGCTGGCACGCCCACACAGAGCCACAACAAAGCCACCTCCATGATGAGCAGCGTGCGGCTGACGACCATATCGCCAACGCTGTCGATGAACGGCAGCTCCAATGAGGCCACTAACTGTAAGTAAAGATTAACTACCCATTCCTCCAAGACATGGTCAATAAACAGCATCTCTCTTTCTTTCTCTCTTGCTTTTTGTGCTGCAGTGCATCCGCTGTCCATGTATGGGGGCTCCATCAGTCCGCAGTCAAATGACAGCGGCATGTCGGACAGCCACAGCCACGGCATGGGCAAGTTTGTGTCGGGCAGCGGTGGGGGCTACGGGGATGCACACAGTCTAATGGTTAAGCCCAATGGACAGAGCAGCGGCGGCGGCGGTGGGGGCGGCTCGCAATCCCAGATGACAGCCGCACAGAAGGAGCTCTTCTCACAGCGCAAGCAGCGCGAATTCACGCCAGATAACAAAAAGGATGAAAGCTATTGGGATCGGCGGCGGCGCAACAATGAGGCCGCCAAGCGGAGCCGGGAGAAGCGTCGCTACAATGATATGGTGCTGGAGCAGCGTGTCATTGAGCTGACCAAGGAGAATCATGTGCTCAAGGCGCAGCTGGATGCCATACGCGACAAGTTCAACATATCCGGCGAGAATCTGGTTAGCGTTGAGAAAATACTCGCCTCGCTGCCCACCAGCGAACAGGTGCTCAGCAATACCAAGCGCGCCAAGATGAGCAGCAGCAGCAACAGCTGCTCCTCCGCCAGCTCGTCGTCGGGCAACTCACCCTCCGGCGCCGGCAATGGCAGCGGCGGCGGCAGCTCACCCGCCCCACACACACACAGCGGCTACGTCAGCGGCACTGCCCCGCCCCTGTCGCCCATCATCTATGGCCCCAACTCGGTTAATGCACGCGCCAGCGAAGCGGCCAACAAGAGTGCGCATCATGTGGTGCAGCATGGACCGCCGCCACCAGCACCGCCGCATCCACATACGCACCAGCATCCACATGCACACGCCCATGCACATGCGTACCAGCAGCAGCTGCAGCAGCAGCAGCAGCAACAGCAACAGCAGCAGCAGCAGGTGCCACACCATCCGCCAGTCCAGGACGGCGAACGCCCACCCAGTAATGCCATGGCCAATCTGCATGTGCTGCAGCAGGCGCTGCATCGCAACGTGCGGCCCGAGGATCTGGATAGCTTGCGCAAGGTGGTCGCCGTGGGCGCGCTTTATAGTGCGGCCAATGTGGGCGCCACACCAACCGCCGGCGCCAATATCTATGCCCCCGCGCCCGTTTCTGCAACTGTAACCGCCAGCGCCTATGTGGCCATCAGCAAGGAGCAGTTGGAGGCCACCAGCTATTTGCATAGCCATAGCGTTGAGGGCGCCGTCAGCAGCAGCGCCGTGGATGCTGTCAGCAGCAGCTGCTCGCCGGTTGTCAGCTCGGCGGCGGCGAGCGTGTTGAATCTGTCGCGGCGCGCCTGTTCGCCCACCTATGAGCATATGCTGTCCTCGACCACATCCTCGTCACATCACTCCTCCGCCTGCTCTTCAGCGCTGTCATCCTCCGCTTCCTCGTCGGGCGCCGTTTCGGGCGACGATGAGCAGGAGAACGATGTCGTCGATGAGAAGCTACACCCGCATTCGCTACCCCATGCGCTGGCGCCTTTGCAGCATAACAGCCCGCCACATGGCAACGCTGCTGCCAGCGATGCCAACAACTGTTTGCCACTGAAACTGCGCCACAAGTCGCATCTGGGCGACAAGGATGCGGCCGCAACGGCGCTGCTCTCGCTACAGCACATCAAACAGGAGCCCAGCTGCAATCGGGCCTCGCCGCCCGCGTGGAACGATGGCGGCGACAATTCCAGCGATGAGCGCGACTCGGGCATCTCCATGGGCAGCGCCGAGTGGACGGCACAGTTTCAGCGCAAGCTCCTGGCACCAAAGGAATCCAGTGCCGTAACAGTTGCCGTGGGCGTTGTTGCCAACGTTGATCGCGATCAAATGCTCAAGAATCAGCTGGAGCGACTGGAATCGGAGGTGGCCAGCATTAAGATGATACTTGGCGATTAGGCCCCATTCAGCATACTACATGCAAACAACGTCCAGGCGTATTATTGAGCGCAAATGAGCATGAGTGCTGCCTTGTCTGTGTGTGATTGTCGTGAATGGGCCACAGTTGGCAGCAGCAGCAGCAGCAGCAGTGGAGAGAGAGCGAAGAGACAGACCATCCTGTAAACTGTAAAGGCAGAGAGACTCTTTGGTTTGAGATATTTGAATATTAACTTTAAATGAATGCAAATGTTCAAGATGTTTTCATTAGAACCAAGCTTGCACACAACATTAGGCCAAGAACGCTCTCGGCTTTGGTACGCGCACCTACAGCTATGTATGTTAGATATAGTATAGTACCTACACATCTATATATATATATATATATTTACACCATATTTAAAGGCAGTTAGGTTGGATATATATATCTGTGTATCAATCTGTGTTTTGTAAAGTTTGCTATTTGCTATTTCTGTGTAGAGTTTCATAATCATATCTAACAAATATTTATATGCGATAAACTATATAGATCTCGTCTTAGACGGACCCAAAATTGTTAGGGCGCCCGTTCAAATCAATTTCTTTTGTTTTTAATCATTATTTTGTCAATGCAGTGGTTTTTGCAGGGGGGTCAGCTCGGGGCTTAAAACCCTATTGAATTGAAGTGCTGCCTACGCCACTGCATACATAATATGTCCATACTATATAACAGTTTTGAGGCCAGTCCCAAATTGTAATGCATAAGAATATACATATATATATTTCAATACTATTATTATATCCAATTGTTGTTCTCTAAGTTTCCTTACTATTTAATAGAAACGTTGCTAAGTATTTGCTATTGTACATAAATATTAACTAATTATTTATAATTTATGAAATATATGTATTACCATGTTCAGGCCATATTTTCTGTAATCATCCTGATTGATGTTTTGATGTTGAAAATGTGGCCTTAGGAATTATTCATATTTTATCCTGTAAATACACACAAGCATTAAATAGTAGTTAGTTGTAAGCTTAGCTTACTCACAATCCAAAATAAAAACAAAATTTATATATATTTTAAATACGAGATTAAACTACAAATTATGCCGATTAGTAAACGCTTTGTTTCCAAATTTATAAACGGATCGTGGAATCGTAGTAGTTGCAAGTTATACTTCAGTTGCTGCATGTTATCACAGTTTCCAGAAACTATAAAAGATCCTTTAAAGTATATACATATATATATGTTTATAAATATTGCAAATTTGTAGAATTGAATGTGCGTTCGGATTATGCCAATGCCAATGGTAATTTGTATTTTGTGTTGTAATCTACAATTATTGTATAGTTGTTGTGTGTGAAAGCTAAAGAAGCGCTGCCCAGGGCAGCACTTAGTTACTATATAAGGTGTATACCGTTAATTTATATATACTATCTATATATATGCGCATAAATACTTTACCAATTTACATGCTCCAAGCGAGTATATATACGATACAATATATATAGAATCCATGCACCACACTGAAGGTTATACACTACTATATTATTATACATTATTAAAATGCAAGAAAATAAGTTCATATGTATATATACATATATGTATAATTGATTGTCATCATCTGCACATAATCTAATTGATGTGACATCCCAAGCATACGAATCGTTTGTTTTGATCAATGAAATAAAACTATTTATAATGATTATAAAAAAAAACGGTCTGCATTTTAGAATTTTTGCATATTTCTTGAGCTTATCATTGTTATACCTGTATTGCGATTCTCAAGAATTAAAGGGAGTTCTATATAATTATCTATTTTAGAGGTCTAATGTTGGCCGCCCTTCTCTGCGATTCTCAAGAATTTAAAGGAGCCCAATACAATTGCCTATTTTTGAGGACTAGTGCTAATCGCCCTTCTCTGCGATTCTCAAAATTTGAATAGAACAATTGCCTATTTTTACCTATTGTGACCGCTTACATCTTAAAATGAGGGGTCTAGTACATTCCTACCTTGGATCGGCCTTCCCTGCGATTCTCAAAAATTAGAGGAAGTCTAGTACAATTGCCTAATTTAGGATCTAATGTTGGCCGTCCTCCTCTGCGATTCTCAAAAATTAAGGGGAGGCTAGTACAATAGTTTATTTTTGAGGCCTAGTGGTGATCGCCCTTCTCTGCGATTCACAAAAATTGAAGGTACTCTATTAATATTGGCTAATTGGGAGGTCTAGTGGTGATCGCCCTTCTCTGCGATTCTCAAAAATTAAAGGGAGTCTAGTACAATTGCCTATTTTTGAGGCCTAGTGGTGATCGCCCTTCTCTGCGATTCTCAAAAATTGAAGGGTCTCTATTAATATTGGCTAATTGGGAGGTCTAGTGGTGATCGCCCTTCTCTGCGATTCTCAAAAATTAAAGGGACTCTAGTAAAATTGCCTATTTTTGAGGCCTAGTGGTGATCGCCCTTCTCTGCGATTCTCAAAAATTAAAGGGAGTCTAGTACAATTGCCTATTTTTGAGGCCTAGTGGTGATCGCCCTTCTCTGCGATTCTCAAAAATTAAAGGGTCTCTATTACTATTGCCTAATTGGGAGGTCTAGTGGTGATCGGCCTTCTCTGCGATTATCAAAAATTAAAGGGAGCCTAGTACAATTGCCTACTTTGGAGGTCTAGTGGTGATCGCCCTTCTCTGCGATTCTCAAGAATTAAAGGGAGTCCACTACAATTGCCCAATTAAAAGGTATCATAATTTTGTGTTCGAGATTATTTATTTATTAGGACTTTTGTTTTGTTAACAACGAAAAAAGTTGAATATATTTAGAATAATATCGTGTATTCCTTATTTAAATTTGTTGCACGCTTTTGGTTAAATTAATACGAAATACAATCCAAAATTAGTATAATGATTAAATGGTTTTAAATATTATTTATATATATATATATATACTATATTATTTATATATGTGTATATGTAAATCTTAAACATCACATGAAAAGTTTTTAGTTTTGTTTCTTTTACGGGAAATATTTGCATATTTGCTATCGTTATCGTTATCGTTATCGATCTTCGGTTTGTCATTCACAAAAAATCGTGTTTTTATATATATATATATATTTTTGTATTTTTTGTTTTTTGTTTTGTTTTTTATTTTGTGTTAGCCTAGGAAAAACGCATCCAGTCCACAAAAGTTAAAGACGTAGATGAAGACCTGTTTATAAATTTCATATAAGTGCATATATGTATGTATAAAACGTTCGATACATACATACTTGTACGATGTACGATGTACGATGTACGCTAAAGGTAAAGGGTTGAGGGTATGCTCTTTTGGGAGTTGGTTGTAAATATTCATATGTATCTATGTAAATGTTTTGTGTTTTGTGCTGAAATCTTCGCTTTTGAAAAACAGCAGGCGCGATATTCGTATAGAGGTCGGTTCATATTTAAGTATAAGTTAAGGTGTAACTGTAAATTGTACTTAGTACTAACTACGAGGCATGCCGCGATCATCATCAATCCGCACCTAATAAGATGCCCGGGCATGGGAGCTGTAAATTTATGCATTTTGGTTTTTTTTTTGTTTTTTTTTGCCATTTTGCTGAAAAAAATCCATCAAAATTCATCAATCTATCTACATTTGGTATTTTTTTTGTTTGTTGGCGTTATCTAAGAGAGGTCGAAAGTGTTTTTTTTTGTTTTGCGTTTTTGGAAAACGTTGATTTTGGCCTTACACATTGGTAGATTTGGTAAATTTGGTAGTTTCGGTTGGGTTGCGGTTTGTATTCGTGTTTGTGTTCGTTATTTTTATATAAAAGGTACATGAATAAGATTGTTTTGAGCTGTTCTTACTATTAGAGGGTAACTACTACTGCGTTCATGCTATACCTTCATTTCATACAGTAGAAAACAGTCACATATTCGAAATACTCATCAAAGTATGGAGTGTAGGGCATAGGGTAGTGATAGGGTGTTGTTCTTTAAATATACTTTCATTTCTTACAGTAGAAAACAGTCACATATTCGAAATACTCATCAAAGTAGGGAGTGTAGGGCATAGGGTAGTGATAGGGTGTTGTTCTTTAAAACATAAGCTGCGCATTCGATTTTTCTGTCTTTTTGGACAGACCTTGTTCCAAATTTTACTTTAGTGTCAATTCCGCAGAGCAACCTTAATTCTCCTAATGGTATTCTTTACATCATACTGTGGAAATAAGTCAAAAGCAAAGTTTGGTACGGGCTTGAAAAAGCCAGTTCTTGACTGGAATTCGAAGTCGCCCCTTGTGTTTTATAGGCAAACACCCTATAGCTACCCTAAGCCCGTACACTCCATACAAAAATGGCGCCTAACAAGTCATTAATGGAAAATAATTAAATAAATAAACGTGCTGAGTTAAGTTGACTGCGGCTGAGAGTTTTCCAACTCATGATTTCGAGTTCATTTCAAGAAATTAAAAAGAAAGGATGCATAGGAACTCGTAATAAATAAATAGAAAGGTTGCATAGCACAAACGCAGTACACGAGCTGCTCATCGGCTGTGTTCAGTCGGCTCTGACCGCCGCTGCCGTTGCTGAGGATGTGGACGCGGCTGTGGTGACCACGGTGCCGGAACCGGTTGCAGTACCGGCTGCCGCAGTGCTCTGCTCGGCGCTCCAGGGATGCACCATGTCGTAGTACTTCAGATAGTCATAGTCAAACAGCTCGAAATCGATGCGGTAAATCTTGAGCAATTGGTCCAATGTTGAGCGATCGAGATCGGCGAAATAGCGCTCCACCAGTGCCTCCGACTTGACGCCACTCCGTGCCTGATTGCCAATCTTACGCAGCTTGCGACGCGGCAGCTTGCCCAGCAGCAGCGACTCCAGGCCCGCCTGGCGTATGATGAACTCGGAGTCACGTTGAAAGGTCTCCGTTTTGCCAATGATGCTGAAGTTGACGCTGCACGGCGTGCAGAAGCTATACACGGGCGCCCAGTGCTCATCAAAACGTCGTCCAGTTGCATGCTCCTGGATGAGGAAGCGCACGAACTCCTCGAAGGTGGGGCCACAACGCGGCCAGGGACCGCCCATGCTGCGGCGCCGAAAGCGATGCACAATCTTGGTCCCAAGCGCCTTATAGAAGCTATTCCGATTGCCCTCCAGCTTGTTGCGATACGCGCTCAGGATGCGCTCGAAGGGATCCCGGACAAACAAAAAGGACAGCGCGCTTGGCAGCAGCTCCAGCAGCTCGGACAGCTCCGGACGGGGAAAGCGTTGTCGGGCCAGTTCCAGAGGCTGTACCTCTGTCCGTTGTAGATACTTCAGATCGTAGCCAGCTATGGAGAAAAAGATATTTTATTATAATTATTTGTTTTAAAATAAAACTCAAGCAGTTCAGCGGCATTGCAATTCGAGCAGTGCACGAAACAAATAAATAAGCTGCCGAATATACCCTACAGGCATTAATTTTTATACAAAACTTAATTTTTGTCTGTTTAATATAGCGAAATAGTGGTTCGATTTTGACTAAATTTGGTCAGATTGCATTTTTCGGCCGATCGTTCCTATGGCAGCTATATGATATAGTGACCCGATTTTGATAAAATTTGGTCAGATTGTATAAACTCTTTAGAGACTCGGCTTGGGAAAGTTTGGTGAGGATATCTTTATAAACAACAAAGTTATTCATACAAAACAGTTTTTTAATTTTGATCGCCCTTCTCTGCGATTCTCAAGAATTCAAGGGACCCCACTGCAATTTGTCATTTTGGAAGTCCGCTTCAGTGTGTGTTTGTGTGTTTTTTTTTTTGTGTGCGTTTGTATGTGTTTGTGTGTGTGTGGGTGTGTGTGTGAGAGAGAGAGAGAGTGCGAGAGAGGGAGGGAGAGAGAGAGAGAGAGAGAGAGAAGGAGCGAGAAAGAGAGAGAGAGAGAGAGAAGGAGCAAGAGAGAGAGAGAGGGAGCAAGAGAGAGAGAGTGAGAGAGACAGACAAAGAGAGAGCGAGAGAGAAAGGGACAGATCGCCCTTCTCTGCGATTCTCAAGAATTAAAGAGAGTTCAATACTAGTAACCGTTTTGGAGGTCTCCAGTTGATAGCCCTTTTCTGCGATTTTCAAGACTTAAACGTCTTCGGAGTGTCGAAGCTATATACCCTAGCAGGGATTAAATTTTATACAAAACTTAACGTGGTCCGATTTTAATAAAATGATAAGAAACTATTTTAAGTATAGTAAAACTCTCACTTAGTTTGGATGAAATATTTGTATAAACAAAAAGTTTGATATAGCGATATAGTGGTTCGATTTTGACCAAATTTGGTCAGATTGTATAAACTCTCTAGAGACTCTGGTTGGGAAAGTTTGGTGACGATACATTTATAAACAATATAGTTCTTCATACGAAAACATAGTTGTCGACCGATCATTCCTATGGCAGCTATATGTTATAGTGGTCCGATCCGGCCGGTTCCGACATATGTACTGCCTGCAGTAAAAATAAGGGTCTGTGCCAAGATTCATTTCGATAGCTTTAAAACTGAGAGACTAGTTCGCATAGAAACAGACGGACATCGCTATATCTACTCGGCTATTCATGCTTATTCAGAATATATATACTTTGATGGGTCTCCTTCTGACATTACAATTTGAAATGAAATTATAATGAGGGAAAAAATATAAGATTTTTTTTGGGTTAATTTTTTGGGGTTTTTTTTTTTTTTTTTTAGTTTTATTTTTTTGTCCGGGTGGAGATATTTGAAACGTGAAACAAATTTGATCTGCTTATGGTATACAGGAAGCTACATTTCAAATTTAGGTCTTATAGTTTCTAAGATCCTTGCGCTTATACATACGACCAAGGAAAGATATAGATAAGTAGCTGCATTTATTTATATAACATACTTTGCATTCTATATTTTCTATATAATATATTTTTAGCCGTATATTTCGATGTATACAGTGTTTATTTGAAATTTAGTATTGACTTAAATGTCTCTAAATTTGGCAAACAAAATTTTAAGATATGCTTTTTAAAGCAAATTTTATATATTTGGTTTTATTTGTTTTCTTGGCTTCGTTGTTCGTGCAAGCAAAATTATCAGTTACAAAATCGGTAATATCGCTCAATCCCGAACTCTTTGAAAAGTCCCTGAAATATGATAGAGTTTTAGTTGGGTTTTATGTGCCCGGGTGTGAGAGATGTGCCCGTTTAAATGAAATCTTAACTAATTTGGTTAACATGGACAGCAGCTCCCATACAAACATGACAATAGCAACTATTGACTGTACAAAACATAAGGGGTTTTGTGCCAAAAAGAATATCCGAAGCTATCCAAGGTTGGTGTTGTTCGAGAAAAATGGTGTACGCCGAGAGTTTAAGGGATCCCTGAATCCGTTCGCCTTGATGTGGTTCGCCCGAGTGGCAAATAGATCGGAAATAGTCGTGTACCCTCAGCCCAGATATGAAGCGCTGTGCCAGTTTGGGTCTGTACTACACCTGGATGAGGATAACTACAATGAGACCATTGCTATAGGTAGACACTTCGTCAAGTTTTATACACCCAACTGCGAGTACTGCGGAGCGCTGGATCCGATGTGGAAGAAACTAGCTGAAGTATATACTTATCAGCCGTTAGTTTGTATCTCTGAGTTTGATTGTAATACAAACATGTCACTCTGCAAGAATTTGGGCTTAACTTCAGTACCAACTTTAATATGGTTTGAAAATGGAAGAAATGTTACCAAGTATGACGAATCTCGGAACATAGACGCCTTCAAAAGCTTTATAACTCGCCAGATTGGCTTTAATAGAACCGTTATTCAAAAAAGAAGTCGTTCGTCCACCATAATGAATACTATGCATACCCTGTTTCTGACTCAAATAGTTTTAGTACTTAACTTACATATATTTATGTATAATATAGTATAATATATGAACAACCATGTGGACCAGCTGAAGCCAGCACAACCTGATATGCAATTTCACCCTGTATACATCAAATGTACGACAATAAAGTTATGTTAAGTAATGGTACAAAGCTCATTATAATGACTTATCCGACAATAGACAGCCTGTATCTGAGGTCTGAAATTCCCAAGCAAGCAGTTCAGCGGCATTGCAAGCAAGCAGAGCGCTTCAAGTGTTGCCCTCCGCTCTGTAGTACTGCAAACAGCTTCTTGAATAGCTTCAGTGTTATTGATCAGCGCCAACAGCCAACCAAGTCCTATATCTTGATGTTGGCTTGGTAAATGTTGATCAGAAAATAAATACAATAGTAGTATAATCAAACTTGAGTACCCATGTGTGGTGTACAGGGTATCTCAAGTGTAAACTGTTTATCGAGCAAGGTAATTAAGTCAAATGTTTTGAACTCAACTCTATAACATTTTAGAACTCTCTCTGTGTTTCTACTCGTATATTTCTATATGGATTCTATAGATTTAATTTGAAATTTACCGTTGACTTATATGTATTTAAATTAGGCACATAACATTTAGAAATAATGCTAGGTAAAAAAAATATACATTTGCTAATAGTTGTTTTCTTGGCATCATTGTTTGAGCAGGCAAAATTCTCAGTTAGTAAATCGGTCAAATCTCTCAATCCCGATCTCTTTAAAAAGTCCTTGGAATGTGATCGAGTTCTGGTTGGGTTCTTTGTGCCCAAGTGTATGGGATGTGCCCGTCTATATGCAGCCTTAACCGATATGCTTGTCTATGTTGAGGAAGTCAAACCGACTAATATCACAGTTGGAGTTATTAACTGTAAGAATTATAAGGCATTTTGTGCTGAGGAGGATATTAAAACGTATCCAAGTTTGGTGTTATACGAGAAGAATGGTCTACATCGCAAACAGTTCAACGAATCCCTCAATATCTTCGCCTTAATGAACTTCTTAGGGATACCAAGTCTATCTGATGTATTCGTGCATCGTCGGCCAAGAAATGAGATGGGCTGTCAGCCTGGCCATGTATTTGCACTGGAGGCTGACAGTTTCCATGCGACCCTTGCAAAAGGTATATACTTCCTCAAGTTCTTTACACCCAGCTGCCCTCACTGCGTATCATTGAAGCCAATATGGAGAAAGCTGGCTACAAAATTGGAAGATCAGACTGCCATTTGTGTGGCTGAGTATGATTGTATGAAAGGATTGCAACACTGCAAGCATTTACCAGGGGTACCAATGGTATTTTGGTATGAAGATGGAAAAAGTGTCCGACAATATAAGGGCGACCGATCCGTAGACAGCTATGTAAGTTTTGCAAAGGAGATGATTCGCCTTAATGGAACTTATGTTCCTACTCCTGAAAAGACTGCTAGAAGCAGTTGTTTTACAATAGACAAAATGAAAACACTGTGCCTTATTATAATAGTGGTAATCATTATATAATGTTTCTATAATGTCGAGCAGTCATCAATAAACAAACTCCATCTCAGTTAAGCAAAAAACACAACCTACATATTTGAATAATGATCTTTGGAGACACCCAAGTTATTATTTCACTAAAAAGTTATGTAGCAATCGGTTACTTGGCTTGAAACTCAATGCGCTTGTTTTTTTGGCACTCGCATTTACTTGCTTGCTCTTCTTAATCAAATCTTCAAGCTTTCAAGTGCAGGTGTATGGCTTGAATTGCTTGGCTTGGTTGGGCAAGTAATTGGAACTTGCTCTGTGGCTTGTTCGTCCTTTTAAGGTTGCTTTACCTACCCAGTATATTAAAGTAGTACATCCACGTGCTGCTGGCCGCCTTGAAGACATTGCACCAGACAAGATTGTTGTGGCCGGGCGAGATGAAGAACTCCCAGGGATTCGGTGGGTACTTTTCTTGCAGCTTGTATCGCTCGCAGACTGTGGCCAAATGTTCGCGTCGCAGTTTTAAATCGCGTTCGGTGCGACTATGCAGCTCCTCGGAGTATTCGTAGACCGGATTAAGTGTGCTTGCGACAGCGGCCGTTGCCTCACCTCCCGCCAGTGGAGAGCTACGGTTTCCGGTGGCACGTTGCTGTGCCAGGACACGTTGGCGTTGCAGCTGCTGGCGCTTGAGCTTGAGCTGTTGCTTTGATGGCTCGGCCGATTCGGCTGCCTCCAGCTCGGCAGCCGTGGCACGCTCCCGATGCTCGAATGCATTGAGAGACTCGCGGAAGAGGAAGGCAAAGTAGCAGACGCCCACCAGCACACAGGTGCCTATCTTCAGGTACGTATGCAGGCGACGTCCGGAGCGCAGGCGAATGTGCATTTTGTGGATTCGGATCCTTCTTGTCCTAGCCACCGCACAGCGGCCACTACATGTTCCAGGTACTTAGCTGGTTAGACTGGCCACTGAAAGCAACAAACAGAGAAGCAAGTGGATTATGAATAGTATATGATTATAGTTAATACCTGTTGCAATATATATATAGACAGGCTGACTTCGACTTGTTTGGGGAAGCTCAATTAATTTGTCCCAGCCTATCAGGTTTGTCTTTGTTAAGGTACTTGACATCCCTATACTTAAAATCCTTATAAAATTAAGAATTTAAATCTTATAAAGACTTACTATAGATGTGGGTAATATATTTGGGAAACCTGTTGTTTTTCTAAAACCAATTTTAACACATATTTTTCATTCCTCATTACATTTTGAAAACTGCTTGTTAAGGACCAAAATTGTCTTATTACCTATATAACTGAGTGATAAACTTGTTTATTAATTTGTGTATGTAAAAACATGTGTGTATGTATGCATAAATATATATGTATATATATACATATATATTTACTGAAACAGCAGCCATGCCCAAGAACCCCCCCAGAGAGCAGGCCGAACCCATTACGAGTATTTGGCGCTCTTGGCCAACGACACTTGTTGGTGTGTGCACTGATACATACATATACATCAGCACCCACGCATACAGATACATAAATATGTTACATATTATGTACCAGCTAAACTACGTCACACTTCCCACACACACACACACACACACACACACAGTTAGACTCCGCACACTCGAAATGTAGGACGTCATCCTTAAGTGTCAACATTTGCTTTTGTTTTTGCAATATTTCTTTGCCACTCGACATATCCTTTCGCAAGCTATAAAATATGCATATCATCTGGGGGCGAACCCACTTTAGTTATAAATTTAAATTTTGTTAAAATTTGCAGCTTTGAAACCAATTTCTGAAGAGTACTTTCGAAATTTTGTGCACATTTTCACATTTGCCAAGGCGATTGCCATACATTCGCAGCGTTTAATTGTTATTTTCTATAATTAACTTATTTAAAATGCAACATACAGACGTATGTAGGAATGTGAAGGAGCTATGGTGGGCGTTTATTGTGAGGCTCCGTTAATATCCACCACTTTATGCTTAATATCCCCACCTGGGGGTATTAGTATGGCGTTTTTTGTATTCTTTTTTTTTGTTTTTTTTGTGGCTTAGATGTCCTGGCCGACCGCTTTGCCGTGCTGCTCCCAACGGCTACTCGCACTCAACTGTTTTGGCTGACGGTTGCTGGCCGCCTGTGATACTTCCTTCCATCCGAAGTCGATGGTCCCTGCGTCCTGCGCAGTCGCTAGGAGAGCAACTGCGGTGTCGTCGTGTCGCTAACGATTGCGAATTTCAATATTCGCTCTCGTCATTTGTTGCATGGAGCATCAAAAATATATTAAATAATATCCGAGCATCACAAGTATATTAAATAATATCCGAGCATCCGAACGCAATCTCGGATCAACAGAATCTGGTAACCATTTGGTGCTGACAGTTTAAGATATAGCATATTCCTGATTCTAATTATTTTACTATACTATACTATCTCAGGGATTATAGAACTCTTGGAACACGCCGGGATAACACACATTGATGTTAAATGTCTTAACTTCTTACGAGATACAAATAAAATAGATATAATTTAAATTCCAAGTCACATCCTTATCAAAAAATGAGTTCTTCTACAAACCAGTTCAGTCCTTGACAAAGTTATGAGCCTGTGGGAATATGAAAAGAGCATTTAGTAGAATATATAAACTTGAATTAGTTTTGTAATTCCTATCATGAATAAAAATCAAGGGTGTTTTTTTTTTTTTAATTTTTTGTGTATATTAAATCTTTGTATTTTCTTTTTTCTATAAATAATTTTTTACTTTAAAGTTAAAGTACAAACAAATTATTAATAATAAACTTCTAATACTACGTTTTAAGACACTTTCGTTTTTGTTGTTGTTCTTCATCTTGTGTTGCTTAATGCATTTGCTTTTTATTTTTAAATTATTACTTTCTTTTATATATATATATATATATGTATATATATATATATATATATATATGTGTGTATGTGTGTGTGTGTATGTCTTTGTTGCATGTATTTGTGTTTTGTTGGTATTGGCATATAAAAATTAATTATGCTTTATACAACTTTACCATTAACATTTTGCAGTTATGTATTTATTGCTATAAATTTGAGTTTCTTGTTTATTTCATAATTATTGTTTTTGTATGGGTGTGTGTGTGTGTGTGGGGGGAAAAATGTGAAAACTTCACTAAATATGCTTCAAATTGTTGACATCCATGGTTTTATTAAGGGCTTTTTGTATGCATAAACGAATTCGCTTTATATATGTATACAGAGATATAATATATACATCTATCGGTACTATATATGCATGTTATTCTAAGGGGGTCTTGGTTTTACATACGTTTTTAGTTTTGTTTTGTTTTCTTGCTTTAAAATAAACATGTACAAAGTATCAAAATACTTATTTAATATAGCAATCATACAGTACACATAAGATAATAATATTGAACAATATATATATATGTGTGTGTGTGTGTGTGTGAAGAAATATACATACATATATACTATATATATATATATTATGTTTTATATATATATATATATATATATATATATATATTTAATGTGTTTTGTTTAGCGCTTTGCTTTTGCTGTGCATCTTTGTTTTCCCCTTATTTGTTCAAATAACATTTAGCAAAAATAGAGCCTGCCTTATATACAATACAACTTTTGCTTCTGTGGTTTGTTTTTATATAATATATATATTTATATATTTTTTTTTGTAATGTTCTTGTTGTTTTGTGTATGCAAAATATATAACATTATATACGGTTTATTTGCTTCTTTTTCTTTTCCTATTTGTATATAATTATATACATTATGTTCAATCGCTTTGCAAAACTACAAACACTTTTTATAAATTTTTCTCTCTGGGTTTTCACGGTATTTTTTATCGCGTGCTTGGCCTTGACTAACTTATTGCAGAGGTTCTCATGTGCTATATATATATATATATATTGGTAAAAAGGATTTTCGTAATTGTTATATGTATATGACTTATTACAATACAGCATTTAAAACTAAAAAACAAATTTTTTTTCGAAACAACGCAAACTTATGTATGTAAAACTATAGAGACTATATCTGTATATCGTGTGCATATATCTAATAAAATTATTAAATAAAAAATTTATGTAAATGTATGGTCTGTTTGTTGTTTTTTACTATGTTCGACTTGGATTAGCGTTCTAGAGTTAAACCTTTTTTACTTTTTTACTAATAACATTTTTATGTTGCATCTATCAGAATTATGCCTAAAATATATACAAGAGCTGAGATGAGAAAAAATAATAATCAAAAAAAAAACATACGCATGCGTTTAAGAGCTGGGTGTCTCGGTTAACTACTTTATTGCTTTTATATACGTTAATATATATGTATGTATATATATATATGTATTTCTGCATATATGTATTTGATTCTCAACTAATTTGATCAAACTTTATTTTGAGCTATACACAAATTGTCTGTTTCACTTGACTAGCAAATCGATTTACCAAGAGATATATTTGATGGAAAGTAGCGCTAAATTAGATAGCAGGAGTAATATAAAAAAATTAAAAATTAATCAAGGATATCAAATGTAATCATGCGCGTATTGCCTATAAGGGTTTTATGTGTGGGTTTTATGTGTGTGATGCTGCTCGCTTTGAGATGCAACATTATTGCAACCTTTGGATACAACTAACTATACAAAATATTCAAAGTAAAAGACCTTTTTAAATTACAAAACTAAAGCGAAACAATTAGTTGTTGCATGTGTGTTTTTTTGTGTTAGCTATTTACAGAGCCGTATAAAGCAACATTTATAAAACAATCCTGCACCTAAATGCGGCCACTAGGCCAGCTGCGAGGAGCTGCTGCTGGCTGAACGATCATCGGCCATCACACTGGACTCAGTGGTAAACTCCTGAAAACTCAGTCCTAAATTGGTGTTCAGCGGCACAATGCTGAGGACATCGCCAACATCGCGCCACTGTTTGCCAGAGGTCAGATTTGGATTTGAGTTGCCAACTGTCAAGCTGTCATCGAGTTCGTCATCATCCTTCTCGCTAAGTATGTTGTTCAGACACATATTGAACTCATCGTAGTCCACAAAATTGCCACAGTCCAAGGCTGTGGCATTGCCCAGCTCCGGCATTAGCAGGCTGACCGCATCCACATCAACATCGACATCCACTTCAGCGTCTACATCGCTGCTTCTGCTGCTGTTGTGGTAGCTCAGTAGATGCAGATGATCGGTTTCATCTTCCTCATCCACGTAGCCAAGGGCACTTTTGTCAGACGTCTCAATGAGACTCAGCGCTGAGGAAAGATCCACAAGATGCTCATCATCATTACCATTGTCCTCCTCCTCCACGACATAGCCATCAACGTTTTGCGCCTGGACCAAAGGGAAACTGCTGCTGATATCAAACCGATCGGCCGCTTCCAGTTCGATCAGCTCAATTAAGTCGTCCTCTTCAGCATCGCTCGCATGGTTCAAGCCCTTAGCCAAGGCGCAAAACTCTGGTCACTTGTAGTCACGCGACGTCCTTCTCCGTCGTCCCTCGGTCAGCATGGATTCACCAATCACTGCAAGTCTTAAGTTATATAATTCTATTCTTTATGTTATGCTTTTAATAAGGTGACACTCACCCGCACTGCGCGTCTTGCGTCGCGCCTCGGCCACACTCTCCACATTCGCGTTTGTTGCATTGGAATTGTTTGTACCAGCGGCTACTCCGGTAGCGCCACTGCCGCTGCCGCTGCTGCCTCCCGTCTTGCCCGGCGTACCTTTGGGCTCTGCTGCGGCAGCTGCCGCCGCAGCTGCAGCGGCTGCATTGCTGCGACTGTATATGATCTTGTTGGCAGCAGCGCTTGCCCTTACGCTTCGTCTGGTGCCGATCTTCTCGTCTGTTGGCGAGTTCGCATTCACAATGTTGTTGTTGTTGATTGTGCTGTTGTTGCTGCTGCTGCTGCTACTGCTGCTACTGACGCTGCCGCTGCTGCTGCTGCTACTGCTGGTGCTGCTGGTGGCAGCGGCTGCCGTTGCGCCTCGCGTTGCATGCACCACATTTGTATTTGTGCTATTGCTATTGCTTATGCTGCTGCTATTGGCGGTGACTGTTGCTGCTGTTGCCGCATTGCTGACCGCCTGTAGAGTGCCACCGTTGTTGTTGCTGCTATTGCTTGTGGCAGTCGCCGGTTGTGTTTTGCCCGCCTTCTGTGCCGGACTTGGCGTGCCACTCACGCTGGGCGCTTCTGTAAGTTGAGTGGTAGATACACTTTTAATTCAGTTGCAGGAATAAGTTCAGTGTCGTTCTATGAACGAATCAGCTATATATGTACTTAGTTATCTGGGCTATGTCGTACATTTGAGTGTCCTTCTCGTTAGTTGTTGTTCATTTTGAACACAATTCAATAAATAAATCAGTTAATTGATTTGTTATTTAAAGAAAAAAGGCAACACGAATTTAAATCGAAACTGAATTTAAAGAAATACTATTACCATTTTAAAGTGAAATAAACAAGTAAGAATGCTATAGTCGAGTATACCCGACTACGAAACTCCCTGTACCCAGGTCTAAAACTTCCAAATACATCTTTGTTCACTTACAGATACACACACACATACACAAAGATGCACGAACACAAGCTGCTTCTTCCCTCCGCTCTGCAGCACTACATCTTCATTCCTGAATAACTTCCGTGTTTATGATCCGATCAACTTGAAATTTGGACAGTAGATTAAAAGTGCCCGAAACATTATACATGCCAAGTCCGAGATCTATATCTGTAAAATTGTGGCTGCAAAACGTTTTTATCAAATTGCAGGGGTGCGGGGGAGATATCTTGATCTGTGTATGGTATGACAGGAATCTACATTTCAAATTTGGTGTCTCTAACTCTTATAGTTGCTTAGATCGACGCATTCTTCCGGACGAACGGACGCACATGGAAAAATCGAACTTTCTTTTGATACTGATCACTAATATATATATATACTTTATAGGGTCGGAGATGTCTCCTTTTCCCTGGTACATACATTTGCACAGATCTAATACCACCTTCTTACCCATTTTATGGGTACAGGGAGTAAAAAGAGAAAATCGGCTGACTAATTAAAATTGGATCGCAGTGAACAATAATCGGTTAACATCTTAAATCATAAATTTTGGATATAAATTATAAATTTTGATGCTGTTGCTTGCAATAATATAACAAATGATGTAGTGACAGTATCAATATTTGGCGGTGCAACAAAGATTCTCAACAAAACTCGCAGTTAACTTACTGTGCGGCTGCTGCGGTTGTTGAAGTTGCTGCTGCTGCTGGGCGTTGCGACGCGTCACGTGCTTCTCCTCCACCTGCGCCTTCGAGTTACGCACCTTGCCCGCCACTTCAATGAGCGGCTCGTCCGAATCCGAAGACTCGATCTCGATCTTCTTGGCCAGCACATGATTGTTGTGTCCTGCTGACTCTGTGGCCTCTGTACTGTTGTTGTTATTGTTGCTGTTGTTGCTGCCACTGCTGCCGCTGCTGATGCGCGTGCGCTTGCTGTTGTTGCTGGTCTCGATGAGGAGATTGGCATCGTTGGCGCCATCATTGCTGCTGCCGCATTCAGATTCCTGGCGACGTCGTTTGTTGTTGTTGTTGCTGCTACAGCTGCTGCTATTGCTATTATTGTTGTTGTTGTGAACTGGCGTTGGCGTGCCCAAGCGTGGACTTGGAATTGATGCAACACGTGCCACGCTTCTTACCAGCATTGTTGCAGCAGCTGCTGCTGCTGTTGGAGTAGCTGTTGTTGCTGCTGCTGCGGTGGACGTAGTTGTTGCTGCTGCTGTGACTGCTACAATCTGTGGCACGTCGGGGCTAGTCTTTGGTGCATCCAGTGGACTCTCCAGGCGACTGCTAGCACGCGTTCTAATGCGCGGCGTCTCGGCATCCGACTGCGCGGGTATTTCAATCGTTATGGGCTGCAGTGAATCAGCCAGCGGCTTGTCCTTCTCCTCCTCCTGCTCCTTGGCCGTAACGCTTGCGAGTTTTTCTATGGGCTTGGACTCCTGTTTAATTGCTGTGACGGGCTCTGTACGATTGTCCTCCCCTGGCGCTGTCGTCTCCCTTTTAATGGATAGCAGCGTCGGCTCCTCGAGCTTGTTCTCCAACTTCAGCTTGGCTTCAGTTTCCGTTTCCATTTCCGTTGTTGCTGCTGCTTCAACTGCTGCTACTGGCAATGTCTTCTTATTGTCCTCGGCTTCTATGTTGTCCGTCAGCTTCTTGATGAGATCATCGTGTTCGAGTATATCATGTTCCCCATTCAGTTTTGTATTGTTCGTGGTCGCCGTTGTCAAATTAAAACCACCACCGCCCATATTTGCGGCCACAGTCTCCTGTAGCACACTGGCCACAATGTTTTCCAGATCCTCCGGAAAGTCTCCCTCCATTTTGGCCAGCGCCTTTTCAATCTCATCATCGGCATGTTGCAGCAGTTTACTGCTGCCAGTGTTTGTTGCTATTGTTGCCGCCGTTGTTGTTGTTGTTGTTACTGCTGTGGCCAATGATACGATCTGCGTTGTTGTTGTTGCTGATGCGCCTGTTGTTGTTGCTGCTGCCAGTGCTGATGTTGGTATAGGTGTTGGTGTTGGTGTGGCCTGCTTGCTGACCATTTGCTGCTGTTGCAGCTGTATGGGACTACTGGAGGATTGCTGATGTGGACTCTTCTCCGAGAGCGCATCCATGGACTCAATGCCGCTGTCCTCGCCACCGCCATTGTTGCCATGTCCGGGTGTGCCGCTGCCATTGCTGGCGGGCGAGTTGCGCAGTGTGTTGGCTAGCACTGATGTTGGCGTTGGTGAGGATGTGGCGCTTGTTGTGGTTTGTTGACCCACATGGTTAAGTTTCGGCAGCGCTGTTGGACTGCCTGTTCCTGTTCCCGTTGCATTTGTCAGCTCATGCACATTGTTGAGCAGGTTGGTGTTCATTGAGACCGCCACTGGCAGCTTTCTCTCGCCAAGCATTGGCAATGTTCCAGCCCCAGTTGCAGTTGCAGTACCAGTTGAAGCAACTGTTGCTGTCGTCGTTGACGATGACGTTAACGTTGATGTTGCCGCCGTTGTGACTGTTATTGTTCCTGCATCGGCGCTGCTTGGCGCCACTTTTGTTATTTCGACACGTTTCAGTGTCGTCGCACTGGGCAACATGGTTACGGCCGCCGCCAGTTGTTGTTGCTGCTGCTGCTGTTGCTGCTTCTGCAGCTCCAGCTGTTGCACTGCGGTTATATATGGCGGCGGCTTATGGTTTTTTGTCATCGGCTTACCACCCACAATGGGTGTAATTGTGGCTGCAGTCTTAATGGGGTTCTTCAGTGTTAAATTGCTTATCATGCGGCTATTGTTATTGTTGTTGTTGTTATTATTATTATTGTTGCTGCCGCTGCTGTTGTTGTTGTTGCTGGCAGTATTGTTATTGCTATTGCTGTTATTATTATTGTTAATATTATTATTAAGGTTGTTGTTGCTGGCATTGCTGGTTATGGCGCTCAACGTGATGCTGCTGGGCAGCGAGGTGGCAATCTTGCTCAGCTGCTGCTGCTGCTGTTGTTGCTGCTGCAGCGTTGTGGCAGTGCCCGTATTGGTTGAGCCCACCGCCAACAGCTGCTGCCCCTCGCCGCTGGCCTGCGTCTTATGCGCCTCTACAATGGCACTGATCGTCAGCCCGTTCTTGCCGGCCACAATTGTTGTCGTTTTTGCACCCGGCGGCAATTGTTGTTGCGCTGGCGGCGGCGGCGGTGGCGGCTGTGTGCTCTTCTGTATGAGCACACCAGCGCTGGGCAAACCATTCAAATGTGGAGTTGGCGTCAGCTTGGACTGTTTGTTATCCGTTGCCACATCCACAATGCCGGCTGGCTGCATCTCCTGGTCGCTAAAGTTACGCTTTAGCTGGCGTATCTTGTGATCCTCTTCGCCTGCGGGCACCTTCTTACGCTCCTTGCGTGTATTCTTCACAACCACCGAGTTTTTGCCCCGCAAACGTATCTGCAATGGCGGCACGCGTGGCTCATTCAGTCCAGGGGCAACAGATTGCTGTTGTTGCTGTTGGAAATTGCTGTAGACGGGATGATGCTGTTGCTGTTGATGGTGTAATTGTTGTTGCTGCTGCTGCTGTTGTTGTTGTTGGTGTTGCTGCTGCTGTTGTTGCTGTTGGGGCAGAGTCAGCAGTTGCGTCTGCATCGGCAGCTGTTGCTGCGGCAAATGATTGCTTTCCATTATGGCATTCAGTTGAACGTGCTGCTGCTGCTGCTGTTGTTCATATGTTGCTGCTGGCATTTCCCCCAGCTTGTCCAGCTTGAGTCGCAGCTTGATTTTGTCTTCCGCCATGGCCGCCGCTGCCATCGCTGCAGCTGCCGTCGCTGCTGCTGTTTTAGCCTTGGCATTGCCCTTGGCACGTTCGCGCTTTGGCTTTGGCGTTGTCGTCGTCGTCGCCGTTGCAGTTGTATCCTTAGCTTTACGCTCCTTCACACCCTGCTGCAACTTCTCACGCAGCAGGTTCGGCTTGGCCTTCTTGTTATTGCCAGCGGCAGCGAGCGGCGAACTGCTGCCGACAGCGCCAATCAGCGGCGAGCTATTGCCCGAACGTGGCGAATCGCCGGAGGCTGTGGACTGCATCTGCATCTGTTGTAGTTGTTGCATTTGCAGCTTCTGATTTTGCAACTGATTTTGATTCTGATTGTTGTGGTTGGCCTTGTGCTGCGGCGTTTTTCTGGCACGATTCGAGGCAGACTTGTTGGAGGCGAGAGAATCGCGTGAACGCTCCTGATCGCTGCTACCCGCCATCGGCAGCTGCTGACCGGACATGGCCGAGTTGGAATCCTCCTCGGAGAATAGATTGTTCGGTAGCATCATGTCGTTGGCGGGATTGAAGCCGCCGTAGCCGCTTAACCCACTTGACATGCTGCGGAACTGTAGCTGCGTTGTTTCCTGCTCCGCCTCCGTGTCGCTATCGTCGCTGGCCATGGGCTCCATGTCGCCGGTGTGCGGATTGATGATGAATTGCTTTTGTTGCACATTACCAGCACGTTGTTGTTGTTGTTGCTGCTGCTGTTGTTGTTGTTGTTGCTGCTGCTGTTGCTGTAATTGCACGAGTTTCTTTTGCGCGTCAAGTTGTTGCATTTGTAGTTGTTGTCGATGTGCCACTTGCTGCTGCTGCTGCTGATGTTGCAGCTGAAGCTGTCGCTGCAGTTGTTGTCGCTGCTGTTGCTGTTGTAGCTGCTGCAGATGAGACAATTGCTGTTGCTGCCTCTGCTGTTGCTGCTGCTGTTGTTGTTGCTGTTGCAGCAATTGCTGTTGGTTGTAAGGCTGCATATCGAGCATTTGTGCTTGTTGTTGTTGTTGCTGCTGCTGCGAAGGTTGTTGCTCCATGCAAGCTGTCGTATCCTGCAGCGTGCTAAGCGCATCACCAACATCCATGCCCACCGCCGACAAATTATCCTCGATCAAGTCCAAGTCCAGATCCTTCGCATCCTGCAGCAACGATTCGAGCTCATTCTTATCCTCGAGGCTCAGCGTTGAGTCGAGATCACAGTTAAGAGTTGGCAGTAAAGCATCCAAGTCGTGGGTTGTTAATGCGTCCAGGTCAGACAACGATATCAGCGGATCATTCAAGCCCTGGCCACCGGCCGTAACAACGTTTGAAACATTCTGTTGTGGTTGTTGTTGCTGTGCCTCCAATTGATGTTGTTGCATTGGCAACTGTTGCATCTGCAACTGCTGCTGTTGTTGTTGCTGCTGCTGCTGTTGCTGCCGTTGAGCTGCACCCGCTCCTGGTGGCACCATCTCTGCTGCATTCGCTGCGACTGGGGCTGGTTGTGGACCTGGGCCATTGCCCAGGTTGATTTGCTGCTGCTGCTGCTGGAGATTGTATTGCTGCTGGTAGCGCGTGAACTCCTGAAAGCTGATCTTAGTAACCGAGTCCATCGGCTTGTTAAGCGCGGGCCAGCGCGAATTTGCCGCCGCCTGGTTGTAATCGGGTGGCGGTGGCAGCTGTGCGCCAGCTACAGGTACAAGGTGTGCATTTTGCATATTAGAGATTGGCGTCAGCTCTTTCTGGTGCTGCTGTTGTTGCTGCTGCTGCTGCTGTTGTTGTTGCTGCTGAAGCTGTACCATCTGCTGCGGATGTGGGCTATTAGGCGTCGTCGATGGCGAAAGCAGCGACGGTGGCGGCGGACCCTGATGATTAGCCATTAGCGGACTGTGCATCGAGTGGTGGCTGGAGGCAGGTGAATGGGCAATTGGTGAGGCGCCGCCATGTGTCATAAACTGTTGCGCCTGTGGCGAGGCCAGCGGCATGCTCATAAGTCGCTGCTGCTGTTGCTGCGGATGTGGTGGCGGTGGCAGTGGCAGAGGCAGACTGGCTCGGATTTGCTGCTGCCTTAACTGTTGCTGCGGCTGTTGTAGGCTCAGATTACTGAAGCAATCTGTGTGGGTGAAAAATAACAGTGAGTGATTGAAGCATTTAGATGCACGCGCAGCTGCTTACCAGTTGGCTGTTGTTGCTGCGCAAGAAACTGCTGCTGCTGTTGCTGCTGCTGGGGTGGCATAAAGCGCGGTTGCATTCCCTGCAGCTGATGCTGTCGATGCTGAAGCACCTGCTGCTGCTGTTGCTGTTGGCTATGGTGTCGCAGGGCTGCCGCATTCTGAAAGCGATGTTGAGGCGGTCCTCCTTGATTATACAGATTTGCATTGGCGCTAGGGCTGAGTAGCATCTGTTGTTGTTGCTGCTGCTGCTGTTGTTGTTGTTGCTGCTGTTGTTGCTGCTGCTGTTGTTGTTGTTGCTGTTGGTGTTGTTGCTGGTGCTGTTGCTGCATGCTGCGCATTATCACAGGCCCGTTACCGCCACCGCCTGTGGGAGAGGAGGGCACCACTGGGCTAGGCACATTACCGTTGTCAAGAGGCGCATTTGTTGGCGCCAAAACAAACTCGCTGGGCGTCGCTGAGGAGCAGCGCATGGGCGAGCTGGAGCTCATCATTTGGGCGCTGGGACTCATGCTGACAATGGGCGACTGTGGCGTTGTTGGCGCCGTCATCTGTGGCGACTTCATTTGGCTCGTCATCGCATTGCCATCGTTTTGCAGCAGATTAACCAGCAGCGGCGATGATATCGCAATATTGTTGCTACCCGTCGACGTGGCTGTGGGTACTGCACTTGCAGCTGCAGCTGCTGCTGCTGCGGATGCTGGCGTAGGCATATGATAACTCTGCGTTGGCTTTGCACACACATTGGGCGCAACAGCTGCTGAATGGCCATTGCTATTGCTAGATGCAGTCAGACTCGAACTGGAGTTCGAACTCGGTCCCAGACCGGGATATGGCGGAGGCGGATGTATGAACTGAGATTTATTGCTTGTTACCGCACCCATTGTGGTCGCAATGACCTCGCCGTTTTGTGCCGTTTGATTATTTAACAGCTTGAGTGTAACATTTGGTGGCGGCGCCATGCCGCCGACTGTTGCCGCCGTCTCCCTGCCCTGCAGTACACGTGCCTGCCGCATGCTTTCGAACGGGAAATCCCTTGGCACATTGAGCGTACCTGCCGGCGAAGGCAGCAGCGGCACCTTGCCCTCCATAGGACACACCGTGTTGGGCGACTTAAACACGGGCGGTATGGTTGCCGCATTGCTGTACGGCGAGGGCGGCGTCTGTGGCGGTGCCAAAGGCAGCGGCAGCTGCAGCGGCTGCTGTTGCATTTGTTTCTGCTGCGGCAGCACATTTCGCCTCTGTTGTTGTAGGTGCTGCTGCTGCTGGGTTGAGATTGCATCGTTTTGCGACAGTTGCGCGAGTCGCTGCTGCTGCTGCTGTTGCTGGACATACGCTGCCTTGCTTGTACTGGGGCCATCAAAAGTGGGTGCCGACAAATGCGTCGTCGCCAACGGGTCAACGCCAACTGTGAGGGCGGCTTTGTTGGAAGACGTGCCAGCCGCCTCAATTGCACCGCCTGCGACATCGTTAATTACATCTGCAAATTGTGGGATGGGACAAAGAGTCAAGTGTGTGAATGCTTAAATATAATTCAAGTTATACATACCCTTTGTTATATTAATATCTTGTCCTCCAACTTTTAAAGTTATCACAGAATCGCCATCAGGCTGTACGGAAAGTATTCCGAGGGCACGCAGAGTGGGATTACCCTCGGCGGCCAGTTGACGCAGTCGTTGCGCTGCATCCCAGGGCAGAGACACCGATATCCGCACAGACGGTTCAAGCTGCTGCAAGTTAGAGAGCGCGTTTAACAAATGCATTCCTAATTATTGTATTTTAATAATGTTAACAAATTGATAACAGAGCTTTAAGCATAACAGGGGCATAACATTCAGCCATAAATATTTATATTTATATACAGGAAGCAGGAGACTGTGAAATTGCTAGCGAAGTGCGACTTATCGATATACCAACATTTATCGGCTATCGGTGACTGCGTTTACATATGCAGCCCTGCTGTAATAGCCACACAAACATTTGTATGTACATGTATGTATGTATTTAATAGCGGAAACAAATGTTCACAATATATTTAACCTGCTAGCATATTTTTGATGTATTCTTTAATAATGCATTGCAATAATTTCCGTTTTATTGTTGAAGCAAGCAGGGGCAGGCAAAATCAAAAACCAATTAAACATTTTGACATTTCTGTTTTGTGCTCGTGCTTCGTGCAGCGTGTGAGCGGGATGGTTATAGAGGCTCGTTGGAAATTCCAACAACAATTTATTTCAACAACAGAAATATTATATGGATTTGAATCCAAATCTATGCCATTTATGCATCAAAACAAAAAGACAGCTAAGTATTTATAAAAACGCATTCGTACAATCTTCTAAATGTAACTATCTCGCCTTGCTTTGCGGCCACAGGTTGCTCACGTTCTCATTTTCGTTTCTTGTTATCGATACCCCGTCGCCATTTTTCTTCAGCCTCTTGGAAGGGTGTGTGTGTGTGCAAGAGGGAAAAGGAAAAGGTAACCAAAATACTGCTGTGGCCACCTTCGTTCGTAAACGGCGGCCAGTGGATCGCGCCTCAATAAAATCCCAAAAAATAGAACCACACACACACACAAACACGTTGAACGCATGACATGTCCAAAGAGTTTTTGGTGTGTAAATGAAAACTGCGTGGGTGACGCAAGTGTTTAATAAGCAACCTCGACACCCCCCACCCCCCACACACTTCTAACTTCTTCAACGCAAATGCAATAATCGCAGATCAGCTGTTTTTGCAAAGTTGATGGCGGCAAAAGGAAAGTGAACTAAAGCTGCAAATGACACGGATACTGACACGAATTTTGGGAGGTGGAGGAAAGGGAGTAAACGTCGAAATGTGTACTCACCTGTTTAAGTGGCATATCATCACACGGCAATCGCACCCGTCGAAGATTTAATTGGCAAAGTGACGCAGAAATTTAGCATTTAGCACAAGCACACACAATTCATACAATTTCTATTTGTATATAATCACGAATGCGTGCCGAAATCACCATCGTGGCCAATAAACGAATTCATATTCCAAATTATAAGCCGCGCATTTTGTTTATCTCGTCCTTTGCATTTAAACAATTGCATGTTTGCACTGAGCGCATCTTTTACTATATATGTATATTATTATTGTAAACTTGTTAATTCCTTTAGAATATGACACAAAAACACTTAAACCGCCTCCCACACTTTGAATTGTTTTTGCTCACGTTATGCACTAGCTGAAATGTTTTTGTTGTTGTTGTCTTTGTCCGTCTCGACGGCTGCTGCTTGTCAACATACATACATTGGTATGTGTTTATCTGTAGTTAAGCATTAATTTGTTATTTTACTTGATTTAACTTTAACCTCTGCATCTTTGTTGTTTCCGACGCGTTTTTCGAGTATGACAACGTGGGGTGCGGGTGCGGGTACGGGTACGGGCGGGCAGCACTTGGGCGCTCCTCTGCTTTGGCTGGCTTTTCTGCTGCTGCTGTTGCTGCTGCTGCTACTGCCGATTTGGATTTTCGTGAGGTTTTCAACGTTTTTAAATGCTGCTAACTGCATTTGATCGAACACATTGCTATTTACAAAATTGATAATGCACTTCTCACAGCTTGGCGTGTATTATTGTGGTCGCACTGTTGTTCATTTTATGCATATAAACTAATAAATATTGCTTTTCACTGGCGCTGAATCTTTTTCTCGTCACGATTTGCGTTTCGAACAAAAATTTCTGGCTTAAATTAAGACGTTGTACGTGCGGGTACAATGTTTGTAACCACACAAGCAGTTACCTGAATATTTATATTTGCTTTTTAGCTTATTGCTATTTCTATAGCGTAGTGTTTTTGATGTTTATTTTGTACAAAAATCTTCGTAATTATTGAAATTCCACGAACAATAACAACCGCCATTTGCATTCGCCTTCAGTGGTAGCCATTTTTATTTTCCAGTCAGTGTTTGCCCATTTCGCTAACCCAAAATGTCCTAAATATTCCCAGCGCATTGCCACTTAGGGTTGCCAAGTCGAGTAATTTTACAGCGCGGCTTGAAACTCGTTTCATAATAGAATTATAAATATTCAAGGTTTGAAGTGCTTGAAAAAAGTGTTTAATTTTTTATATATTTTGTAGATTATGTTCAAAGTATGGGAGTTAAGAATGTATTCAAAAGTTGACAGCTTCATCGCAATGTTGTTTTCGTCAATAATTATGAATTATACTGTTTTTGGCGGCAACTTTATTATTATATGTAAATAATATTAGACTCACCGCTATCTAACTTTATTAAAACACATTTACAAATGAACATACTCAAATTCGAGTTCTTAATTCCATTTCGTTAAGTTATTAATTCGTTAAATGAGTATTTTGCCGTTAAGTGAGTATTTCGATAAATATAACACACAGGAGAAACCAATGCAACAACAATAAAGTTAATTTACGATTTTCGAAATTTCATAATAAAACTGCGATACGCTGGTGTTGCCATAATGTCAAAAACATGTAAAAATCCAAAATATAGATTTTCTGGTACGAACAGAGCTATTTACTAGTGAGCAACATTGCTTACTAAGCAACATGTGCCCAAACATGCACTGCAACATTTGTGGAACGTGGCAACTCTGTGAACCATTCGCATAGTGTGGCAATATTCGTGCAATATTTGTATAGTGTGGCAACATTAATCAGTGAATATTCTCTGCAAATGTGAGTAATGTGAAATAAAACGTAATTAAAACTAAATAATTCTTAACCAGATCTTGCAACAATAAAGTGTAATACATTATATTCATGTAGCTCAATGCATAAACCATAGCAGTATTGCTGATGCAGCGTTTAGCTGTACGCTAACTGCTGCGGGAAAAGTTACATAACTGCTGACCAATGAAAATTCTCTTTACAGTCGCCCCAAGATTAACATGGCCAACACTCCAGCAACCTCCAGCGCCGGTCCCGTACTGCGTGGTCTGCACAATGCCACCATCAAGCGCAATCTGGCTGTGTCGCTTGGCTTGACCGCCATCGTAACAATTGCCTACAAATTGCTGGTCAACGATCCCAAGCAGGCCGCCTATGCTGAGTTCTATAAGTGCGTATCGAATTTTCCCAACAGATGTTATATGATAACAAGCGTACTATTTTGATTGCAGGACATATGATGCCAACAAATCCTTTGAGCGCATGAAGGCCGCCGGCCGTTTCCAGTCGTGCTAAGCGAATTATGGACCCGGCCAGTATATAGTATAAGACATGAAAGTGTGTTAGTTACTCAGCTGTTTTGAAAACTAAATAGATTTCAATTCGTATGTACTTCGAACTGTTTTATTTGTCGTTGCAAAATCAAACTGCTTGCCAATTTGGGCTTAAAGCATTTATTAACTGGTATTTACAAACTTATCGAAATAGTGCACATAACAAACACAAAAAACTACAGACAGACGACATACATACATATGCTCGCATAATAGTACACAAATTTAAAATCTAATTGCAAAGTCCTTGTAATCCAGTCGGTTCAAATTGCTTTGATTTCGCAGCTCACAACGCTCGATTTGGCAGCCCGGCGAGCCCTCGCTGGACAGCCAGGTGATCCTATTATTATTATTATTATTAATAGAATAGTCTTTTTAATGAATATACTACATACATTTTGTCTATCTCCACCTTGGGGCCCTGCATTTTGCCCACAATGGTGCCAAGCTTGCTGTTTTTCACCCAACCTGTGATTCCTGCCTTGGTACAACGATCGCGCGTGTCTTTCGTGAAATTCAAGCCTGTCGATTACACAAACATTTTTACTTTAATGCCTATTGCTTACTGAAAGTGCAATGCATATGAAACAAAGCCAAGGACATCAAGCAACGAATGAATATGAAACAAAGCCAAGGACATCAAATAACGAGCTACTGTGTGTGGCGTTTATTTTTAGCACTTGGCGACTGGGGCTAGGCAGCCTTGTGCCTTAATCAAGCTCTGCAAAAACCCGTAAACTCCACCTTGTACATGTCCGTACACCTCGAATTCCAGCGTGACCAGCTGTCGTATGTCCGGAATGCCCATGTTGCCTATATGCAGTATTTGTCTTATCAGACCGCTGCCCTGCGATTATGTAAAGTTGCGCGACTTTCTATGAGAGTTTTCCCTTTGTTTTACGTTGATTAACGGGTGAACTTTAATACATATCAATTATTGGAAAATGGTATCCAATAAATGAGCTTTCAAAATCGTATTAAAATATATATAACAATGGCTATTTTTTTGTTCAGCAATTGCGAGTGTGATTTTCAGCAAACCGTCGTCAATATCAAACTAAAATGCCAAGTTTCTACATTTTACGCCCTGCTAGCAATATCAATTGCTGTCTATTTTGTGCTTTTCGATTTTGTATTTGCGTATTTATTTTAGCTGCGCATTTTTTTTCCCCAGTTTCCTTTTACTTTTTTATTTTAAGCAAAATTGGTCGGTTGATTCAAGCGAGACTATTGCTGGGTACCCTACTCGTTCTCTACAGTAATATCAAGAGATGTAGCTGAAATTAACTTCATTTTAATGGGGTTCCCCTGAAAAGAAATGAACTTTAACTTTAACTCGAAAGTGTCCCCTAACTTTAAGGTTTAAAATATCCACTTTTTCCATTGTAAAGTAAATCAATTTCTTTTCCTCATATAATTACTTATCCATTTGGAGTATGATCCTTTGTGATTGTGCCCTTATCATAACCAATCCGTTGAAGTATTGCTTTCCTAGATATACTTAGGAGCCTTATTCAGTTTATTTCAATATGCTGCCGTATTTGAGATGCCATTCCCTATAGACATTGCCATAAGTATGCTTGGATTGCCAAAATGTTAAGGTCCAAGCCATAAAGAATTTTCTGTGCATTCAGATAAACAATACATTATACATTATATATGTATGTATGTGTGTGTGTGTGTGTATGTGGTAGTGCTAGAAATGAAAAGTGCATAGATTGTGCCTCTAAAAGTCTTTAGACAAAAGAATAGTATGTACAATTTAATACATAGTATGTATTTTGTATTTACAATTCATTATTATATTGAAAGCGAAATTGAAATTTCAATGTACAATGTACAAAAGGAAACCGAAGACAAATGCAAATTTCTAACAACGTATGTATATGTATATAGTTATATATATATATATATAGTTAGTTTCATTATTTTGTACAGTTCTAAATAGAAATAGGGATAGATAGCTAACCCAATCCTAACACTCCAGGCTTTTAAGTATGCATCAATTATGCACGAGTTACAATTAAGTTAATGCGTTTAAAATTAGTTTAACACCTAGGTATAGAAACGAGCGTAATGCTAACGGGATGGGTCACAAGGACTCCTCATCTAGATGATCTGTGCGGCGGCAAGCGGTTTCTCAATAAGGCTGTGCTGTGCCTCCTTGTCCTTTTCCAAATGTCGTCCTATTGCCGCGTGATCTGCCTTCAAATAATATAGCGGCGGCTCGGTATGCCGATGCTGTTCAGACTTCTTCTGGCGTTCGCGTAGAAAATGCAGACGAACATAGTTGATGGGTAGGTGTACGCTATCGGAACCGGAACCCTCCGCATCGATGAAGACCCCACGCACTAGAATTGAGTTCGAACACTTGAGGGCGGCCAGCAGCAGAAATGGAATAATGTGGGTTATCCAGAAACTCGTCAGTCTGTCCTCTGAGAAGGGAGTTGGAAGGTGAGATCAAAGAACGGAGACAATATATGTTGCTCTATTTACTTACCGGGATATACGTAAACATCAAGTAGATTCCAAATACCCCGCCAAGCATTGACCGCGCCGAAGAATATCATCAGGTAGTATATATCGCAAATGATTAGCTTCAGGATCCCGCTGATCCGACGGCTAACGTAGCGCATCAGGGGTTGTAAGAGGAAGGTCACAAACACCGTCAGGTAACCGATTAGCTGTATGGGAAGAATATCTAACATGTGAGGGACAGTAAGAAAGAGCCGCTAACCGAAGCCACGTCCTTACCAGTGATCCCCATGCGGACTTTGCCTTATCCTTCGGAAACAGCAGCAGGTCAAAAATGCCCCACACACCGCGCCAGGCAATCACCACCAGGCTGCCAATAACAAAAACTGAAAAGAGCGTATCCAGCACATATAAACCGGGTTGATTGAAGCCCTAGAAAAAAGGATATAAAAATTGAAAATTATTAAAAATATTTAAAATGAAATCAATAATTTGTTATTGATTATTCACGAGTGGGAGGATTCTTAACATATGATTACGTAATCTACCTAAGAGCCTTCTTCAAATTTCGGAGGAAATTAATTTTAAATGATTACGTAATCATAGGGGGGAGGTCAGTCAAAAGAATTCGCTTGATTACATGTGAGGAGGGTATCAAAAAAGGGCAAAAAACGTAATTACGTAATATGTGAATGATCCCAAAGATCTGATATAATCATAAATACTAAATATATAAACATCAGCCTAGTGTTATAGGCGCTGAACAGGCGTCAAAAATACACAAAATCACTTTTATACTTATAGTATTCTTTATAGATTTAGAGATAGATCATATTTAACAAGAAAGTCGTCTGTATAATAGCGGCGATCTTGAATAAGTAGACAAAGGTCAATAGAAATACCTTAGACTCTCACAAGCTAAGAGAACAAGCGAGAATGCTTTATAAGAGATTGCACGACTAGTTAATACCCTGTACTGAAAACTGAATAATGTTCAATATAGTTAATCACCTTTTAAAATCGTTAAACACAACATAAAGGTTGTGTCGATGTACATAGAACAAATACAATACGGACGGTTTTTTGATAAATTTCAAAATGAAATTTTGAGGATATTCAGAAGTACTCTTGAATAAAGTACATATAGTAGATACTATATACTTGCAATTGCTATTTTTTAGATATTACTTAAGGAAGTGTTTCATTGAAAGAAAACTCTTCTATACTCTTGTAACCGTCTCTTCAAGGAGATCTATATGATTTAAAAAGTACATCCAATAGGATGAAAACTAGAAAGTTGTATTAAGTATAAGCTCACCGGTATCTTGAACATGGTATCCACCTCAAAGTAGTCACTCTTGTGGTCCATGGTAACGGTGTAGGGTGCAGCGCCCAGATTGCGCAGGGTGCGAGTTCCGACCAGGAAGAGCAGGGCGACCAGAGTGACCACAGCGATGATGGCCAGGGAGTCGGTGCTGGTTAGCCAGTCGCAGATCATCCAGGAGCCGCGCCACATGTTCACACAGATGATGCCAAAGACGGCGGTATAGATGCGCGAGATGGCATAGTAGGTGAGCCGCCGCTTGTCGGGATGTATGTGATCCTTGAAGAAATCCTGCGTAATGGTAAAGAGAAAATGGCCCAGGCCGCCTATCACAAAGGAGGCGAGCGCGGATAGCGGGAGGCTGTCAGGGAAGAGCAGGACACCCATTAGCTCCCAGGTGCCGCGCCAGTAGGCGATCACACAGGGCGCAACGACGAGGCAGGAGAGCAGCACGTCCAGCAGCTCCAGCAGCAGCTCATGCAGATCCCGACGAGGTGCATCCGCTGAATATTTCTGACTATGCGCTGGATGTGTGTGAGTGTGATGCAGGTTTAAATGGGAATGGGGATGGGAGTGGGGAGGGAGTGGGAATGGGTATGGGTATGGGGAAGGCTATGCTTCTGTGAATGCAGCTGCGGATGGTGTATATGCTGCTCCGTCGCATGGCATTGAGATTTTGTTGGTTTTGTGCCGCTGCCGCTGACGATGATCGGCGTTGGTGCCGACGATGTGCACTTGTCCGTGGTCAGCATATTGTGTTCCGTACTCCTTCTTCGGTGAATGTCAAATTTGCTTAATTGCTAATTTACGTGTGGGATATATACTATTTGCTGGCTTTTTTGTTTTGGGCTGCTGCAGCGCGCTGCTCGCCTCGACCTCAACCTGAACGGCTCTCAAGTGTTCATCGGCGCTTTAATACTGTTTTTGCAGTGGGCTCGGTTTTGGCGAATCACAAATATTGACATTGTGTTGATTGCCAGCTCGGGCAGTCCGGCTGAGAGCTGCTGTCGAGCTGAGAGAGCTCTCTCTACTTCTCCTCCGCCGCCAGCCTCACTGGGACTACTCTTTGCTTATCGTTGCACCGCTGCACTGATAATAATCCGGCACTGATAATTATTATAGTAGTTAGTTAACTAACAGTCTGTCTGCCTCTGCCTGCTGCCTGCCGCTGCTGCCTCTGCCTGCTGCCAGTCGTCTATCTCGGTTGTATAATCCACACGGGCACCAGGCCTGGCCCTCGGCCGGAGATTACTGCTAAGCCTGTAAATGCAAATGCAAAGAACCATCATTAAATGATCCCACCAAAAAGAATTGCACTCAATTTGCCTTGCTTATGGCTGCAATTCGAGCTTAGTTTATAACCAGGGTTTATTCGATATAACATTCCTAAGAGTACATACTTAATATCATTGCACCATTCATTTTATCAACAGTAATCAGAAATTGCCAGAGATATCAGCTGCCTTTTAAACATTGATCAAAGCTGAACAAATTGTGTGCATATATGATTATTGATGCCATATATGCATTAAAGTGATATGTAGTATTAATAATGTATTATTCAACTGATCAATTTCAGTCTTTAACGTGTTCTTCCTCCGCTCAGAGAAATAAATGCCATAGAATTCAGAAAATCTCCCTATATAAAGATCAGCCTAAAAGCCAGAAATAATATCTATTTGGTAGAAGTAATTTCAAAATTTAAGAAATTTTTTTTATAAATTCATTTTATGTCATTTATTTCTTTGAGTGTAGTGCTCTCTATTCAGACAGCTCTTTTAAAAAAGTCTAAGGATCAACAAAAGGTATAAAAAAGTTAAAAAATATCCTAACATTCTTAACCACGTCCATATAATACATACGAGTAGATAGAACTTACTATTGTAGATACTTTTGACATAGATAATAGAATCCAATTTCTATTCGATGGTTTTAAAATTTCTAACATACCGAAAGGACTTTACCAGAAGTTAATAATAATATGGGGATGGCATTTATGCCATTTATTATTAAACAATTTATATACTGTTTCATATAGAGAGAAAAGAAATATCTACTTGATCTGTTGATGCGCTTAGAATATATATAGATATTTTATAGCAAAGAATAGACAAGCTTTTCAACAATTCACTTTATAAAAGTAATTATCATATAAATGTTTCTAAAGAAAAGGGAAATTCAAGAAATACATTTCTAGTTTTATAATCAAATACCTAAACATATAAAAGTGTTGTGCATTTATTTAAATTGTTGAGTTTTTGACAGGCTTATGTTTCTAATTGGACTTTTACCAATGTAACTGGCTCACCTTATTTTAGCGAGGGGTCAACAACAAACAGAAGTGTGAATGCCCCTACTGTTCACTTAAATATCGCTTCGCTCAAGTACTTAATGGATCCAATTTAAGACGCCATCCAGCACGAATAAAAGTAAAACCCCTCCGCAATAAAAGCGAAAGTATACACATAGCTCGACCAGGGACTGAGATTGAGATGTGAACTTGTGCCACTTGAACTTGTCATGGTGAATGCGGAGACCTTGCTGGTATAGGTGTCTATTAGGGCTCTTAGGGCGGTATCCAATTTGATAATAATATCCCTACAGATACAACGCCTATGGATTCCATTTGAACTGCGAGCGTGTCAAGGCGTAAGGGCGACCTTTATGTCAAGATTTACTTAAGTTTTGATCTACTAACATACGCATTTAGATACTTGTGTATACTCATTTAAAACTGAATATAAAGGGTGTCTCATTTTAAGCTATCTGTTCGAAATATCACTAAGTTTTCCCTATATACAAGTAAGATATTGTCAGAACTATAGCAAAAGTTTTGAGAAAAGGATCACAACGTTGGAAAATATTGGAATTTCTTTGCCAAAGTCGGTGTAAGCTACAGAAACTGTTTTTAAACTCATCATAGCGGTCAATCTTTGCGTATAGACTTTGATCTCTGATCTTATATAGAACGATCAAATTATTCAGAATCCAAATTGCTTACTTTTCTAGTTTCCGAAAAAGAAAGAAATTGATACTTTCTTCTTAATTTAAATACTATTAATGTGTCGAATTTAGATTAGATTTTTTAATGTTTGATGAGCAGTTTTGATGATAGACTGAAATGGATTCAAAGATAGATCTTAAAGTAAAGAAAATCGATTGTAATTTATTTCAGCAGGAAACAGGAAAAACGATACGAAATTTCAGTTGAAATACTTTTGAAAAGTATTCTGAAAACAGTTTAGGACTGACTTTGCAATTGATTGGTAGAACGAAACACCCTTTGATACCAGATACTATATATTTGATCTACATATATAGTATGTATTGTATAGGGTATATTGTGTGGAGGAACGTTTGGCGAGTGTTGCTAATTAGACAAAGCCCAAAACACATAGCTGAATTAAAATGATTTAAGTTGTGCAGGATGTTTGTGATTTGTGCGGCACATGGGCAATAATTAAACATGCTGCCCCACCGCCACCACCCCCGCCACTGCCCCGGCGGCTACCTCGGGGTTTATTTGAAGGTCCGGCAAGTGCGACTGCAGAAATGCCATTGGGAAAGCAACAATATAACAACAACAACGACGACGCTGTTGAGTTTGGGTCAAGCGCATTCACATTTAAATCAAAGTGGTGAATTTAGATGGATAAATGGAAGTCCCGCGGTGCGGCTCATTAAGGCACTGGCCGCCCAGCAAGACTTCCTCGTAATGCCCAGGGGTTGCTAGTTGATGATACTGATATATAGGGTATATGGAAAATAAAGCCAGGCATACGCATTTCAAGATCAACAGCACAGATAGAGACAGCAACAGCTTGAGGCAGAGATAGAGATAGAAGAGGCACGGCAAACACATTTCAAGTTCAAACTTAAAATTAGATCAGATAATGTACATATTTATCCAATGCCCCGTCCCGATGCCGCATTGTACTCCAATTACCTCGGCTAATTGACAAGGAACGGGTGACAATACAATTCCCAATTGGACCCCGGGCAACGAGGCCTGCAATTTTGCAAGGCTTATCAGAGCAGCCCCCAGTTCTGCTAATTACATTAGCCAACAACTAGACTATACTACTATATATGTATGTAAGTATGTATGTATATGCTATATATCTAATCGAATGTTTGCTTTAGTTTACTGGCTCTATTGTTGAGGCGCTGCGAATCTTCTTAGTTTTTATTGCTTGCCTGCGAGATTCTTGTTCAAACATTTTGTGATATTTGCATAAAACTTAGAGTAACAATTGTTGGCTTTTATTGTCAATTTGTCTTTATCATTATCATTGTATTTTGTATACAACTCGTGTAGAAAATGTGAGAGAGTGTCGCTAGCTAAACAGAAAGCGATCTCTTTAAGGAATTACCTTAGGTCACACAAAAGTCATATTTTAAATCAAAAATTATATTATATCAAAAGCGATCTTTTTAGATATACATATATGCTGAAAACGATCCCTTTAAGAAATTGCCTTCAGTCACAGGAAATGTTATCAGTTTTTTCCATATTCGAGAACCTTTCAGTTTCGATTTTGAGTTTATATTTTTTAATGAAGAAGCTAACATTCTTGCATTCGTATCGTTATGTTCAACTAGTTTTCTAAATCAAATGTTTAATTTATTTTACCGAATTGGGAACACTTAATAATTTCAACTCCAAATGATTTGATCAAAATCGGAAATGGAATCATGTCTATACATGTATGTATAATATCAATACCAAAAAGATCTGTGATCAGTTTTAAGTTTCATAATTTTTGAATACTTTTGTAATCGTTTATTTGATTTACTTTTCCAGAACTCTGAGCATCTAATATTTGCAATTCCAAATGATTTGATCGAAATGGAAACAATTCTTTATGTGTAGAATATCGAAGTATATACACAAAAGAGCTATGATGACTTTTAATCTGAATACACGGAAATATATACTAAGAGACTCACTTTAGGAATTACCTACTGAAAGGTATAATATTTATGTAAGTATGTATATATATAAAAGAGCTGTGATCTCTTTAAAGTTTCATAATTGTTTAAAACTTTTTTAGTCCAATCTTTTTTAATCGAATATTGTATTATTTCTTCAATATTCAGATCATCTAATATTTTATATTCAAAGTGATTTGATCGAGATGGAAACAAGCCTACATGTGTAGAATAGAGGAGTATATTCACAAAAGAGCTGTGATCACTTTTAAGTTTCATCCCTTCCGATCTTTCACTTTAGGAATTACCTACTGAAAGGTATAATATCTCAGTATCTTCACAAAAGAGCTGTGATCACTTTTAAGTTTCATCACTAACCTATCTATCCATCTATTTATCTATCTAATGTTTTAAATTCTAAATGATTTGATCGAGATGGAAGGAATTCTATATACATACATATGTAGAATAAAGGAGTATATTCACAAAAGAGGTGTGATCACTTTGAAGTTCCATCACTTTCGATCTGAATGCACGGAAAAATTATACTAAGAGGCTCACTAAATTTTGGGCGGGTAATCTACATTCATTCCATCCAGTTGAACAGGTGTATCTAATCAGGGTGTTACAATTCACCAGACGTTGTTATCACGAATCGATTTACAATCCCTAGCAGAAAACATGCGTACAATCAAACAAATACAAAACAAACGCACTGAAGAGCAACAAAAATGTATGCAAAAACTGATAACAGTAATAATAAAAGTGAGCAACAACAACAACAACGTTACCAATTGTTTACCGTTCAAAATTAGCAGCACAAATTTTGCTCCGGCGGCGTCTCCGGCGACTGCAATTGTTGGTGCGTGAGCGTCAAGTGCGCGGGCGGTCGAGAGAGGGAAGGAGAGTGCGACAGAGAGGGGGCTAGTCGGTTAGTTATACTTTTGTTCTTTTTTGTCGATGTCGATGTATGTGTGTGTGTGTGTGTGTGTATGTATGTATGTACATATATTATTATGATTATTCGCGCTGTTTGTAACACACGTGTAAATTATTGAGAGAGAGAACTTTTGATATGATTCAAGTTAAGGTACGCTTTACGTATTCCGTATTGAATATTTCGGCCATTTTAAAATAGCGCGCACCGGAAGTGAATGATATGTTTCGATTTCGATTGCTTTTCGATTGCTTTTCGATTTCGATATGCGGTCGAGCGTTCGAAAATTTAACGTTTGTCGAAGATGTTTGATGTTCGAATGAGCGGACGCGACTTTTGGCGCTACTATATATACTTATAGAAATGGCTTAGCCGCAAACACACACACACACATGCACAGACATACATAGACACGCATACATGGGCGGACAGACAAAGACACACACAGCACACACACACACACGTACACACACATACACACACATAGACACACACGGACGCAAATGCAATCTAGTTTATTTGTACGGTTATTTTCAACTCCGAGATATTTTGCGCGACGAGCTTGTGGCACTTGGCACTTGGAGGCTGCCAGCATCCAGAGCGGTGGTCACTTTGTTTTTAGTCAGTCGTCAATGGCAGCAAAAACTGAACTGCGTTTCATGCGAGTTTCGGATTTGAACTGAGCTAGGGTCGTGCCCAGAATTCACACTCGTGCTCATTCCTATACGGCCATACGGCTGAGCTACACGGCCGGTGAGCGAGCTTATCAAAAAAAAAAAAAATATAAAAATATAGAAAAAAAACACTACAAAAAAAGTAGTGCACATCGTGTCGCGTAGCATCAGTTGACAGCGTTCTGACGGCCGATCTTTATCTCTGGGGGGATCCAGATCGGCTCTGAGCTCAGCCTAAAGCGCGCTCATTTCTGATAACGGTCTCCGAACTCAAATCTCATCTCTGAGATTGATTCTATATACATTTTTGTTGCCCGTGCAGCTTTTTACGCATTGCTCTAAGCTTTCTTTCCACTCAAATGCGAAAAGCGTCGTTTTCGGTTTTGACTATCCTACATAAGCACCATAATACTTATTAGAATTGTTCAACATTTGAATATCAAGCGAAATAACTATAAATATTGAAATATAACTAGATGGAATGCTCTAGGCAAGTACACATATTCGACTGGAAAACACCCTGTGGAAAGATCTAAAATTCACAAATTCGCAAGCAGAGCACTTTATATGACATATTTAAAATTCTTGCCATAAATCCAATATATTGATTTTCGGGAGGTTGGTATGGAAAATCCGAAATTTAAAATAAATCTTACCTGCGCCCACTAATAACGAACCTACATACCAAATTTAGTGTCCCTAGATCTTATAGTCTCTGAGATCGATGAGATCATACTAGCTAGGTCATTGATACTGATCGAGAATATATGTACTTTATAGGGTCGGAGATGTCTCCTTCTGCCCGTTACATACTCCCTTTTATAAATAAAGGGTGTACAAATTTGTTATAAGGGCCACAGTTACTACATTTAATGCTTTTAGCACCTGGCTCTTTGATGTTGTTCTATATAAATATGTAAATATTCAATACATGGCCATGGGAATCCATAAGTGTGCAAATAAAGGCAAGGCAACTTATCAAACTACTTTTGTTTATTGGGATCAAAGTCTATGGTGAATTTATCTACTTTACTCTCATCTAATCTGTAAAGATCCCAGTTATTATTTTTCGAAACCGCATGTTTTAATTTTGTTGTTTTTAAGAGTAATTACTCCCTTGGATTCCGAATCCCACACTGCACTCAAAATGTTATTAAGTAATTAATTGGTTTTTTTTTAGGTCTACCAATACCTTTCTTTAGGATTGTTTTTTTCGGGAACAATGGAATTCCCTTTCCCAATTTAGAGATATACGTATATATACATATAATATTTGACTGACAATGTATTTTGACCAAAGTAGCTTGCAATTAGTAATACTTCTAGTGGATAAGTTGCACATTATTATTGCAACAAAAAAAAATAAAAAATAGAAAATGTTATTGGAACTAGCAGATTGATTGCGCACTTAGCATCGAACAAGTGGCTAATAAAATTTAAAATGATTTGCACTTAATAAACTCGAAGAACGCAGTTCAGTTCGTATTATTTAATTAATAAATATTCATTTTGCAACTGCTTGGGAATCTATAACTAAAACTGGCACGTGGTGACCAACTTGCCCCTTAGTTCAGGGCGTTAATTTATGCGTGAATAGCAATAGTTTTAGATAACAAAAAATTATGATTACGATTCCATCATTACGATTGTGTTAATATTAAATTCAGTCAGTCCGCAAGTCTGTCCCATAAATTGTAAATTTAAAATTTAATCAATAGAATTTTTCCCACCGATCTCATCCGCACATTCAGTTTTATAATCTCATACTCTCACATATAGAAAATGCTTTCTGCAATTGTGATCTTTTCCCATTTCTGGCCTGAGATTATATTTAAGGTTGTTTTAGCAAATATTTCTTCAAGTGCTAAGCAAATACACATCAATAAACAAATTTATACAACCTACAATTATGCCATTCTCTCTTTGTGTATTCCCTGTGATTATATGGCACACTAACTTATGATTGTTCAGATAACAAATGACGAACAATCAAGAAGGCGCCTGATTCTTACAGCCTTCTTAATTTTCATCTGATGACAACATCAGTGTTTATAGCCTTATTTATTTTGAATTATCATAATATGAACGGTGACTTAAAAAAGATAACTAATAAGTTAAGAGCTGAAGTTCCAGATCAATCTATTAACAATATAGAACTTAAAGGTCTAGGTACATCTGGAGGTGTGTTTCTTTTGATACAAATTGAAAAAGTATACTTATAAGCATATAATAATTCATCCTACTTAATCGGGACGACGAATTGAGTCGCAATAGATAGAAAAATATCCTAGCTTTAGGTAGGATTCAAACACAAAAATTACAGGATTTCGTTTTGATGGTGAAATTTACAGACAGTTTCTTAATTAAATAATATACATATAATTTGACTTTACTGAAATAAATGAATGAGCTAAATCGTTTCTAAATATGATGAAGAATATTGCAAAATTGTGTTTATGAATATTATTATTTAATTTTCCCATGTAATCTAGCCCATTACTTGAAATTCCGATAATTAAAATGCGGTTTAAAAACGAAAAAGTTGCTGGAACAGCTAAAACAATTCGTAATTCCACTTTCACAACTCTTAAGACATATAATAGTTGAAGCTAAATACAGTCAAGGACTAATAACAAAAACAAAAGAAATTTATACAGTAGATTCTCAAAAATATATATAAAATTTGTAAACTACCTTTAAATGATGACAGTCATCTTTTATTTCATAGTATTATCGTTAGGTTCACAAGTGAAGAGGCGCGAAGAGTGTACGATTATTGGATTAGTATTCAAAATGCTTATTAAAACAACATAACTGACCTAACATAAGTTCACTTAATTAAATTGATTTCTATTTGTGGTTGCCGCTTAGTTATTCAATATATTCAAGTTCCACCTGACACACATTTTCTGAGAAACTTATGTTTTTGTGTTGTCAAAGATTTTTAAAGCAATTACTTATGCAAATGAAATTAATATTTATGTATATTAATCGATTCAGTTTTCTGTTATTATTGTAAGTGTTATTGTGGCATTTTATTGGCCTTTTAGTGTTAATTAATATGGGCCAGACTGCAATCTATTCATCCATAAACTAAAAGTTTGTCAAATATTTAAACAAATTATGCTCAATCACCTTTTGTGCTGCTTATATCAACATTGATAAGAGTATATAAACATAATGTATATTACTTACCGAATACTTACTTGATTCGAGGCATCTACACATTTCTTCCGTCACCAATTGATGAAGTGCGAATATATATACTTATATACAAAATAAAAGGTTCAATCAGCCAGCAAGTTCATCAATCTCGGGCAATGGCTGCTTATCAGCGGCTTATCAATAATTCAGTGCGACGGAAAGAACAAGCATCTTCTGAACTCGGCTAAATTTCTTTTTGCTTGTGTTGTAGCCATATAAGAAATGGGTTAAAAGGGTATCACAAATCTGTGCAAACGTAAGAATGTAAGAGCTAGTACTTAATACTTTATAGTACTTTAAATTTTCATACTATAATTCTATAGTATATAGGTTATATTTGAGGTTAATCATCATTGGATGACTATATCATATAGCCGTCCTAATCGGTCTAAAATTGCGCATGTTGAGAATGTGAAAACATATATCTTTTGATTTGTAAGGCTTCAAGCTTCGCAGTAAATGCTCTTCCTATATTTCAAGCTCCTAACTTTGTCAATATAGCATTTTATACTACTGACTTCACTAGATCGACTTGCTGAACAAGATTGTAGTATATAGTACTTTTGTTTATATAGTTTATCTCGTGATAAAATTATAATACCCTCTGCAGTGTCGAACAATAAACAACATATGCTAAATAGTATTTTGAATGTTTGTTTATTTACTCATAAGGAATGTATGTATATGGACTCTATATATATTTTTATTATATATCCTCAATAGACATGAGTGATAATTTTGTACGTTTATTTAATATGTACATCGATATAACAAACAGGCTCTTTTCCCTTTAGATATATGTATATATCGAGGAATAAAACTCATTACATATTACATATGAGACTACAAACTTTGGACTTAGGGCTACAAATTAAAACTAAAAGATGCGACGAATGTGCTCATATTTACTCGTATATGTGGCATATAGATATATTTGGTAAGTTGGGACGTCTAGTGCCGTAGCTGTAGCTCTCAAGGAATGCTAGTACTCTCTTATAGTTGTACGCAGTATGTAAGTAAATTAAATGGGCAAGATCAACTGACCAGAATCGCAGGACATGTGGGCCACTTTTTGGACCTGGGTGCCCACAGGAACTGCAAGACGTCAGTTAAATATAAAGTAATCATTACAATCCAATTGCCATTAGGCTTATGCGATCTTATAAATGAATGATTTGTACACATTCCTTGCAGCTCAATAATATAAATTCATTTAGTAATGTGCTAGCTAGTATTATGATATTTGATGAATCTGTGCATTTCCTTAAACATAAGAGAGATTTAAAGGGAAAGAGATTTGTGGCTCCACACATGTTATGGATTATATAGAACGAACGAATATGAGTATTTTGTATGTTAATGTGCGCGTGCAACTGGAATTTAACTAAGTTAACTAGTTGAAGACTCGCTTCAGTATACTCTGAATAGTCGCCAAGGATTGATCCTCAATAAGGAAGGTGCGATGATTGCCCTCCACTGTGTGTACTTCCACGGGCTTTGTGCAAACCTATAAGGAAACTCAAAATTAGCAATAATAAGGTATTAAATTTGGTTTTAGAACTCACCTCCTTCAGGCGATAGTCCTCATCCATTTTAGCCGAGTTATCTGTGGGCTTCACCAGCGTCACCTTTGACTTCAGCTTCAGCTTTGGCGTATAGCTGTCGGCCAACTCCAGTTTCTTGTAAAACAGTTTAGCTGCCGTCTTGATCTGTATAAGGAGAATCCCAAGAAACTAGTTAGTCTCTGATTTTCGATAATAAAAGTAGATTTTGTACTTACAGTTTCGACAGGCTGCGTGATTTCAACACTCATTAGCTCTGCAAACTTTTCCAGTTTCTCCTCCCAAGTGGGTATTATTAGAAGCAAACGCACCAGCTAAAAAAGGGAATTACAAGCATGAGAACAATGGAGAAAACTAAAGATACCAAACGTATTTATATTATCTATTTTGGTACTTACAGCCTTGTAGTCAATGTTGGCCAAGACAATGCCAAAGTAGGCCAGGCCGTAGCTGCGCTTGCTGTTGTCATCATCGACTGTGTATCGCTGCTTGAAGCTGCTTGTGTACCAGTTGACGTACGTCGGCGCACCGTCCAGCATGACAACGTTGGCGATTTCGTTGGTCTCCTCCAGTATGGTGGCCATCACGTAGGTGAGCAGACACCCAAAGGAGTAGCCGGCCAGCTTGTAGGGTCCCTTTGGCTGCACCGTGCGCAGTTGTTTGATATAAAACTTGGCCGCTGCCTCCACAGACTCCAGGGGTACAGAGTTGGTGAATTGCAGGCCATAAGCAGACACCTCCAGCCGCTTGGCGAGCAGCTCCAGCGCGGTAGCGAAACCCTCAATTGGTGCAATAAAGTAGATGGGATTCTGTTTGCTATTCGACGCTGCTTGAGTCTCCAGGCGCACCAGCTCAACCGTGGGTATGAGGTCTGTGGTAAAGACCACCTGTGTGCCATCGCCCAAGGGACTGGCTGTGCGGGATGGGGGCGTCAACCTATCGACGGGCGCCGCATCAGCAGCTGCATTCGCTGTGCTGGCAGCTGGCTTCACATCGCCGCCACCGTCCATCTGCTTCAGAGCACCGAAGGTCAGTTGGCGGATCTCCTGCGTTGACAGCACAATGTCAAAGTTACGTTCCAGGGTTTGCTTGATTTCGGCGCCCATAAGCGAGTCCATGCCCAGATCGGCCAGGGATGCGCCATCCTGTATATTCTTGATATCGCGCAGTCCCAAGATATTCGAGATGGTGGCAATTATGCTAACGCCGGCGGACTGATCGGACTTGCGTTTCTCGGCCACCACCATGGAGGCCAAGACGGGATGAGGCTGCTGCAGGAAGAGATCAATGGTCTGCAGACAGGAAGGCATGCGCTGGGGCAATGTGCCTCCAATGACAGTATCATTGTCACCAAGATTCTCCAACACCAAGCCAGTATCGCCAATGGCACCCCATTGTATGGCTGTGCCGGGAAAGCCGCTAACCTGGCGCTGCTCGCAGATGCGCTCCATGGCCGAGTTAGCCAGACCGTAGTTGGTTTGCCCAATGTTGCCACGGCCGCACGACACGCTGGAGAAGCAGATGAAGTAATCCAGCTCCGTGCAGATAGTGCGTGAAAATTGGTCCAAGTACTTGGTGGCCGTTATCTTGGGATCGGCCACGGTCTTGAAGTCCTTCGCCGACTGATCCTCAATCAGAGCATCGCGCAACACTGCAGCCAGGTTAAAGATGCCTCCAACCAAGGCCAGCTTGTTGCTCGTCTCCAGCAATTTCTTGGCCCCAGCCGCTGTGGTCACATCATTCGTATCGATGACCACCTTGACGCCCTTCTCCTGCCAGCGGCGTATCATCAGACCCTGATAGCCGGTCTTCACGCCCGATCGGGAGGTGAGCACAATGTAGCGTGCTCCACGCGTCACCAGCCAGTTGGTTAGCTCCAAGCCAAAGCCGCCTAGGCCGCCCACAAGTATGTAGCTCTTCTCCGGGTGCATGTAGGTGCGGGGAATGGCGTTGATCAGACGCGGCTTGGGTAGCACGGCCTTCTTGCCGTCCTCCTCGTCGCGCACCTTGATGACCACCTTGCCAATGTGCTTGCCGGAGGCCATAAAACGGAACGCTTGCTCCACTTGCTTGTCGTTGAACACCGATGTGGGCAGTGGCACAACGGCGCCGCTCTTGATACCCTCGGCCACGAGCGATACCACCTGGTTCTGCATCTCCTCCTCGCCCTCCATAACACTGTCCAGCAGAATGCCATGGAAGGAGGTGTTCTTCAAAAAGACGGCCATGCCCAATGGACTGTTGTTACTCAGATCAAATTTGCCAATCTCCAGGAAACGTCCGTTGAGACCCAGGCAGCGGATGGATGCTTGCAGCTTCTCCTCGGACAATGAGTTGAGGACAAGGTCAACACCTTTTCCCTTGGTTTCGCACATAATCAGCTGCTCAAAGGATGTGTCACGGGAGTTTCCAATGTTACGTGCCTGAAGCTGGGGGAAGCGCTTCAGCAAGAACTCGCGCTTCTCCTTGCTGCCCACCGTGGTGAAGACGGTTAGGCCATGATGTAATGCCACAGAAATGGCAGCCTGGCCCACACCACCGGAGCCGGCGTGAATGAGAATGCGTTCACCCTTCTTCATTTGGCCGCGCACGACCAGGGCATAATAGACGGTGGCATAGACACAGGGCACCGTGGAGGCCTCCTCCATGGTCCACTTATCGGGAATTTGCCACATCATACGCTTGCTGGCCAGGCAGGTGGTGGCCAGAGACTTTGCCGGCACCATGGCCATTACACGGCGACCGTTAGTGTCCCGACCCGCAAATTCCAGACCCAAGACGCAGTCCTGCTCGGCGAGGTCACCCGGTAGAGCATCGGCGGCCAGTTTGCCTGAGGACAGCATCACATCGCGGAAGTTAACGGGTGCATAGTAAACGGTGCAGGTCTCCAGATCCTTCCTGGCTGTGGCATCGATCTTGGCGCCCTCAATCCACTTCAGGGAGGCCAAGTCACCCTTGACCAGAGCATTAACGTAGGCATGCTCCACTTGGAGGGTGGCCTGCTGGGTCTCCAGCTTCAGATGGCGGAAGGTACCCCAGTTGCCGTTCTTAAGTACATTCGAAATCAGATCCTTCTCCAGCTGCTTGGCGAAGAATGGTGCAGTCAGGGAGAACTTCTCGGATTTGGCATCCTGTACGAAGACCAAACGGGCTAGCTTGCCGCCATTCTCGTTCTTGATGCAGGTCATCAGACCAACGGCTCCGAACTGTTCCTCGTTCTGGCAAACCACATAGACATATTGCTCCTCGGTGGCCGCGGTGGCCAAAGCAACTTTAAGCTCCTCCACCCAATTAAAGTGTTGTCCTGTGACCTGAACAATAACAGATTTGCGGTTCTTTAGATCGACACGGCGACGAGCCAGGACCAGCACACGGGTTACTCCCACGGTCTGTTCCTGCACAGCGACAAAGCCGAACTTCTCCAACAAAGCGCGTCCCGACTTGGTGTAAGTGCTCAGGCCCTCTTCAAAGATGAGGAACCCAGTGTCCCGAATGCTGGCAATGCTATTCTCGAGGGTGATCGTATCCGGACGGGACAGCACATCAATGCCAAAGACAAAGTGACAGTTCTGCTCGACGGGTTCCTTTAGCACATCCTTGGAAACGACGCGTACACCAGAGTCGCCCAGGGCGCTGGTAATGATCTCCTCGTTGTTATTCGATGTGACGACGGCCACATCACCAGTTAGCACCGGTTCACCCTCAATGATCTGCAGTAAATGATTAGCCATAAGCACGTCCGGGTTGCGTCCATTAGCCAGCTCGACACCCTTTAGCTTCACAGCACCGCTGGAGTTCTCAATGATCAGCTGAATGGCCACGTCCAGAGCATGCAGGCGTGCCTTCTCCGTGTTGTCGTTCAATTCAGTGGCATTGCTATTGGCCACAAAGGTGTAACGTTCCAGGGTGGGTGGATTCTGGGTGCCAGGACGACGCTGGGCCAGTGAGGCCTTTAGACCACGCAGCTCCACGCCGCCGCTCTTGATAACATTGATGTTGTCATACCAGTAGACCGGCAGACCGACATCCGTTTGTGTTTCCTTGCTAAGTGCGTTGAGTAGCTCCAAATGCTTGAGGGGATTGATGACAGCTTTCTCAATGCGTGTGGGCAAATACAGTTCGCGCAAGTTCTTGCTGAGTATGCTGAACTGTAGCATCGTATCCATGAAGCTAATCCAGTTATCCACCCACTGCAAATGTCCGGCAGAGGCAAAGGTGTCCGAGTTGACAATGCCACGGAAAATGCCAGCATAATCGTAGCCACGCAGACGCAGCTCCTTGTAGACATCGTTGGTGGCCAGCTGCTTGGCCACGTTGCTGGCTGTCTGGGGCTCCAAGGGTAGCTCCTCGCTATCAATGCTCTCGGGTATGGTTATCTTGCCGGAGACGGCTAAACTGCCACTTTCACAGATCTCAAAGTTGCCAGTGCCATCAAAGAAGTTAATGCCGAACTTCACCACAGAGCTCTTATTCAGTATGGTGGCGCGATGGAAAACCAGATTTTCCATAACAACTGGCGTCTTGTGGAACTCGCCACCACGCATCTTGGCGAATGTCATCCAGGCCAGAGTCATGTAGCCGGTGGCCGGAAACAGTATGCGACCGTCAATGGTATGGCCGGCCAGGAAGGCATCCTCTTCCTTGGAGAGATCCACCTCAACGATGGTCTCCCCCGACGTGGTCTCTTTGCCAAACTTGGCCACCAGCCACTTCTGTCCGTGATCCCAGCCGATCTTTGAGTTCAACATGGGAGTGCCGCGTCCCACGGGATAGCTGATGGGACGCACCAGATTAAGTACCTGCGGCTCAGCGCCAGCCGCAAAGATCTTGCCCACATTGCTGAGGAAGAATTCCACATTGTTCTCGTGACCGCGCTTCACCAAGCTCAGATTGGTGGCCTCCGGGCCAAGGGCGCGCTTTAGAATCGCCTGGAGCAGGCCATGTGGTGCGATCTCAATGGAAATGGCATTCTTGGGCACATGCTGCAGGGCCTCGTGGAAGAGCACGGGCGAGAGCAGATTGTTCACATGGTAGGCTGCCGATGACTGCATGGCAACGGGCGTGCTCCATGCCGACTCTGGTATGCTGGTGCTCACCCAGCGAGCGGTGCGATTCTTGGCATTGGGTATAATCTTCTCCAGGCTCTTGCGCAGCTTGGGACCAGCGTCAGCGATGTACTTGCTGTGGAACGCATAGCCGCTGCTATTGACGGCCTTGGCGAAAATCTGCTGATCATTCAGTTTGGCAACCAGCGCTTCGATGGATGCCTCCGGTCCAGAAATGGTACAGTTATCCTCGCTGTTGTGGCAGACGGGGAAACAATCGCTGGGCACGCGTTTGTGCGCCTCATCCCAGTTCAGGCCCACGGCAGCCATTTTTCCCTTGGGCAGCTGTGTGTCCAGGATGCTCTTGCCACGCCAGTAGGCAGCCAGGACGGTTTGTTCGGGCGTGAAGCAGCCATCGGCATAGGCACAGCCCAGTTCGCCGACCGAGTGGCCTACAATGCCATCGGGATGAATGTTCAGCGAGCTAAGCAGATCGGTTAGAGCCACTTGCATGGCGGCAATAGAGATGAACGAGTTTAGGATGTTCTCAAAGCTCTTGTCCGTGGAGTGGGTGAGTACCTCAATCAGATCGACACCCTCGGGCTTCAGTACATCCGCGCAGCGTTGAATGGACTTGGCAAAAACATCAATCTGCATTAAGTCCTTGGCCATGCTGGCCCATTGGCTGCCCATGCCCGAATAGACGTACCAGATGGGACGCTTCTCGTCGCTGAACTCCAGCACCTCGCGCTGGAGGGAGCCTTTGTTGCTGACCACGCTGTAGCCGCGGAAGTAGTGCAGGGGAATGGGCTTCGAGTGGATATCGTTGATCAGCTGAAGGTACTCATCATCGTCGGTGTGATCAGCTGCGGACTCGAGGAGCTGCTGTACGGCCTCGAAGGTACGCCCGGATGCAATCACAAGCTTAGGTGCAGCGTTGCGTGGTGTAATGGCCTTGGGCTTGGGATTCGATTTGAGAATGACGTGAGCATTCGCACCGCCAAAGCCAAACGAGTTTAGACCAATAATGCCGCCGTTCCAGGGCAGATTCTTGTCAACCACCTTGAGGCGGCCATCGAGCAGACCATAGAGATCTGGATTTGGTTTATTGTAATGCAGATTGGCCGGTATCATGCCCTCCTCCATGGCAATAAGTATCTTGGCTATCGAGCAGACGCCCGATGCAGGCTCCGAGTGACCCATGTTGGATTTCACTGAGCCAATCAGCAGCGGCGTGGTGCGGTTCTTGCAGAAGAAATCGGTAATGGAGTTAACCTCCTGGGGATCGCCCACCTTGGTGCCAGTGCCGTGAGCCTCCACATATACCACATCATTGGGACTGAGGCCAATTTCCTCGTAGGTCTCGCGAATCAAACGATTCTGCATGCTGCCGATGGGATAGGTGATACCCTGCTCCTTGTAACCATCCGTATTTGTGCGCACGTTCAATATGGAAGCGTAGACACGCTTGGCAGCCGCAACTCTTTGCAGCAGGAGCACCACACAGCCATCGGAACGAACATAACCATTGCCAGACTCATCGAATGCCTTGCAGCTGCCATCGGGGCTCAACATGTTCAGACGCTTGAACTGCAAGGACATGGTGGGCTTGAGGATTAGACCGGCACCAGCGACCACAGCGTTATCGATCTTGCCCTCGCGCATATCGGAGAAGGCCTGTTCCAGGGCGTACAGAGAACTGGAGCAGGCGGTGTCAATGCTGTAGCTGGGCCCCTTGAAATCGAATGTGAATGAGATTCGATTGGCAAACATGGCGCGTGCACAACCCGTCAAGCCATAACCATTCACACGGTCCGGATCACAGCACCAATGCTGCTCCGTTTCCGAGGTCGATACGCCAATGTACACACCGGTGCGAGATCCACGCAAATCGATGGGATTCAGACCCGCATCAATGATCGCCTCGTGGGTCAACTCCAGCATCATGCGGAGCAGGGGATCCATGCACTCGGCTTGCTTCTGGTGAACGCCAAAGAATTGCTGATCAAAGTTCTCAAGATCAGCAGCCTTGATCTTGCCCATCCTGTCGGGTAGTCCGTATAGACCTGTTGCAATAAGAAGATTCTTGAATAAGCATGCCCATAGTTTAAGGAAGCGCTGCAAAATCACTATAGCACTATCAATAGTATCGATTTCTTCTACAACTAGTTTATTTATCTTTGAATATCTTAAATTCAGGTTAAGAAATGTACTTATAATGAATAATGAAAAGAAGTACTTTATTCTTATCGCTGACATATCGATAGTTATCATAAAATTCATACAACGAATATTTCTCAAGTTATCGATAGTATCGATATTTGTCACTATCGGTTGTTTTTCCATTTTCAATGGTATTTAATCTTTCTCCAATCTAACATTGATTTGCTTTAATTTTATATTCAGTTCTCAGAATATTATTAAAATTAATAATTTAAATAAATTTTAATTAATTTTATATGTTAAGTAGTTGGCACTATCGATAGTTTTAAAATTATTAAAATGGCTATTTAAATATCATTTTCGAACTTGAAAAATCAAACAAAATCAAAAATCAAAGAATGCCTTATAAATGTTATCAAAACTATAGCTGGTATCAATAGTTCACCACTTTGTTTTTGTCTTAAAGTAAAACTATCGATAGTATCGATACCATCAAGTAGGTAACAAGCGATAGTTTAGCAACACTAAGATAAAATATACACTTACCGCGTTCCCAACGCCTGGGATCATCCGTGACCATATCGACGCCATCGAACAGGTTCTGCTTGAACTCCTCAATGTTGGAACTCTCTGGCAGACGGCCAGAGAATCCAGTTATCGCAACCTCATCATTGAGTGTCTGCTGGCGCGGCGCATAGTGTCCACCACCCAGGTCCAATTGGGGGGCAGTACGCGTCGCTGGCTCAGCGGTGATCACTTCTTCGGCAAAACGGGCTGGCATCTTGTTGTTGTCTGTTAGGGTATCCTTCTTCGTTGCAGCGTTGCAAGCGGATGTGCTAGGTGTTAGCTGCGCGTTTGTTTGCTCCTCAAAGGCAGCAGGTTGATCGGAATTTTGCTGCTTCTTATTGCGACGGCGTCGCCTACGTAGGGCCCGTGCACTTTGAACTTTAGTTTGTGCAGTGCTCGTGCTATTGTTATTATGCTTGGGTTCAACAGTTTGCTGATCCACGGCTTTTAACAGCTTCTAGCGACTGTAAAAAGATGGGAATTGTGGAAAGTCCGACATTAATTTGTTTAAAATATGTGTGTAGTTAGTAGTTTACTCAGAAGAGTGATCACCCGGTTATAAATATGAATGACTCGTTATTTGTTTTAACATTTACATAGAAATATCTTACGGAAATATATTTCAATCATGAGACTGATTAAAGTATCTGATATTCTTGGTAATCGCTAAGAGTTAACTGATTAGGCATAGTCAATACACTTGCTTTTAATTAATTGTATAATTCTTTCGAATTTAATTGAACTTTCTTTCTCACAATAGTAGGGCACTGAGACCAAGAGCTTTCCATCTATTCTCCACACCGTGGGGGTGGATTTACGTAAATCAATGAAATTACGCGTCTAAGAGCTTTGAAACAGTGTCACTAATCGGAATAAAGCTGCCCTGCAAGTTTTCCCCATGGCGATAAATAAAATCAAGCTTTGCATATAACTTTAAGAGTTTAAAACTGTTCTGAAGTATACTTACTCTCATACTTACAGCTATTAATATTTGCCAACATATGTATGTATTTTTTTCTATATGTGGTAACAGGAAATAGTGATGAAGGACCTTATCAAGTGTATGGGAATTGACACCTTTTATTTTCGACAAAGTAACTTAAATTTTGAGGTATGTACATATACGATATCCGTGTTATTCTCTTTTTTTATCCACAGTATAGGTGGATACAATTAGTATACAATATAGTATTTTTTTACTGCGCTCATTGGAGGCAATAAAATATATATTCTTTTTGAAAACAGCAATATTTGAATCGAGTTCCGCTTGATATACAACGAAACATCATTTTTAACAATAAACAATTACCAACTAGACTTGGATTTACCAGCAAGTTCAATTAAAACATTTACTGTGTTTTTGTATTGTATTGCATACTTATTTTTTTTTATGAATTTCAAAAATTGATTGTATATACTAAGTGAACGTTGTTTTAAGCATTTTTAAAACTAAACTTTAAATGAATATAATGCGAATCTGCAAGAAAAACAAACCTAAGAGCGCTAGCAACTTAGTAATATTCGATTATTTAATTAAATAGCTGAAATAATTTCCAAATATTTTTGAATTTCTTCAAACAGCCCAGGCATTTTGTGCGAGTTACACTGGTGGCTAAATTTAAAGACATAGCGTAGCTGCGTTAACATGCAGCGTTTACGCGCTGTTAACGCTGCTGTTGCTCACGCAAAGCTTTTAAATGTTGCGCTCTCGCAAGCTTAGCATCGGCCCGGCCGGTCGACGAGCTGAATTGTAGTGGAAAGTTAATAATTGAAAATCAGGTGATTTCTGGAGAAGCTGCGCGTGCAACGCCCGCTGCTCTCAGATGATGATGTATTAGCGAGCTTATGGCGTGATTAGTGAATGCCTCACAGTGCGCGGCAGCATATACATACATGTATGCACATACATGTGTATACATACACAAATACATACATACTGTGTATGTAGCATAACAGTGCAACACAAAACATGTTAACATAGAAGTGCGCAGGGCAGGGTAGCAGCAGCTGACTGCTCACTCATACTAATGCCATTCGCACGCTGCTTTCTTATTCGCCGACAAAACTCGTACGATGTTCAGAATGAGAATGGCACAACAAAAGAAAATGAGAAGTCAGTTAAAGTAAAATCGTGGTTTGGCAAGTTTCTACGTATTTCAAATACATAAACCGAGCACCGCGGCTAAGCAAGGCAGACAATAGGAGAAAGCTTTTGTTTGCCGGCCGACGAATTTAACATACCCTAATACATACATTTGTATAGAAATGGGTCAGATTACAGCACCAAAACATTGATTAAATAACAACCTATATATGCTATGTAAATTTCATTCATACAAATTCTCTTTTAATATTTTTGTTTGATTTTCAATTTCCGAACCCTGTTAAAAATTAAGAAATACATTGCTAACGCTGGTTATTTTGGGCGGTATTTCACAGATATTTCAAATATCAGAATTGTACAGAATGATCAGTCGAGTAATTGATAATAGGGTATTAAATATTCGTAGCAAATAAACCAAACACATAAAGTACATACATACCATACGTATGTATACTTATCGTACATACCGGCAAATTTTGGCGTCTCATCTACAGACGAACTATACATATGTACATACAATACATATGTTTATGTTTGCAACAAGCATATGGAGAGTAAGCGCGAGAGAGAGCGAGCAATAGTAACAGACGAGGCGCAAAGGGATGTCTACCGGCAACATACTCAACCAAACACACGCACACTAACACACCCACACTCGCATGAGCGTGACGCGTGTACATGAGCAATTTGTAGAGAGTGAGATAAGGTGGCGTGATTCTCAAGTTCATTGAAGTATCATTTCAGTGCATACATACATACATATGTATGTATGTATATGTTTTGTTAGTTCCGAGCGACAACGATCGTTTTATTTGTTTATAATGTTTACCCATAGTAACAATATGTATATCCTTTTACATTAATTACTTACGAGTTTGTTTGGATCGATTGCCATCAGACCACAATTCGAAAATTGCGTCATTAGACACATAAACAAATATGTAAACAAAACTAAAAAGCTTTGGACGCCACCAGCGTCACTGACAGCTACAAGTATTAGGTACCGGACATTACATTATTTATTTATGCACTCGTTTCTATTTTCACCGTTATCGATTATACTACCTGCACCCAGTTTCCGATATACTATATGTACGTACGCATCATATACCCACGCCTCAGAAGTCGTACGAGGCGAGCCGCCTGCCTCAAGTTCAGTGTCAGTGATAAGGGGGGAACAAAAATGGGGTGATTAACATGAATCGGCTTTGTTAACTGATAGTGGAACCCCAGTAACAGTACAGTGGGCATAAAAACAGCTGGTTTATTGACAAAACTAGTGAATCATGGTAACATTTTAACGTTAATTATTATTTTTGTTATTTCATTAAACTTTCATTGAAGAACATGAATCGAAGATGATCATATTGGAAAGAGAGCATAGGAAAACCGTATATGACATGATGGTAACTATTACCTATTATAATAATCTTTGGTATTACTATTACCATTCCTAAAATTTTGTTTAAGCTATTTGCTATTCCAGCATTATTTATGACTTTTCTATAAGCCATTATTAATCTTTCAAATTTTGTGCTACATCTCTTTATATGTGATGTCTGGCAATTTTCAGTTTGCGTGTTTAAACATCCTATACATATGTATGTACATCAATGTATGCATGTATGTTCGTGTATTAGAAATTTCCCAATCAATTGTGTCATACATTTTCCTATCCCTTTGCTTTTGTGGAAATCTTAGAAATTAAGCGACTGACTTTTCAATTAGTAGCCGAAACCCTATCAAGTTCGCGTACTATATAGTACATGAAACATGAAATGAAGCCTATAAACTTTTATAGTCGTCGCAATCGATGACCAGTATGGGTTTGGTTTTGGAAACCTTTAGGGAATTTGGACTTTACGACAGTATATATTTATTAACGAATATTGTAGTCAGACAAAGCTATTAGTATATACATATAATAGACGCCCCAAAAGGTCTGAAAGGTCAAAAGTTACATGACAGGTGTGAAATGAGTTAAGTTCAAATTTCAACCACTTTGTATTGCAATTTGTCAGCGAATTTGCTGCTAAAAATATTATCGAAAATATTCGGCATCAAATTTAAATCCGTATTTCTTAACTGTCCCAGCAATTAAATCTCTTTCTTTTCCTAAAAATAATTTCAATTCGGTGCTTAAACCGACTTTTAACATCAGTACATCAAATTTGATAGAGCATTTTCGCTCGCTTTTATCCCCAGCCACACATACATACATACATGCATATGTATGTATGTATGTAGTATGTATGCATACATACCTAAAAATCAGGCGATTCCTCGACAGCTGTTTTCGTGAGTCAACAGCAACCACTTGCCCTGGCTTTCGTTTGGTTATGCGAAAAAAGTCGATAGGCGGTTTTTTGCTGCGCAGTTGGTCCTTACTGCTTGGACAAAAAAACCGTTAGCAACTTTTACAGCGTCTTAAAGATCTTGGCCAAAACTGTTGTTTTGGTCTTTTTTTGTTGGGCACTTTAAAGCACTTTTCTCAGGTTCGGGTTTGCTTTATGCTTTTGTATTTTCTTCTCAAATTAACTTTTTGCCATACACTTTGGTGCGAAACACTTGTAAAAGAGGTAGCGGTTAATGGGCAAAAAACTACCGTTAACTTCTGCGCGACTTGACGACGAAGTACGAATAGCGAATAGTCGCGGCATCAGGGTAGCGTTGGCTTTTATACGACAACACGGCTACAGCGTCGTTTGCGCAAAAGCTTCTCTTTTGTGTGCAGTGGGAGCAAGAGAGCCGGTAGCAGCAGCAGCAGCAGCAGCAACAAGCGAGATAAGCATAGAAAGCTCTTTGGTCTCTGTTAACCTTTTATTGCAGGGCAGCGCGTCTGCTGTTATTGCTGCCGTCTGTCTGTAATGTTCTAGGGCTACTGTTGTTGTTGCTGCTTCAGATTTCAGCCCACTGTTAACACTTGATTTTAATATAACGGCGTGAATAACCCGTCGCGGCGTGCGTTAGATGCGTGATATCGGCAGACATCAGACATCGGACCACTTTTAGTAACAATAAGTACATACTTATTTATTTAGTATGTGTTGATAGAAAAGCGCCAGTAGTAGAAATATTAATGGTCTGAGTACACTAGCTAACAACATTTCTGATCCTGCACATATGTTTTCCAGATGTGAATTCGAAAATAAGTTGAACGATTTTTGAGGTATTGCTTAACTTGGCAACGTTTTCATTTAAGATTCTAAAACTACACTGAAGGTGGCGATAATAACTAAATCACCTCCCCTCACAGTTAAAAAATTCAAATTGGTTCAAGCCGGCGTTATTATTATGATGATTTAATTTTAAATACTTCCTAACAAGTTCAGCTATAAGTTAAAAAACGAAAGCTGATTAAAAATGTAATGTTAATGTTAATTCACTTTTAACCGTTCATATAACTTTTGAAATTTTGGATATTGACTCAGTCTATTTATGTACATAACAAGAAAATAGAATAATTCAATATAGAAGTTAAATTTATATAAAATACAGTTATCTAAATTCAAATTCTGATATTTTTTTCTTCATTTTTAATTTGTGCTATTAATTATCTTATAGATGAGTGTGCTGATATAAGTTTTAAAAATATGTATGTATATAAGTAATAAGGTCTGATGACCTTTAGTTAAGCGCACAATCACAAGGAAATTGAAAAAAATATATATGCACTAATTTAATACAATACATATAACTCGTCACTCTCTTAAAGTATGTATTCGAAACTTGTATATTAAACGATAAAATTATGGTTTAAATATGTAGGATGCGACTACTAGGACTCTTTGTGTAAGACGCGCTCAATGATCTGTAACGTTTGGGCCTCCTTAAGGAAGGTTCGGTGTGTGCCGGCTACAACATGCATATCGATCTGGGCACTGCAAATCTACAGAGATCGTAAGGATAACAAAAATATTTAGAATCTACATAGTATATTAATGCGATCGAATTACCTCTTTCAGACCGTAGTCGTCCTGCGACATAATGGCATTGTGTTCCGCCGATTTGATGAGTACCACATCGCTGTTAAGCTGCTTGGCTCCCTTGTAGCTCTCCGACAGCAGAAGCTTCTGTTTAAACATGCACGCAGCTTTCTTTATCTGGAAGGATAATCGGTGTTAAATCTTGATAGGTGATTCTGGATATACACGGAATCTAGTATACACATTGTGCAAACATAGAAAGAGGCAAGATAAACTTTGGATCAATAATTTGTTCATTGATATTTTCCCATCCTTTGTAACAAATTTTCCCATTTTAAAGTTATGTCTGAATGATGTCCCTTAATATTATTATCAAATACTTATTGATAGACTTACCACGTCTTTGGTTTGTTGAGTGTGGGCTTCTAGAGTATCCGCGAGCTTGTCCAGCTTTAACGTCCACGTCTTGACGCCGTCAAGCAGTTGCAGCAGCTGAAGACGTTGGGGGTAAGTCAATTGCTGGCCAGGAGGTAATCATAGTAATGTACACTCACCTGGTTGTAGTCGACATCAGCGAGAAGTGCACCAAAGTAGGCCAGGGTCATGGATTGCTGGCGATTCAGATCGTCAGTCTGCTTCTTGGCCTCCTGCACATAGCCACTGGCCATGGTGGGAGCTCCATCCAGCATAATGACCTTGACGCCAAATCGACGTTGTTCCAGGGCCACGCCAATGGCATGTGCCAGTAGGCAACCATATGAGTAGCCCACAATGTTGTAGGGTCCGTGGGGCTGGAGCTTCTGTATCTGTTGCAAGTAGTAGGCGGCACAAGCTTCAATGGAGTCCAGGGGCACTTGATCGGTGCACTGCAGCCCATAGGCTGGGCAGGTGAGCGAAGCGGCCAAAGCCTCAACGGCTATTGTAAAGCCTTCAATGGGCGCAAGGAAGAAGACGGCAGGCTCTTTGCAGGTTTTAGTCGCCTTGGAGTCCAGACGTACTAGTACGTCCTGGGGTAATACTTCCTTTGCGAATACCTTGCGGGTTTCATCCGTTTGAGCAATGGTCGTGCCGCCGGCCACCGACGACGTTGCTGCAGCTGAAGCAGATACTGTGGCTGCCACCTGCGGCTCTTGGCTATCAATCTGCTTTAGTGCACTGAAGGTAAGCTGGCGTATCTCCTGTGCGGACATAACCATATCGAAATTTCTCTCTAGCGTCTGCTTGATCTCGGTACTCATTAGCGAGTCCATGCCCAAGTCGAAAAGGGTTGTCTTGTCCTGAATGCTGCTCACGTCCCGCAATCCCATAATGTTGGCTATGGTTGAGATAAGGCTCTGGCGATTGGATTGCTCCGTCTTGCGCTTCTCGGCTAGCACCATGGATGCCAGCACAGGATGTGGCTGCTGCATGAACATATCTAAGGTCTGTAGGCAACTATTCATCCGCTGTGGTAGAGTACCCCCGATGACAGTTTCGTTGTTGCCCAGATGCTCGATGACGAGACCCGTGTCACCAATGGCGCCCCACTGTATGGCTGTACCAGGATAACCCTCGGCCTGACGCTGCTCGCAAATGCGCTCCATGGCTGAGTTAGCTAGGCCGTAGTTAGTCTGTCCCGGATTACCACGTCCGCAGGCCAAGCTGGAGAAGCAAATAAAGTGTTCCAGTGCTGGACACATGCTGCGCGAGCATTGGTCCAGATGCTTGGTGGTTAGTATTTTGGGTGCTCCAACAAGCTCAAAGCTCTTGACGGTTTGCTCTTCAAAAAGCGCATCCTTAAGCACCGCAGCCAGATTAAAGATGCCTCCTACCAACGCCAATTTGTTGCTGCTCTCTAGCATTGTCCTGCAGCCCGCAGCGGTTGTGACATCATTGATATCGATGACCACCTTCACTCCACGCTCATGCCAACGGCGGATCATCAGGGCTTGGTAGCCGGTTTTCAAGCCAGAATGTGTATTTAGAACAATGTGGCGTGCCCCGCGCGCAACTAGCCAGTTGGTTAGCTCCAGACCAAAGCCACCCAGGCCACCCACGAGAATGTAGCTCTTGTCCGGGTGCATGTAGGTGCGGGGAATGGCATTGATTAGACGTGGTTTGGGCAGTGCCAATTTCTGTTCTTCGTTGCGTATCTTGATGACAACTTTGCCAATGTGCTTGCCCGAGGCCATGAAGCGGAAAGCCTTCTCAATCTCCTGGTCGGCGTACACAGTGGTGGGCAGTGGCAAGACAGCACCACTTTTGATGCCTTCCGCCACAAGCGAGACTATCTGCTTCTGCATTTCCTCCTCGCCTTCCATAACACTGTCCAGCAGAATGCCATGGAAGGAGGTGTTCTTCAAAAACACGGACATACCCAACGGATTGTTATTGCTCAGATCAAATTTACCAATCTCGAGAAAGCGTCCGTTGAGACCCAGGCATCGGATGGATGCCTGCAGCTTCTCCTCAGAAAGCGAGTTGAGCACCAGTTCGACACCCTGTCCGTTTGTTTCGCTCAGAATCAGCTGTTCAAAGGATGTGTCACGGGAGTTTCCAATGTTGCGTGCTTGAAGCTTGGGGAAGCGTCTCAGTAAGAATTCTCTTTTCTCCTTGGTGCCTACCGTGGTAAAGACAGTCAAACCATGGTGTAAGGCCACGGATATGGCAGCTTGTCCTACACCACCGGAGCCGGCGTGAATAAGTATACGTTCACCCTTCTTCATTTGCCCACGTACAACGAGGGCATAATAGACGGTGGCATAGACGCAGGGCACTGTGGAGGCCTCCTCCATGGACCAGTTATCGGGTATGTTCCAAAGGAGATTCCTGTTGGCCAGGCAGTTAGTAGCCAAGGATTTGGCTGTCACCATGGCCATGATACGACGACCATGCGAGTCGCGACCGGCAAACTCCAGACCCAACACACAATCCTGATGAGCCAAGTCGCCAGGAAGCGCATCCACGCCCAGCTTACCAGATGCCAACATCACGTCACGGAAGTTCAGAGGAGCATAGTAGACGGTGCAGGGCTCCCACTTATCTTGCATTGGGCTTGTGTTGCGTGGACTCTCGATCCATTTGAGAGAGGAGAGATCACCCTTGACCAATGTGTTGACGTAGGCTTGCTCCACGGTTAGCAGCGGCTGATGTGCATCCAATGTGAGGTGCCGGTAGCTGCCCCAAGTGCCATTTCGGTAGACATTGATGGATAGGTCCTTGGCCAACTGATTGGCGTAGAAAGGTTCTGTTAGAGAGAATGCGGGTAAGCCCAGATCCTGCAAAAGATAAAGTCGCACCCGATTGCCTGATTGTTCGCGTTTCAAACAGTTCATGAAACCCAAGGCACCGGTGCTGGGCTCTCCTTGGGCTACCAAGTAGACGTTTTGCTGATCCGTTTGGGTTTTGACAAGGGCGTCTTTAAGATCAACGATCCATTTAAAATGTTCGTTTGTCATACGCACAATCGGCGAGCTGGCGAGGTTCTCTTCAATGCCCTTTTTCGCCAGGATCAGCACGCGATCAGTGTCATAGGTTTGCTCCATAACTGGCAACAGTTGCAAGCGTTGCAACTGATGCCGTCCTGTGGTTTTGTAGTTGGTAAGACTCTCCTCTAGCAGAAGGAAACCACTGCTTGGCTTAATAGTTTCAATGCTGTGCTGTAGCTGAAGATCTCCCAAGGTGAGCAACTCCCGTGCATGCAGAAAATCACACTGACGTTCCACAGCGCCCATTGCAAGATCCGCGGCTATAACCCGTACTCCGGATTCCTGCAGGAAGGTGCCCAGCTCGGACTCGTTGCTGTTGCTAGTGGCAACAGCAATATCGGCCACTAGGATGGGCTCCCGCTCGATAAGCTCCAGAAGCTTGACGGCAGTGAGGTTCTCCGCGTTGTTGCGTGTGCCGGCCACCTCTACACCCTTGATTTTGATGGCACCACCGCTATTCTCAATGATCAGCTGCACAGCCACGACTAGGGCCGCATTCCGGGCACGCTGCTGATCTCCCCGTGGTGCTGTACTCTGCACATAGGGCGTGAAGCTGTAACGCTCTAGACAGGGTGAACTTTGACCCGCCGAGCGACGTTGCGTTTGTGTCGTCTTGATCTTGTGTATCTCCACTCCACCGCACTTCACAACGGAGATGTTGCGATGCCAGTAAACGGGCAGCTTTTGCTGGTGCTGCTTGGTGAGCTCCAAATGCTTGAGAGGATCGATGACAATGCGCTCAATGCCAGTGGGCACATACAGCTCGCGTAGTTCGTTGCTGAGTATGCGGAACTGCAGCATGGTGTCCATGAAGCTGATCCAATTATCCACCCATTGCAGGCGGCCCACTACACCCGCAATATCCGTCTGTAAGATGCCCTGAAAGACGCCGCTGTAGTCGTAGCCACGCAGGCGTAACTCCTTGTAGACATCCTTGGTGCAGAGCTTGGTTGCCCCGGTACTGCCCGGTAGTGCAGGCAGCTGCAGCTGCTCCTGTTGCACGTTGCTGATCAGGCGTAGCTTGCCGCTTACGACCAGACTGCTGCCCTCACAGATCTCAAAGGTATTGTTGCCCTGGAAGTAGTTGACAACCAGCTTAACTGCTGAGCCCGTGCCCAGGCCGAGTATGGTGGCCCGATGGAAGACCACATCCTCAAAGACCACAGGCGTGCGTTGATAGTCGCTGCCTTGCTGTTGGGCCAGCATCATCCACGCCAGCGTAAGGTAGCCCGTGGCCGGAAAGAGTATGCGTCCGTCTATGGTATGGCCGGCAAGGAAGGCATGTTCCTCCTTGCTCAGATCAATTTCAATGCCCAGCTGGCCCGCTTGGCGTCCGCCCCGGAACTTGGGATAGCTGAATTTCTGCGTGTGATCCCAGCCCACCAGTGAGTTCAGCATGGGTGTACCCCGAGAGACCGGATAGCTGATTGCCGGTGAAAGGGACAACCTCAACAGCTGCGGCTGGCCACCAGCCGCATAGAGCTGACCCATCTGGCTAAGCAGGAACTCAGCATTGTTGGCATGACCCCGCTGCATGAGGCTCACATAGCTTATTTTGGTGCCCAGGGAGCGTAGTATGGCCCGGAAGAGACCATGTGGTGCAATTTCCACAATCAAGGCGTTCTTGGGTATGTGACGTATAGCCTCATTGAAAAGCACGGGCGAAATCAGATTGTTGATGAAATATGCTGCGGAGGCCGTACGGGAGGCAGGCGTTTGCCAGTCACGCTCTGGTACACTGGTGCTGAGCCAGCGTTGGGTGCGCTGCTTGGGATCTGTGATCAAACGCTCCAGATTCTTGCGCAGCATTGGCGCTGCATCCGCAATGTATCTGCTATGGAAAGCATAACCACCGGAACCAACAGCCCGTACAAAAATACCCGCTGCTTGCAATTTTTGTATGGTCGCATCCATTGAAGCTACCGGCCCGGATACCGTACAGTTATCATCGCTGTTGTGGCATACTGCATAGCAGTCAGGAGGTAGATGCTTCACAACCTCATCCCAGCTCAAGCCTACGGCTGCCATCGTGCCCTGGGGTAGACCCGGTGTCTCCAGGACGCTTTTGCCACGCCAGTAGGCGGCAAGTACAGTCTGCTCAGCTGTCAGACATCCATCCATATAGGCGGCGCCCAGCTCCCCCGCCGAGTGTCCAATTATCCCAGCAGGCTCAATCTTCAGTGTCTTGAGTAAGTCCGTCAATGCCACCTGCACGGCGGCAATCGATACAAAGGAGTACAGCATGTTGTCGAAGGTACTCTCCGTGGAGCGTGTCAGCACTTCTATCAAATCAAAGTCCAAAGGAGCCAGCACCTGCAGAGCGAAGAAAATTCGGGTAATTGTACATTTTCATATTAATAAACAACAAGAACATACTGCAGAATACTCTGTTTCCAGAATACTCTGTTTCCTCTGACTATTGCTATCAAAATGTAGAAGATACACCATAGCTAAAAAGTGTATAGTCACAGTTTAACACATTACTCACCTCAGCACAATGTTGTATGGACTTGTGAAACACCTCCAACTGCATTAGATCCTTGGCCATGCTGGCCCACTGGCTACCCATGCCCGCATAGACAAACCAAATGGGTCTCGGTTCCTCCTCATACGGCAGGACTTCCTGCTTGGCAATACCCGTGCTACCCAGGACGGCATAGCCGCGATAAGGATGCATTGGAATGGGCTGCGAATGGATGTCGTTGATGAGGGCCAAGAATTCATCGTCGTTGCGATGTTTTGTGGCCGCCTCCAAGAGCTGCTGGACAGCCTCCTCGGTACGGCCAGAGCAGATGACCAGTTTCAATGAGTGATCCTTCGGCTTTGGGCGGTTCTTCTTGATCTTTGTATGTGACTTGAGTATAACGTGAGCATTGGCGCCGCCAAAACCAAACGAGTTGAGGCCCACAATTCCACCCTGCCAGGGCATGTTGCGGTCTACCACTCTGAGGCGTCCCTCGACCAGAGCGGGCACGGCGGGATTTGGCGTACGATAGTGTAAGTTTCTGGGTATAATGCACTCTTCCATCGCAATGATCATCTTCGCCAGTGCACTGATGCCAGAGGCTGGTTCTGCATGGCCCATATTTGACTTCACGGAACCAATAAGCAGGGGACTTGGCCGAGCAGCATGGCAGAAGAACTTGCTCAACATGTTTGCCTCCTGATCATCGCCCACGGGCGTTCCGCTGCCATGAGCCTCCACATAGACCACCTTGTCAGGGCTGAGACCAATCTCGCCATATGTCTCGTGCAGCAGTTGATGCTGCATGCGACCATCGGGAAAGGTAACACCCTGCTCCTTGAACCCATCCGTGTTGATCCTTACATTCAGTATGGAGGCATAGACACGCCTGGCCTGCGCACTGCGCTGCAGGAAGACCACGGCACAGGTGTCGGCACGGGCGTATCCATTGGCCGCCGCATCGAAGGTCTTGCAAGCGCCATCCTGGCTGACAATGCCCAACCGCAGGAACTGCAGGGCGAATATGGGCTTCAGGATGAGATTGACACCCGCGACAATGGCGTAATCACAGCGCCCGGCACGCATGTCTGTATAGGCATGGGAGAGTGCTACAAGTGAGCTGGAGCAGGCAGTGTCCACGATGAAGCTGGGCCCCTTGAAGTCAAAGGTGTAGGAGATCCGGTTGGCGAACATGGCGCGGGCACAGCCTGTCAGACAATACCCATTGATGCTGCTCGGCTCCATGTTGGGTATCTCATGCTCTGTCTCCACAAAGGACAGGCCTATGTAGACGCCGGTGCGGCTGCCGCGCAGCTCCGAAGGATTGATGCCCGCATCGATGATCGCCTCGTGTGTTAGCTCCAAGAGCATCCGCATACACGGATCCATCACTTCCGTTTGCTTCTGATGGACGCTGAAAAACTTATCATCGAATTTCTCCAGATCTTCGTCCCGCATTTTGGCCATGCGCTCGGGTAAGCCATATATGCCTGTTTTAAGTGTGTGGTAAATAAGGAAGCGGCCAACAAATTATTAAAAAATCCTTCGATATATCGATATTATCGATTGCTTCAACACTATCGATAGTACCTAACCGAACCGTTGTTATTACAAACGACAATTTTTCTGGTAAGCTTTATATTTATATGACTGTTGCAAGCTTGTAAAATAAGGAAAGAACCCAAAATTCGATTAAAAACCAAATTATTCTTGACTTTACCGCTAGTTTCGATAGTTATCTCTCGATTGTCATCATTATTTTAATTCTAACATCGCTGGAAATGTCTATTCGTTGATATTCTTAATGTAGGGTCTAAAATTTAAATTAAAATGAATTAGGAGAGATACTAGTTTAATTTTGCAGAAAACTGAACGTTCTATTCTGAATATTGAAGCTTCAAAATTTAGATTGAAATTATCATAGGATTATCACCGAATGTTTTCCCCTCTATCGATATTTATATTATTTCCTTCTTTGGAAATTCTGTAAATTTATAGCTTACCTGCCTCCCAGCGCCTTGGATCGTCTGTAACCATATCGATACCGTTAAGCAGGTTATGCTTGAACTCTTCTATGTTGCTGCTCTCCGGAAATTTTCCCGATAGTCCGGAAATGACAATGTCACCCCCAGCACCGGAAGTTTCATCGCTTGTTAGGCTAATTTGTTGAGTTTTCTTCTTATTTGCCATTTTATTTGTATTAGTTTCTGATATGGTTCAGGGTCAATTTGTCTCGGATTAGATCTAAACATAGAATAGTTTAATTAAACATTAATTAACTTTCGCCTCAAGGAAAGATCTCAATCTATATTCAAGAACTTGTAGTAATTAAAATAGGAATTGAGGGAAAAGTGTTTAGTTAAAAGTGCTTGTCATGGGCCTAATTATTTTAGCGCATATCAAAAATTTGGGGCTCACAAACTAAAATATTACTACACATACCATCCTGACAGCCCTAAGGAATGCAATTAAGTCTAATCATGATATATATATATAGATATATATGAGTTTCAATATGCATACAAAACAAACTTAATAGAAGAATCCATATTAAATATTTTGGCTTTCTAAGAAGGCTCTGAGATCGATTTAAATTAAGGATAAAGTACATACATACATGTATACTTTATAGGGTCCTTCTGAGTTTTTTGATGAGCTCGACTTTCAGGAAGTTGATTAGGCTCATTTCACGAAATGGTGACCCGCAGTTAACATAACCCCTTACTTTTGATATGTATATATTATGTAAGTATAGCATCTCTCAAGAGTTCATTTTGTTGATTTGTAAATTGTAACTAAATAAGGATATTTTTGAAGAATCTAGATAGAACTTTTCATTAGCTTTAGGTTAGGTTAGGCTTAGACGACAGGTCCCCCCCACAGGGTGGCCTCACAAAGACCATCTGGTCCTTGGTAATACTGAATGAAGGAACCTTGCCAAGCCTAGGATTCTTTGATTGGTTCAGTTGGTTTGTTGGTTCAGCGGTATCCTTCTCCTGGGAAGTGAACGTATGGGATCCCAGTTGTCAGCTTTAGTTACTTTTGAATCAATTATTTCTTAAGTTCCATTAAATATTCTTGACTGTGCGGTGCAGTGAACTTTTGATCGTCAGCCGTGTAAATTAAAAAAAAAATGATTGAAATTCCAAAGACGCCATTTTCTAATTAAATTCTGGACAATGCAATAGGTTAGACCTTTGATATTTATGCACTTGACACACAGTGGGCTTAAAATGTAAACTTTAAATAAATGTGATACACAGGTATGTGTCTGACTTTTGTACTTTTGTATTGTAATTAACACAGTCACTCACGTAACTCTTTTTTTTTTCAGTTGTATTGTGCACTGTATATCCTTGGAGTGGTTTTTTGAATTGCGTTCACGAAAAGGATATCTTTGAGTGTTATGGTCTTATATATCCTTGTTATTCGCGTATTGCTATCGTTCCGACTTGATCCGAAGACACACTGAGTGTTATAGTCTTATATATCCCTGTTATTCGCGTATTGCTATCGTTCCGACTTGATCCGAAGACACACTGAACGCGCCGCGCAGTCTTCAAATTCCTTTTATGCATTCGACTTGATGGAGAGAACGGCAGACAGAAAACTGCATAAATAATCGCCTATATCCATACTAAATACTAAGCACGATTCTATAATGTAAACTGCGACAAAGCCACACAATCGTGATCCACTGAATAATTCATGTGAATGCTAAAACATGCCTCTTACGAATCAAACCGAAATTGCGACGCACACCAGGAACCCCAGGACAGGTGTACGTACCCCTAACCCAGCCCCAGCCCCTGCCCCAGCCCGTATCATGCTACTACTTTTTAGATCAAGTGTGTACCGCCATTTTGACCCAGTTTTTATTAGACGCCAGCCCAGTTCAATATTATTGTTATGATGGGGCCACGCTTGCCACACGTGGCCCAATTCTAATAAAATTCTAACACTTGTTGTTTTCAATGGCACATTGAACCTTCCTATATCGCTGCAGAGTGTGTTGAAAGAGACGTTATTGACCCAGTAAAGTATATACATGTATATATATTCTTAATCAAACTAGTCTTGAAAGGCGCATATGCCACATCGGACCTCTGTATTATATAGCTGTCAATGGAAAAATTTAACACAAGTTTTATAAGTTGCTTAAATATTATCAAATCGAACCATTATATACTTTGTCTGCTTTGTGAATAATCTGTAACAATTTAAGAACTTTTTATATTTTCCTATTTTACCCTAAAATTGATTTAGTTTCTTATTCTTCCAGAATATTGCATTGTGGGTTTCTTCTCAAAGTCCCAAAGTATGCAGAATCGGCTGTTTACTCGGGCTACTTCTCAGTCCACAGTGTCCTGTCAAGCGACAAGTAAATATCCTAAGAGAATTATATTTAAATGGTATTATTTGCGTGAGTATTAAGCAAATTCCAAAATCTGCTTATCCTATTTGAATAGAAGGCTCAAATTGATTTAAGACACGAATATCAGTGGCTTGGGCTCGGAAATATTGCTGACTAGTGATATTTTAAGAGCTGCACATATCTGTCATATTACTTAATATATCAGCAGCAAAGTTTTCCTATCGATTATGACTAGACGTCTGCATGGGCACAGCAACAACCACATATTGAAGCTATTTATAAAAACCAAAACAACACAAGACATTATCAAAAGAAGGAATGCCTTGGGCGGCAGTGCCAGAGTTGGAAATACCCTGTATATAAAGTACCCTAGCACAAAGTTACGAAAGTTATCTAACCAAATATACATACAGTTCCATAAGCAATGCAAGATCGAATAGAGCTTGTGGAATATAGTTACTTGAATAACTTTGGTGTTTTTCAACCGATTACTATGAAATTTAGGATACAATGAAAAGATTTTATAATGTATGCATGCACAAAAAATCAAAACTTTATTGTCAATAGTACGCTTACAATTAGATTTTTTATTCAACAAATACTGGAATATCAGATTTTGTGTTCTCGAGAAACAAACTGCGTTATATATATACTATATGTCTTATTTTCCTTGCAACGTACATTCTCACATCCTATCATACCCACTTTGAAATGCGTGCAGGGTAAAACAAAGATGTGTGCTTCATTTGAATTCACCTGATCGGCTGGCGACTCTGATAGTGCTGGCAACAGCAGACGAGGAGCCTTGACCTTGATTAGCCGATAGTCCCATATAAGTATGTACCAGTGTAGTATCAGTAGAAGTAATATGCCTGGCACCAGGGAACATCTCACGACACACGTCCCAGCAACGTTGCCAGCACATGAGAGCTTTGTGATTAGCGCTCGAGCGCCGCGTGCCGCGTGCCGCCTTCCAAGCAGTGCCCCGTCAGCGTCTGCCACAGCGGCTATAGCTGATAACACTGGTCCACACTATATTTATTCCGATTGGTAATTGTGTTCTGACTGCCTACAAGGGATTTAAGATATATCGATTTATCGGTTATTTTTATTAATTTATGATTTTCTTTCCATATCAAAATACCATTTATTTTTAATAACATCGCCTAATTAACTTTTCTGACTCGATTAATCAAAATAATATCGATACACTTTTTGAAAAATCGAACAAATTTACAACCCTACTGTCTACTCTAATTAGGGAACTGTTTCTTTCCATAACCCTCAGGTTTTTTAGACTCCTTGTAGGGACTTTTTGTCATTAAAATTGTTGCTTTTGTTTATTCTTATATCCTACACCAAATTTTTCTGTTAGGGGTTACTAAAACTGAAAAATATATATGTAACAGTCATATTTATGTTATTCTTGATCAGCATAACCAGTCGATCAACTCTGGCCAACTGTTCGTCTGTCTGTATGATCTCACCGATCTCAGGACCTATAAAAACTAGAGACACCAAATTTAGAATGAAGGTTCCTTTATGGACTACAAATACAGAAGTTGTTTAAGAAACTAGTTTCAATAGTGCAAAACGGGGAAATGCACACCAACAGCAAAGAAGATTAATCCAGTAATATAACTTTGTTGAGCAGTGTAATTGATAACATACCGATTGGGCAGTCAGGCAGGCGCTGGCACCAAATTAGACCCACGGAAATTTACTCCAAACAAAAAATCATGTGTCGCGCGCCGGAATGAACATTTTTATTATTATTGTATTTACTCATAAGCGCCATTATCATCGATACTGTGTGCTCGGAAGTACAGTTTATGGTATATGATTATGTCTATCAGTGTGGGGATGGAATTCAGCTATTGCTACCTGGGGTGTTTTGCATATATGATTGAAATCGCGCATACGACCTGTCGCCCTTGGTGGTGCCTTGCTGGTGACAGCTGATAACACTAGCTCAGCCTGAAGATGTAAGCCATCCATTTCACGGTTACTTAAAGGTGATCCCAAATAGCCGCTTCTGATTACATGCATGCGTCAGACACTCAAAGAAAATGTAGTCGTTGAACCTCAGGCCAGTTTGCTGGGTTGCAATTATGGGTGCAGGCCAAGTAGAAAAACACTTGCGTCACAGTTCCAAGTTGCTGTGTTAAGTGCTTAGATCAGTATACAATAGTATTTCAATATTCTGAATTTCCGTGCTCACTCAAAAACCCAATCTTGTTAAAACAATATTCATTATGATTGCAAGCTTATTCAGCTTCTTTCTATATTTTCAACTCATTAAACCTTATCAAAATTGAATAAATTCGTTTATTTCTTGTCATATTTTCCTTGGCGTAATTTTGCATTTCAATTTTGTACATTGCTCAACATTATAGATTATAAGTTTTTACTCCCTGCTCCCATTAAATGGGTAAAACAGGCAGAAGGAGAAATCTCCGACCCTATAATGAATATATATTTTCTATCAAAAGAAATTTCAATTTGGCCATCTCAGCAACTATGAGATGGGACACCAAATTTGGAATGTAACTTCGTGTATAGCATGCGCAGTTCAAGATTATTTTCAAGATATATCTTTCGGATTAAGAATGTATAATATTTTAGTCACTCTTTATCTACTGTCCAAATTTCAAGTCGATCGGATAATAAACACCGAAGTTATTCGACGAACAAGATTCAGTACTACAGAGCGAGGTAGGGGGAAGAAGAAGAAGCACAGCCGCGACTAAAAATGTCCCCGCTTTCGTTGTCGCTTGTGCGCGTGTGTATATGTGTGTGTATGCTACGAAGCTATGTTAGGAAATTGTAGAACTGTGTACAGGTAGTTTCGTAGTCGGGTATACTCGACTAGACCATTCTTACTTGTTTTTTATACATATTTAAAAAGTAATTTGAAAATGAAATCTTGATCTAAAAATTTTCAAAATTATTGGACAATCGTATAATAAACTTGAGAAAATTAGGTTTATTTTGTATACCAGTAGACCGCTGCCCTTAGCGTTCTACTACAGGGTATTTCCTTGTCTAGCCCTTGTGGCCAGACATTCTTCACGCTTGTTTTATTTTAATCAATTCAATTTGTTGACACGCCATACCAACAGAAAGTTTGCGAACAGAGACGATCGTATTTTAATGTGAGTTCAATAAACACTTTGAAAGGTGTTTAGATAATTGCGGTTTCAATTAGTTCGGGTTCTCACTTCAAGGGTTAGAAAATTAATTATTTCATTCTTTTTACATTTGGCGTTATAATTAGTTTGCGTTCTCACCTTTATGTCACAAATTGACGTATTATACATTACTTTATACATTTCGATTTATAATTGCAAGCACTCTGTATGGTTTTTTGCAGAACAACCTATAGTCCTATATCTTCTATAATCGTTTTTTTTTTTTAATGTTTGACAACTTTTAAGTCCCCATTTTAATGCATTACAAATTGAATTTGTTTATAAATACAAGTGAATTAATTACAATCTTTGTTCGATCATTTTATTTTGCCAAACAGTGTTGAAAAAATATTTATAATAAAGGCTAAGTTTAAATATTAAATATATACTAAATAGTGTAACAAAATGAAGCTTCTAACTTTACAAACTAAATACAAAAAAGAATTTTACAACAAAATTGTATGTAATTCAATAAATTACTTACATATAATTAATCTGGTTGTCTCTGATATGCCGGAAATGGCTTATCAATTTTATTTTAAAATATTCTTATTGTTAACACATTTTTCTTTCATTTTTCTACCCCTTGTCGAAGTCGACTTTGTTAAGTGTTCCCATCTATTTTGCCGCATTTGGGGCGCTTGCGGCTTAAAAATTGTTGACAGTCTGAGTTTAAACGGCAAAACCGTTGCATACCTTTAGGCGCAGGGTGAAAATTTTTGATAGACCTCAGCAAATATGTTGCCATAAAAATTCAACTATATTACTGGTGTAAAATGATCAGATATTCGAATTTCTGATAAATAAAAGTACTTAATAATACTCCAAAAAATAACTTATTCTGAGGAAGCTCATTTTGCGGTCAAAACTTATGCTGAAAATTTAAAATAAGCTCGAAATCGTTCTTAGATTTCCAGCTCCAATATTGTCTAAGAAGATACTCGTAATACTTAACCAAACTTACCAAATCGATATTAGTTTGCTTTAAACAAGTTTACCATCTTTTATTATACACTTTTCTATAATTTGATCAAAATTTCACCATTGCAGCAATATTTCTAATTATTTGAAAACTACATTTATTGGAGTTCCATTAAAAAGCCTTAATCTATAATTTGCAAGAATATAACATAAAACAATCTTAAGCTGCATAAAACTCCGAAAGTATTGCAAGGTATTTTTATTCCTTCTTAAGAATATCATAATTGTATAACAATTCTAATTTGTGACTAAATTGAACTAATTTGAATTACAACAAGAAAGGACGGCTTTCTTCGGAGTGCCGAAGCTATATATAGCAGGAATTAATTTTTATACAAAACTTAATTTTTGTCTGATTGCTTCTATGGGAGCCATGTGGTCCGATTTTGATGAAATTATAGGAAACTATTTGAAGTGTAATAAAAGATGAAATATTTGCATAAACAAAAAGTTTAATATAGCGAAATAATGGTTCGATTTTGACCAAATTTGGTCAGATTGCATTTTTCGACCGATCGTTCCTATGGCAGCTATATGATATAGTGACCCGATTTTGATCAAATTTGGTCAGATTGTATTAACTCTTTAGAGACTCGGTTTGGGTGAGTTTGGTGAGGATATCTTTATAAACAACAAAGTTATTCATACAAAACAGTTTTTTAATTTTGAGCGCCCTTCTCTGCGATTCTCAAGAATTCAAGGGACCCCAGTGCAATTTGTCATTTTGGAAGTCCACTTCAGTGTGTGTGTGTGTGTTTGTGTTTGTGTTTTTTTTGTGTTTGTATGTGTTTGTGTGTGTGTGTGGGTGTGTGTGTGAGAGAGAGAGAGAGAGAGAGAGAGAGAAAGAGAGAGGGAGCAAGAGAGAGAGCGAGAGAGGGAGCAAGAGAGAGAAAGAGCGAGAGTGAGAGAGACAGACAAAGAGAGAGAAAGAGACAGATAGCCCTTTTCTGCGATTTTCAAGACTTAAACGTCTTCGGACTGCCGAAGCTATATACCCTAGCAGGGATTAAATTTTATACAAAACTTAATGTGGTCCGATTATGATAAAATGATAGGAAACTATTGTAAGTATAATAAAACTCTCACTTAGTTTGGATGAAATATTTATATAAACAAAAAGTTTGATATAGCGATATAGTGTTTCGATTTTGACCAAACTTGGTCAGATTGTATAAACTCTCTAGAGACTCTGGTTGGGAAAGTTTGGTGACGATACATTTATAAACAATATAGTTATTCATACGAAAACATAGTTGTCGACCGATCATTCCTATGGCAGCTATATGTTATAGTGGTTCGATCCGGCCGGTTCCGGCATATGTAGTGCCTGCAGTAAAAAGAAGGGTCTGTGCCAAGTTTCATTACAGTAGCCTTAAAACTGAGAGACTAGTTCGCATAGAAACAGACGGACGGACGGTCAGACGGACATCGCTATATCGACTCGGCTATTCATGCTGATTCAGAATATATGTATGTATATACTTTGTTGGGTCTCCTTCTGACCATTACACATTTCGAGACAAAATTATAATACCCTCTGCTAGGGTATAAAAAGGTGCCTAATAGACAAATTTAAGTAGAATATACATATTTGGTTTATTTAACGATAAATACAAAAGACTTTAGGTGAAAATTGTAAAATATAACGCAATTACCAAACGACGATTGTTGCTGTACTTGGAGTCTTAAATTCACAAATGTAACTCTTCAAAAAATCACAGGAAACTGATTTCATGCACGGCTTTGATGTACCAGTATTTTCAACATTTACACAGTTTTCATTTTTGTTTATTTGCTCGTGATTTTCACACCACTCCAGAAAGCTGGGTTTCGAACCACTCGACATGGAAACAAAGTCCCCCTCCTTGCCGAGATCGTTGATATCCAGCCAATAATTACTGGATCTGTGAAACCGTTTACTTAGTTTGTATAATATATCCTTGTCCGATGGGCTTATCAAATCGGCGCCGATACTGTGACATATATGGAGAGCAGAATACCAACTGACGATATCATCTTTTCCAGGTATATAGTAATAATTGGATTCGAACTTCCTTAACCATTGCTCGGGATAAAAATTGTCTTTAATACCAATGCTGTGGCTTATATTCGTCCTAGGTCCTGTAAAGAAATGTTATGTTGTAATCAGTAAATTCGACTCGACTCTTAAATGCCCTATGGATAGCCGGAGAATAGGTAAGCTTATGTTAGATCGGTAAAACACTCGGTTAGAGATTCTCTAGAGTACGTCCAAGTTCTTTGTTTGTTGGGAATTGAATGAAATGATTCCTTCTTATGCCAAGAAATCCCCCCCTCTCTTTGCTTTGCAGGTTGTTTTCCGAACGGAGAGATTTTAGCGTCACTTTTTAGTTAATCTATAATTATTGGCATTGTCTCAAACTGTGTTAGATCGGCACAAAATACATACATTAAAAATGCTTTAAAAATCAATCCTCTTAGATACTTTCAGCTTTTCTTCTGGGCTTTTCTACCAGAGGGTATTATACGTCTTTTAGAACTCACCTTCAATGCGAGCCCAGGATACTGGCAGCCCGCTAAAAATGCCAATCATTAAAAGGATAGCTTTGGCTCGACACATTGTAGTTATCCTGGGTTCTTAGTCCGTTGAGTTCGACGTTCACAATCTTTATGATTTCTATATTACGGGTCGACAAATCCAGAGGCACATTATACGAGTATACAGTCACAAGGGGCTAAATTTAATATTGTGGCATAGATTTTAAAACCGCAATAGAAGGAATAACCTCGCTCTGGCTCTCTTTTTTTATACAAAATATCTATTTTCATCTAATTGTTCCTATGGGAGCAATATAATAATGTGCTCCGATTTTGATATAAATTATAGGAAACTACGTGAAGTATAACAAAACACCCAATTATTGACTTTGAATGAAATATATGTATTAACAAAAAAGTTTGTCATACAAAAACATACTTTTCGACCGATCATTCCTATGACAGCTATAGTTGCCCGATTTTGACCAAAATTTTGAAGATTGTATAAACTATACAGAGACTCGGTTTGGGTGAGTTTGGTGAGAATATCTTCATAAACAATAAAGTTGTTCATAGAAGAACATAGTTTTTGACCGATCTTTTATGACAGCTATATGTTCCTTTCCAGCCGGTTCCAACATATGTACTGCCTGCAGCGAAAAGAAGGATCTGTGCCAAATTTGATCACGATATCTTCAAAACTGAGAGGCTAGATTGTAGGGAAACAGACGGACATTGGTGTACAACTTGGCTATTGATACTGATCAAGAATATATATACTTTGTGTGGTTGGAAAGGTCTCCTTCAATGCGTTACACATTTCATGACAAAATTATAATACCCTCCGCAAGGGTATACGAACTTAAGAGGTACCCAATCAAATGATATGAGTAATTATGGAAATTATATAATTTCCCACTTCTCAATATGTAAACAATTCATGTAGGAGGTTTGTTGGATTTAGAAAAACTAACTTTATTCAAACGGATGAATGTATTTGTGTGGAGAGTTTGTACAAACATTTGTGTGTCTGATTGTTACTAATATCAATTGTTTTATACACTAAAAGTAAACAATAAGAATACAAATTTAAATACTGCGATCGAATTCAAATACAATATAGTTATACGAGTATATAAAGACACAATCCCTTTTAAACAAAATATGTAGAATAGAATATTTAAGTATTAAGTATTGATTGGAAGGAGTCAGCTAATCGACCTGCTTGCTCTCGTCCCGATTCCGCTTGAAGGACACCGAGTGGATGAGAAGCGGCGGCAGATTGCCACGCAGCATTTGGAGGCGCTTGCTCTTGGCCTGCGGCGGACGACCCAGCTCGTCCTTGGAGGAGGAAGTGGAGGCCGCTGATGTGGCAATGGAGGCCAGGGATGTGGAGCCGGGCAGCATTTCGGTGCTTTGTGTCATGAGCATGTTGGAGCGCCGGAAATAGCGCGGCATGGAATAATCATCCTGTGAGGCACGAGCTGCATTCGCATTCTGTATGGAATAGAGACTCTGCGAGACGCGATACTTCTCGATCGTTGGCGTATCCTCGTAGTTCTTGGGCAGATTACTGAACGATATGGAGGGCACTTCCGGCGTCATGCTGATCTGGCTGCCCGTGCCCGTAATGGCAAATATATCCAACTCACTGGCTGCCACATTCATGTGTGGCACACTCTTGGCGGACCGAAGGATGCGCTTGGGCGTTGCCGACAATGCTGCGGCGCTGGGCAGCAAATGTGGGTGGCGATCGATGAGGCGAGGCCGCAATATCACCTCATCGAGCACTTCCTTGTCGTCCTCCTTGTCTTCCTCCTTGTCTTCCTCGACAATGGGCTCGAACTTCTTCGGCGACAGCGTCTGACTGCCCTCCGGCGAGGAGTCCGAGGAGGCCAATGTGAAGGTAATGCGTTTCTCGGATCCACCTGATACAGATGCAGCTGCTCCCCGGCCTTTGTGGAGTCCGTGGCATCGCCCTGAAGACCAGCTGTAAGTAAGCATTAAAAAAGGTAGCTTAATGAATGAATATTTAATATTTTGAATTTATTTAAAAGAATAGGAATACAGTATCTATATATTTTACTAAAAATTAGACTTCTAAAGGATATGGGCAGCAGCATTAGCAGCACCTGAAACTGTGAACAAAATGTTAAAGCTTATGTGGTAAAAATAAACTACTTTAAGATACTATCCTAAAGATTTCAACTTCTTTTGGATCAGTATTTCCTTTTATTCCAAGAATTGAGGGGCTTTATTTTCCAATATTTTTGCTTAACGCCTGAAAAACACTATAGAACCCATAAAACATATTTACATTCTATATATATATTTCTATATACTCTATTCTATTATATTATATTCTATTCTCTTCTATTCTTTATATTCAAAATGACAAGTCTGTCTGCTTATATGGAAACCTATCTCTTTATTTCAAAATTGTAATAGTTAAAGTTGTTACAAAAAACAGATAGATCGGATGATATTATTATATATTTGTCATATGATTATACAAAAATTGAGAAGACGCTTTTTGCTTTCAAGATATCGCAACTGTTTATAGTTTAACCAAGTTTCATCAATATCGAACTACTTAACCATAGTTACCATAGGAAAGATCGATTAAAAAGAGTCTTATGAATAAAGATTGCTTGGCCTTAGACTTATGTAAAGATCTGATTATCGTAGGAACAACTTAAGCAATATATCTACAAGGGTTCCCCTAAAGAGTTATCTTTAACTTTTCTTATACTTTTCAAGATATCGCAACTGCTTATAGTTTAACCAAGTTTCATCAATATCGAACTTCTTAACCATAGTTACCATAGGAAAGATCGATCAAAAAGATGTCTTATGAGTAAAGATTCACTTGGCATTCAGTAGACTTATGTAAAGATCTGATTATCGTAGGAACAACTTAAGCAATATATCTACAAGGGTTCCCCTAAAGAGTTATCTTTAACTTTTCTTTTCTTTGTAGTATATAGTACAATATGGGTAACAACACTGTGCCGAAGGTTACAAATTGGAATGAGTAAGTGACCAGCACAATTGTGATTAATTACGTCTGATAATGCCCGATTTCGTCAGTTTACGAGCATAAATGTCGATCGACGTAATCATCGACATGACGTGAGGAATTACCCAACGTCACGTAGAGTTATTGGACGAACACACCACACAGGTAACCATAGAAAGTCGTTGGAGTTTTCTCGCAGTGTACTGCGAGACAATTCACTGAATTAATGTTGTTTAAAGTTTGTTGGAGTGCACTGGCCGTTGTAATATAATAATATATAATTAGTACAGCTGTGATATGAATACATATGAAGTGTTTATTGATATCCGCCTGGCCGTATATCAATAGTATCAGTTTTCTGGAACTAGCTGAGAGCACCTTTGTTGTGATTTCTATAGAAGCATCTGTTTATTTTTTCTGTGTATAGTATACATATATTATTTTTAATGGAAAAACATGACGATTCACTTAATGACAGAACTTACTTTAACTTTCTATATTTATACACACAAATTGTCTCCGGTTTTCATAGTTAAAGCGGAAATATAATCATTTTCTTATAAGCTTTGGTAAACATTCTCTCACTTTGTTGAAATTTGTATAGATCTATTAAAAGGCTTATTATGTGATCGAGATTGCATTAATATATTACTATTTAAAATATATTTTAATAATTAATTGTGTATGCAATTTTGAATTCAATTCTAAATTTTACACAAACTTTATTTAAACAAACTTTACTTAAACTTGTTTACGTCGAACAAATAATATTTTTAAGAACTCATTTTCTCTATAAAAATGTCTTTAATATGGGCTTACCTACAAGTTTCTAAACAAGATCAAAAGTGGTTAAAAGTATTGCAAATTAAACCCGTTTAAAACCGATGAAAACTCGGTTAAAGTCTGGTTAATTACTTGATGAAAATACCCTCTGAAGTTAAAGTTAAAGTTTTATTCAAGCGTGGCCCTGAACAAGTTCTTAAATGGTTCTCAGCAAGATCATATAAAGGATTTTAATCACACTGAAAAATATTTGAAGAATCCTTAAGAAACTTAAAGTTACCCCCAAAAAATAAGAATAGATGTAATTCCCCGAAGTTCAAAGTGTTATATAGCTAATATCTTGCTAGATTTTATATACGCATGCTGCCTTTAACTGAATTCAAGAAATGAGAATGTAATTATTATATTATAAGATTGCAGAAATGCGAAACAGAAGAAGAACAACAATAATAAGTAAAAGAATTCCTGTCACTTTATCAGCGCACAAATTTCATTACTCGTTATCAGCGAGGCAAACAGAAGAAGAAGAAAATATAAACTGATTTACGTTCTATACTTGTCCCGGGTCGATAGGAACATACCCGATTACGGTTAAGTTGGCATTATCTGTTTCTTGCGAGCCCACAGCAAGAGCGCCCGCCCCCCGACCAATCCCCGCCGAAGTCATTCAATGGAGTCTTTTTTAGCTATTTTTGTTGACACTCGATGGAGTTTGATCACTGGGGATTAATCATTGTTATCATCGATTAGCAGCTTCGAAACTATTTATCACTTAATTAAGTTCCCAAAATTCAGCAAGTTGGATAAATATTTTCTTCCCACCTCTAACTATAAACACAAACAGTAACCAAAGTTGATCTCGTTTTCAGCTAAATTTACAAAAAGGTGGCGTCGGAAGTATTACGCAGGTCTGAATTTCTGTGAGATCGGCGGAGTGTGCAGAAGAGAGGGGAAGCGAACATTTTAAAGAGTCCAGACATGCATTACTGGAACCGGTATTGTCAGCGTATAAGCCCGATAATAAAATCTGCTTTCTTTGAGCTCAGACACAATTCATATCCTCCTTTCAGAGACAAGCTAATTTTGGGCTTGGCAAATTATAATAATGGTAATAATTCAGATATCCAACAACAGAGTTAATCAATTGCCAAAACATTCATTCACCGATGTAAAAATATATTCATCTTGGAATTGTTTGGTGGCTTATCTTTCGAGAATTCCCATTTAAGGTAGCAATTACGAAAACAACTAGCATCCAAAGCCTTCTATTGCCAATATTGTTCACACACACATAACGTAGAAACGCTTTGAGAAACCAATATTTGTATAGACTCGTAGAATTTATGATTCACAGGCAATTAGTCAAAACAATTTGTTCAAAGTAACTTTCAGTTATGATATTTACATACATATGTTCTCTAGAAACACTTTGCAACAAGCTGTGAGTCTAGTGTTAGCTATAAAGCTACTACAGTCATTATTTATCAGATGAGCCAAGAATTTTATAATATTTAATGGATTGTTGTTGAATTTCACATGGGAGAGGAGGAACTTCGACCAACAATGTTTACAGTCTTAGTTAAACAGTTGAACCAAGAATATAAACTGTCCTTGGTAAAGGTTTAGGAGAAGATACTTCTAGGATTAAACTTAGAGCAACGAAATCATCCTTCAGAACACAAATCAATAAAAAGTAAGTTTAATAAGTAGTTTATTGTTGAAACTGGTATGGGAGAAGACTGTTCTACGATTGAGCCCCACCCCCACAACGAAGATTAGTCATCATTCATCAGATAATTCAAGAAATAAATAATGTTTAATCGATTGTTGCTGAATCTGGTTTGGAGGGAATGGAACTCAGGTCAACAAAGTTACAGTCAACATTCTTATAAGTAAGGAACTAGATAGTTTGTAATACAATAGATTAGATCGTGTTTGTATATGGTTTAGGAGAGGATAGTATTCACAGCTTTTATAAAATGCGTTGAGTTTGCGTTTTAGGTTTGGTTTATCAATTTCATTTGCTTCGATGTAGGTCTCTTAATATATGTACATTACAAGGTCTAACAAAGTCCATGCTGGAATACATACACAAGACTTAAAGGTATCTAAGTGCTTACAATACGAGTAATAATACTAAATGCTAACTGTTGGTAAATATTTTCATAGTCGACTTGTCGATTTTCACTCTTTACTGGTTGAGTTGCTTGGTTATCAACACTTACGGCTAATTAATAATATTAAGTCACATATTTTGTGGTGTAGTTACCAAGCGAAGGTTATCTATGTGTATGTGTATGTGTGTGGGTGTGTGTGTGTGTGTGTATACATGTGTGTAAGTAAGTATCTTTGGCACAAATACTGCTACAGAAAGCCACCGAAAATTTGAATGCATCTCTCTCTTGATTGCTCAATTCAACTAAAATAGAACTTGACCTTGGGCACAACGCCGGAGCCGGAGACGATGCTGCTGCTGCGCGTGCTCTTACCACTAGTCTTGCCACTAGCCCCACTGGCCACTATTTGTGCCTGGCCATGACCGTGCCCCTCATTACCTTCCAGACGTCGCAGCAGGCGCTCCTGTTCGCTGAGACGCGGCGTTGTCGGCATATCCTTGTTGGGCGAATGTATGCCAGCCAGATAGGTCTTTGTGCTGATGCGATTCAACTTGGTCGGCTGATGGTCCTGGAAGATCTGTGAGTTGGCAAACACCGCTAGTATCTCCGGTCCGAGCATGGGCACATTCGTCTGCGTCACACGGCGATAATCCTCCTCGTGTATCTTGGCGCTGTTCAAAAACAAAGTTCAATATGAAATCAAATACAAACACGGTGCGAATGCAAAAGGCAAACATTGCATTTGCACGAGCGTCAAGCTGTCAATTCGACAGTTAGCAGCAAATCGAATTGACTGACTGACTGGTTGACTGACTGAGCAACTGACTGAATTATCTGCTTAACCAGAATTGCCGCTTTGTTTGCCCCCCCATTTAGTACCTCATCAGGCCCGAGTTGCCGCGTCCCATTGGCTGATCGCAAATGGGCTGTGGCACGGTCAGCAGATTGTTGTTGTCGGCTGCCGTGGGCTGGATGCGTCCAATAATGTTGCCATTCTTCTGAGCCGCCAGATATTCCTCATCGTCCTCGGCATTGTAGTTGGCTGTGTGGAGTAAAGGTCAAATCAAAATTGTATTACTAAGCAATTCAACTGTTTTTGTTAGATTTACTATAATTACGTTTATGTCGCGTCTCGAAATGGTTGCCAAAATGCGTAAAAGCTGATTTCAACTTAAGCGCGACATTTGATCATGAAATCAGTAGCATTTCATGATATGCTGAGGCGCAGCCAACTTAATCATGCACATTGAATGTGTATTTTGAATATGTGGCAACTCTGCAGCTCAGTTTTTGTAAACTTTGAATAGGAACCTTTTTGGAAATGGCATTAAATGAAGTATTTCCATGTAATGCTAAGGAAATGATTATGTTTACAAGAGGAAATGTGTAAACTTTGAATAGGAACCTTTTTGGAATGCTAAGGAAATGATTATGATTACAAGAGGAATTGTGTCCTGCGGTTCAGAACTAGTTAATTCATGAACGAATCTATTGATTTTCTTAATATTACTAAGATAACTGACAAATGTGTATTATCTAAATAAATAGGCTTCTAAGAACCTGTTTTCTTATGATTTGCAGGAATGCATGTTCTCAAAATGAACCTATAATTATAGTTAAACTATAAATACCAACTCTAATTTGAATTTGCCTTATTTTCTAGAACAATCGAAGCATTTTTACTTAGCTCAAACAGTTGCAATTATTTGTTCGGTTGTTATAGAACTCTTTATGGATTGTTTACGCTTTTTATTTGATATTCGCCCTTGAATTGCTTGATCATTTTGGTACATTTCTTTCCTGGTATCTGTGTATCTGTATCTTTTATCTTGTTCCCTTTTATACTTTGCAATACCATTAAATCTGCTTTGATCTTTCGCATTTCCCATTCAGTCACCAAACCATTAAATTCCATTCAAATATTATGATTTTTATCATCTATTCTGTACTTTTTGTGTTGTTGTTGTGTTTTTTGCACACACACACAGAGAGATTTGAATGCCAATCACGTTCCCCCCAAGGCGCATTGGATGTGCGTATGTGTGTGTGTGTGTGTGTGTGTGTTCAAGATCTACATTGTCTACGGCTGTCGCATAACTTAACGGCTCTCAAAGCACACACACACTAACACACATACATATGCATATATCTATGCATGTGTGTATTACCACGTAGGTAAACATGCACCGGCTAACCGTCAACTGGCCATTAAGAAGAAGAGAGTGAACGAACGAACAAAAAAAACTAAAATACATAAATGTAAATTAAAACTTACCGATCGATTCATCATAGCAGAAACGTTCCTCAAAGCAGTTCCAGTAACAATCTTCCAGGCAGCTGAATGGTGTTGGGCAAAGGATGAGTTTGTGTGTGGGGAGGGAGGGGGGAGTGCATGGGAATTCAAATGTAGAAAGAATAAAGAAAATAACAAGTTGGGTTTTTGCTTACTTTTGACAACAGCGGCACATTTTGCAGGCCCCCTCGATAAGGCTGGAGCAGCTTGAAAAGTAGCGGTAACTAAAGTTGCAACGCTTTGCAGTTGCCCGTTGTTGTTGTTGTTGTTGGTTTGGACTTGTTGTTGTTTTGTGTTATGCGGCTTATTTCAAGTTATTTAGTTTGCTGCGGCGAAGAAAATTACATACATTTATTTATGTATTGTCGTGGAGTGCGTGTGACTCGTTCGAAAAATGATTTGTGTTGTTGTTGTTTTCGTGACGCAGCGTGGAGGCGCGTCGAGCGTGTAACGTTGTAGCAGCTTAAACGTTTTATCGGCAACTGAAGTGCTGGTGCCCAAAAGTATCTCGCACTGCCAACTCGCCCGCTCTTCCCCGTTATTTGACAGGCGAGGGAGAGTGAGTGAGCGACAAAGAGAGAGAGAGAGAAACTACGCGGAGTTTTCAAGTGTCGCACCTGTGTGCATGTGTATTTGTGTGTGTATTTCTGACTATGACTGGCTCATTAAAGTCTGCGGATCACGGAAGCTTCGTTCGTTGCTTCTGCCTCTAGCTTCAACTCATCGAAGTCCGAGTCAGCCAGAGAGACATTGTTTGATCACACTGCGAGCGAGAGCGAGAGCTTAAAAGCTTTGAAAGTTGGCGTCACGAAATCAAATAAACGTTGCTCTCTGGCGCACAGTGAAGCACATTTAAATGAAAAAGGTAATCGTACACTTATAATAATCTTCTAAATTATCAGCTTCTTGAGCACGTTTTCCATGTTCATGACCAAAAATATCTTCAAGATTATTGGCAACACCTTATTGATAAGTTGACTCAGCGGTTCGAATTCATATTTAACATGCAACAGGCATTTGTAGAGCATTACAAGTAGGCAGCACTGTAATTCTATTTTTATGGCAAATATTTACGATGTAGATGAAAAAACGATAAAGCAAAGGTCAGGGTTTTTGAATAACAAAATACATTAAAATCTGAGACAATTAAATCACTCAAACCACTGTGCAGCAACAGCCAATCAGAAGCTTTGTTATGCTCCGTGTTGTTGCAATTGAAACTTTTTAAGCTTGCAGCATGCATATGCATACATACATACAGTACGTACTCTCACATATCCAAACATGCTCACATACATACATATAAATACATACATATACACATTTGTATCTGTATTTGGACACAACACACACTTGAGCTTTTGCTGCGATAGCGTTTCGTTTACTTAGCACTTTATGCGATAAGCAGCCCCGACCAAAGAGTCTGCGAATTGGGCCACATTCCCAGCGCAGGTTGGCCGATCGTGGATGGCACTGCAAATGATGGAAGTGGACTTTGGATAAAATGCAACATACTTTTAGGCATTTATAGGGTTAAGGCACGCAGAACATGCACGTGTAAAGCTCTACTAATATTCGAGCTTAATAACTGTTTATTAATGAAATACTTATGAAGAAAGCTATGTTCCTGAAAATATATGGAACCCTAACTTACTATTAATTTGTTGACAAACTAAGCCATATATCATTTAATTATTGAATTACATTTTTAAATTAGTATTGACTTTTCTTATCATATTTCTTGCATATATAGGTATATTTTTTCAATCTTATCATTGGGTTTCTGATAAGAAAATTGAATTTTAATGAGTGGGGCATTAAAATGCAGCAAATAATTTAACGCTCGATTAGAAAAAATAAACATTGAAAGCATGTGACAATTAGACAATCAAACAAAATGTTATTTCTAACGAGGAAAACAAGTAAGCTTGCTCTAGACGAGTATAGCCGACTAAGAAATACCCTGTACCCAATTTTCAATTTTCCTAACTAACGCACTTTGATAGAGTATAGAAATGCACAACAGAAATAAAGAAAATCGTGTTTTTTTTAATATCCCTCAGCTCCTAAATTATTAGTATGTACATATAGATGAAATACCTAATAAGACTTGCACTTTATCGTTAAAAAATGAAAGAATTGCTTAAAATAATCATTATTTTTTATCTGCCTATAATAACAATAATATTCAAGAACCTACATACCAAGTTTAGTATCTCCACCTCTAATAGTCTCTGAGATCGACGCGTTCTATCCAACAAACGGACATGTTTCGAATTTTGTATACTTTACAATGCCGAATACCCCTAATTCTGTCTGTTACGCAAACTTTTAATACCTTTTAAACCATTTTGTGATTACAGAGTGTAAAAAATAATTAATAGTTCTCCGCAGCACACATATACAAAATTACATACTTATGTACATTCTTATATGAATATACTCTTGGTATTTATCTGAATGGCCGTGTTTTGAACAGTAAGAGATGTCAATTAAGTTTTTATGGAAAAAGATAATGGCGGAATAGTATCCATAACAAGTCTGAGGCGTGTGTAAATGTTTAAGCCAATAAAACAATAAACATGAAGATTTCAACTTTGAAAAGGCCTTGTCAACAAACAAAACGTTTTGAGGATCGTTTGGTTTTACCAGTACAAGTACGTATATGTACACAACAGAGCCATAATCTCTGAGTGCAGATATGAAGTGACATTGTTAAATTATTTCAGAGTTAGAGGTGTGAATTATACAAAGGGAAGCACAAATGTTTGAATTTTGAATCAGTAAAACATATATAACAGACTTGTCATATTCAATGATACACAAAACGGGTTTACAACTAAAGTAAGTATATCTGTTGCAGCAGCGTTTCTTGGTTTCTTAATTGCAAACAAATTATGGGCCCCATACACGATGATTATTATTGACTACCGATAAGCGATCATTTTGCTCGAATATGTTTCTATAATAGCCTAGCAAATCAAATATTGTTATGCCATGTGTGGTTGTTATTGATTGATTTAGACTTACACTCACGACGCACACACTTATGAGCGTCGTGCATGGGGCCCATTGCAGTTCAAAGCTCAGCAGTCATGTGAGCCCGATTGCGAGCCCGAAAAAAGCCCAAGTTCATTAACGGTCATTAACAAGTCAACAAAGAGCACACTTACAAATGGAATCCCATTTCAAAAGTCAACTAATTGAAAGTTGTTGACAAACGCAGTGATCTTACATGCACAACCAATTCTCTCGCGCTCCCATGAATGGGGGCTTAAATGCGAGCAGTGAGCGCCAAATTGAAAAGCGTTCGAAACTTATTAAAGCCCATTTGACGCACGGATCGAAATCTGAAACAAAATCGAAAACGAAATCGAGAAACGTCTGTTCAATGCGCAATAATTGAATGTCAATTAGTTGTTGTTGTTGTTGTTGCATTTGTTGTTGCTGTTTTCAAATAAATAGTAGTCACATTTAGCAGTCACTTCAGTTATTGAGCATACTTGTAATGCAATTTACTGACGTTTACACGTTTTGTGCGTGCTATGAAATTATAATTGGTTTTTAGTTATATAACATCGAAAGGGGGACTTGAAATTAATTGAAATATGCAGCTGAAATTTTCTATCATTTATCAACAACTCTGGCTTGAGTAAAACTTGAAATGATTGCATTTAGTTTAACAAAAACTACTTCAAATTATTGAATCGAATCTAATCGTTATTAGTTCAGTTTATTGGCTTAGAATAAAACTAAATTTCCATTCTATATATAAATGAAATTTAGAGTTCACTCATCCACAAATTTACATTGAAATAGACATTGTTATTCTTCGAAAATGTTATGCCAAGTGCGTTCCATACTTAAGCAAAGAAGTCAGGTGTGTTAGATACTCAGAAATACACGAAATCTGTATGATTGGCACGAAGCCAAAGTCGTTAACCAACTATTCGACATGTTTTTGAATTCAGGCAGTCGGGTCATAACTCAAAGACCAAAAAAAACATATCAACTTGAATGCCAGTCGACTGACTTTTGCCTTTGAACTCACAACAACAAAAATCGCAAGCGAAACGAAAGCGAGTTTTTAGGAAAATAACTTCCGCGCATTCAAAATAATACTCATGACCAATAAAACTGAACAACAACAATAATAATAACAACCACAACGATCACGATACTCGTTCCCAACAACACACAGCCGCTCAACCGAATCACGCGATGCTGTAGATTTTCTAAATATATATTCATATACTCACATACATATTTGTACAAATAATAACAATACTCTACAGACAAACATATATGAACACACACTAGAGTACAGCACATTCATGAATATCGAAGAGGGCCTTAACTATGGATGGGTTCAAAAGTTTTAGATATATTTGTAGCCCCTAATGAGTTTACTGTAGGATCTCTGTAACTTTCATCTATTCATCAAAGGCAACCTGATAATTTAGTGGTCATGGGAAATTCCACTTGCACATGTATGCATTTTGATTTAATTATACCCTGCACTCATTCAAAACTTATAATAGGGTATACTAAATGTATGGAAATGTATGTAACGGGCGGAAAGAGAGATTAGTCATACTATGAAGAATATATATATCTTTGAGCATCAACAGTTCGTTGTATCTATCTATATTTATATCAAAAATATAAAGAAATTAACCATTTTTAAGAATTTTTAAACTTAAACCATGATTTACATACATCGTTTATGATTAAATGTTCATCATAATCGAATAATAAAATCAGAAATTATTCCATAATCAAATTTCTCTACTGAGAAGTCAGAGGATGTCTATATTGACTAAGTATCTAAGCACATTTATGAAGATTTGTATTATAATTGTATACAAATTCGTATCTGTGTATAAGCAGGGTATTTCTCAGTCTATAACTCTTGATAGTTGCTTTCTTGCCTGTATTATTTATCGTTTATACTTTACGAATGTATAATATAGTAAGTATGTTTGCTGCATGTGTGTGCACATTTGTTTTGACATCCACTAAACAAGTTTGTAGCATTTTAATAAAACGTGAATGGGAGTCATATATAAATAATAATAATCTAGAATCTCTCACTGGAAAAACAGCGAAACCTTCATTATAAAATCGTTTTCACCAGCAGAACAAAATATATTCACACAGGAGTAGTATATATACACATATATAACTTCTTTATAATTAGTATAATACTAACTCACGAGGTGAGGGCTAATGTAAAAGGGAAAGGGAAATGAAATTTACATGCAAATTACTTTAAAATGCTATTGTTATTTAAGTATTTATTTAGTATACAATGCAATAAACTTGTGGGTTCAAAACTTTATACTATTGTATATAATATAAATGCTGATATATATTCCTCTGAGCAGAATAGAAATTACTATAATTTGATGCTACATTCTCAAATGTATATTTGTTGAATGTTTTGATTTGTGCTGAACAGAAAGAGTCGAACATTAGCCTATAATAAATACAACAATAGCGAAAACATTCTGAACAACAATAGAAAATTAATGACTGAGCATTTCGAGAAACTCATGACATTTCCATCTTGTAAATTGTTCCAGTCAATGCGGAGCTGTTTTTGGGTTCAGTTCAGTCAATCGAATAAAGTTGAACAATAGCTAAACTCGAGTAACAACTGCAAAATATTTGAATGCTCCATTACAGTCAACATACTAATTAATAATATCAATACAGATCGCAGCGCGTGTTAATGCAAATAATAGATCGACTATAGTCGACTGGGATATACCCATTAGAGTACGTAATACAAAATTATTGGTTAACATTGCTGATATTATAGACTTATGATCGTACATTTAGGCTCTGTAAGTTCTCTTCTTTCTTAAACAAAACCTTTTATTTATCCTTAATTTGTATCATTGATTTACAAGTTCTTCAAAGTGTACAGGGTATAAAACTTACAGTATCTATATAAATTTATAAATTGATTACTCAACATGTGTACAATAAACGTACAAATATAAAAAGTAGAGAAATTGTGACTTCGATTTGTAAATATTATTATATTATATTGGCTTATCATTTGGTTATATTTCTTTTTGATAGATTTATCGTATTTTATGTACTATATACAGTAGTATCTACACAATACTCTTTATAACACATTTGGTATTAATTAGAAAATGCTACAAATCGTTGCTAAGCAGTATTAAAATGCATAGGAAATTAACGAAACTCCATTTACTGAACTCTTTCCCAACTGATTTATAACATTTTTTGTACCCTTTCTTAAAAACTTTACAAAAATTGACAGCACATTAAAATTTCTTGAATACAGTTGTTGTTTGCCAGTTCGAGGAACAGATTGGAAAACTCAATTTAACTTTTTTTGTATAATCTAATAAATTTGAAACTCCGTCGGAGCTGTTGACACAGCGTCTGCTATGGAATTTGATGTTATAAATTGTTATTCTCTGATCAGTTACAGTATAAAACTTAATTTAACTCCGCTACAAAGCCTGCAGAATATTAAAAACCTTCCGAAATGCCCATATGTACGTAGCAGGTATACTAAATATGGTAAATCTGCATACTCAAAATACTCAAATGATTCCAAGAATCTGGAGTAAAGTCAATAAACAATTAAATTGAACTACTTAGATAATAATTGCAATAAGGCTCGTCTTAAATTTTTATTATTTGAATTATGTATATATGTTTATGCTTATAGTATATGGAAGCAATTCCCTGAGTTCTTCGCGATCCATCTAATGAAAAATTACCGAACGTGCTCATTTCGAGCGCTATCTAAGTTTTGTAAACTACTCTAACTCTTCAAAAAAAAAAAAAAAAAAAAAAATAATAATAATAATAATAATAATACGAAATGGAAGCTGCCCTTATTCCATTATATTTTACTGAGTTGCTCATATTGTAGTATTGTAGTCTTTCGTTTATCTGGTAAAAAATACTATTTAAAATGGTTTTTTCCTTTTTTACAATTTGTTTTGCGACCCGGCTAAATTTTTCTACCACCCGATGCCAGATCGCGTCCCACACTTTGGGAAAGGCCTAGCTATATAGTATTGGTAAAGATACTATAAGCTCGACAATCAGCAATTTCTTTTCATTTCAATTTCTTGACTTTGATCTACAGTGGGTCAAAAAGTTTCCACTATGTTAAACTAAGTTCCAATCAATTCTTAGTAAAATGCAGCTGACTTGAGCAAAAACGGTGTAAAATTATAAGAGTTGTGATCAAAAGAATACAAACTCTAGCTATTTTTCTATTAATAACGCAATTAAATTCAAACTATAGTTTGTTTTTTAAATGCATAAATATAATAAATAGTATAACAAATACAAAACAGGTGTTTTCACAAAGAAGTAGCTAAAATATTAAACAAAATCTACAACGATTGCTTGCAACTTGCAGCAACTTTGGCTGGAAAAGAAGGCCCCCGCAGATTGGAGTCAGACGGAGGGGAAACTCGATTGCAGTGGAACCCGATCGGTGGTGATCGATCGATCGATCAGTTGCACAAAATAAAACCACTTGATTCGAAACTGTCAAAGCCGAAAAACGGGGCCAGTGCACGAGGCGTCGTCTCGATCTGGTTTTAGTTGTAGACAGACATAAGCCATGAACGTTGAGCGTGCAAACGGTTATTGACACCTTTCGGAGTGGCCTGAATGCCTCAATGAAAATTCTCGGCGTAGTTGAACTGTGCTAAGATACAAACATACATACATACATATATATATATATATAGTATATATAGGGGCATAAACTTCGAGCGAGACAAATATTGAAGTTGTCATTCGATGTGTGAATGATTTAATTCGCACAGGTATTTTTTATTTGAGTCGCAAATTAAATAAACAATATAATTGGTAGTGAAAGACAAATAAAGTCAAATTCTGTTTAATACCAATTCGGAGAACAATTATGACTAAGTAAAACCAATATGCTGATGCAAATAAAGTTATTCAAAATTGTTATTAAATAAGCTTTATGAAGGTTTCTTAATCATTTTTAATTACTTCAATTAATTTATGGGCCTTTAAAAAGACTAATACAATTTATCTACCTAACAGCTAAATGCAATTTAGGCTACCAATATTTAAGTTAATGTCTTTTATTATTATAAAGTTAAGATAATGTGTGTATAGACACGAATTTATAAAGATATACGAGTATAATCTATATATATATAGATATTTTTTTTGTGATTCAGTTTTTATTTGTTATCTGTCTTGTGACAGGATTGCTTAAGCTCCAGTGAACTCAAGCAATATATATTACAAAATTTATTTGTTTTTAGTTTATTTTAAGTTAATTAACAACTCTATTTGGTAGGTCCAATATATGGTATATTTTCTATATCTATATCTATATACTATATTCTTGTTCAGCTTCAAAAACACACTTAAAGTATATACTGATCAAATTTGATATAAATTTTAGTTGGTTTTCCGCCCGCATATCATTTAATTATCCTAAGATTCATAATATGCTCTCTTTTTTTGGACTATCCTAAATATACATATATTGTAGTAAAGCGCATTAAACATTGCTTAGTTTAAAGTCTTAAAAAGCCTTTTAAAATTGATCTAAATTTGAAACCATAGAAATGGTAGCAATTTTAGAGTTTGGGTGTGGTACTAAACTTGTTCACCCAAATCATTAAATTTGTATTAATGTTTTCTTCAAAGCGATATCAACTGACAGCTAAATCAACCAATACACGTAATTAGTCAAATGAATGTTGAGAAAAATTTCACAAGTTTTAAACCAGTTTGAAGACCACATTTGGGTAAAGAAACAGAAACTCTTTAAACATCGTAGATACTTATTTGTTTTAGCTCAAAGTATGTATGAGTATATGATAAATAAAAAGTCAGACTGCCTTGACATTATAAGAGAAAACCTGTGGCATTACAAAGACTTTATAAAGTACACAAAGGGCATTAGTCTATGGGAGAATTGTTAGTCAGTCAATTGACAAGGCGATAGGCCATAAAAACAACTCTTGCGTATTTGTCAGCAACAGAGCAGGTTTTAGAGGAGAGTATGGGAGACAACCTTATAGAGGTTGTGGCATTCGCAGAAATCAGTTAGTCAGAACACAAACTAATCCCCGATTCAGGCTTCCAGGGCATTAATTGCTTTTGTTGTAAGAAATGAAATGAATGCAATTCCTGAGAGACTATTGTGTCTCTATACATTGTATTGAATATTCCCAGTAAATTTTTAATGATATGTCTTGATCTGAGTTCCGCCTTCTTTGTATTCTGAATCAATTACAGAGGCTGACGGAGACTGGAGGCATTCAAGAATGACTCATCTGATAAAGTAATTTTGAATTTTGATCACATTGAATGCAATTCATTTGTAACTTCCTTAAATGCCCGATTGAATAATAAATCGATCGCTCGAGATTTATATACTATATACTCCATGTTATTATAGTGATTAAAGTGCGTTATTTTTCGTGTTCTTTATTGAGTGTATGTTGTTGATTGCCTTTTTAGCTTATATTTTTGATACGTCCACTAAAGATAGCAGCTGATTTGTAGGCTAACTTGGCAGACATTGAGCGATTGACGCAAAACCTTATCAAATATTGAAAGTCTTTCGATAATTTGTGATATGGCATTTGTATTTGAGAGTCGTGTTGTGACTAATTTCCTAATTACTTTTCCAATTACAAAATGTGCATATACAAAATAAGATGGATAGCTTTTCGAATTGTCATAGTTTAGTATTCGTTCCAAATAAACTTAACGCTCACGGCTCTAAAAATAAGTGCAGTCTTTTGTTTATTTAGTTTATTTCAGTTTATTTGTGCGCTATTAGCGACATTTATTGCCAAGACACATGACAACATGCCGCATAAAATCGCACATTTCAAATTCAATTCGTATTTGATTTGTAATTATAGTTAATTGTTCACAGATACATATATATATATATATATATATATATATATGCAAGTATCATATGATACTTCACACATGTGCAGCCGATTCGCAGAATTTGAGAAACGCGCAGAAATGCCCAAAACCGGATAGAGGGGAATCGGGAGAATCGCCTGCCTGCCTGGTGAAAGAGGCATGCAACGGTTTCAGCGCATGCGCGACTCACATCTGCAGGGACAACCTATGGCCAGAGAGGAGGGGTTTATTCGCGCAAAAAACTTTTCCATTCACTTTGGCCGCGTCTTTTTTTGTTTTTTTTTTTTTGAGCTGGGGAAAATCACGGTGCCCAGGGTCAACAACGTGTAGCGCAGTGTAGCGCATACATATGTAGATACAATTTTAATGTGCTGGCTTGTTCAAGTGCGTTTTCAATTACAGGTTCTTGAACAACAACAAAAAAACGTTGTCTTGTTTTTGTTTTGATTTTGAATTTGCACTCGCACAAGGCGTTCACTTTACAATTGATTTGAAACAAAATAAGCACACACTTTTATTCACGCTTTTGTGGTCATCAACGGACACTTTCAACGCTTTTGCCTGCCACATGCCACCTGCCACCTGCCACCACAATACTAATATTGTATGACGCTTTCATTACCACTTTTTTTGGTCGTTTTTAATCAAAACACTGCACTATTATTTAGCACGTACATACTTATTCACTCATGGGCTGCACCGCAAGAGCCGTAATCGACAAAACTACGGAACAAAACAAAAAGCCGTACAAATTATAAAAAGCTCCGCGCGCACGTTTGTCAGGTTCAACATTCGACGGTTTACTGAATGCGACACAACGACGACGTCAACAACTTCATCATCAACTTTTCAAATTGAGCTTACTATAAGATCTGACCGAATGTACAATGATCTGAACGTTGGGACCTGTCATAAGGAAGCTTTATGGTACGTACATTATTTATTTATTACCACAAAGGGGCTTAAGTAAACTAAGGACATATAATTCTTTAAATAAATACAGATAAATAACACTTAAAGTTAGGAACTTTTCAATATCTGTCTATTTGAATGTTTTCTATACTCAATTTTGAGTGTGTTTATTTTATTTGTTTAAATGTATTCGTGTCCAAAGTACTTAAGTTAATTATAATATTATCCATACTATATGCATATTCATAAGATAAATTAAAAATATAACGATGTACTTGGAAAATCGAACCTTTACATCACTTATAGCTTTTTTTAGCAGTGTATCTTTAATTTCCGCTGGCATTTAACAAACATTTAACTCTATCACTTAGCCCTAGTAGGTGTAATGCTTTCTTTACTTTAAAGTTAATTCACAAATTCAATTTTGTTCTGGTAATAAACTTAATATCAAGTTTAAATATAAAAGTAAGAAACAACGTTTTTTAAACAGTCGCTTATCGATTACAATTAAAAGACACTTATCGATATATCGAAATACCATAGGAGAAGCGAAAAAGAGCAACTACGGTCGTCTAGAGTTGCACTTTTTAGTTCACTGAATTAGTTCATTACTTCATGTTTCATTCTAGTCATTTGAGTCAGTTCCCATTCTCGTTCAGTTGACCCACATTTCGTTCAATTGATTTTGAATATACAAAACAGTTTAATCTAATATTTATATTGATATAACTTATTCTGTATTTTATTCAATTCGGAAAATACAAATACAATGCTTAAAAATAAATAAATAAGGAAATAATTAATAATTGAAAAATGTTAAAGAAATATAAACTTGCGTCGCTCCTCTGCCGACAAAAATATAATTTTATTGACCTACTTCATAGTTTATTTACACTAAAGTCCAACCAAACACATTAATTTCCGTTAGACATGGGTCATTTATTTTAACTCCGACTGTTTACAGTGAAGGCCGTCGGTCGGGTCGGTAATGCCGTCATTGTTTTTTGTTGTGAACGATATTTGGATTCAAATGAATCAAATGAACGATAAGATTTAGTTCATTCGTTCACTATGAAGATTAGTTCAATCGAACTAAGTCTGAACGATTCGGTCGACCTATTTTCAGGTAGTAGGCGAAAAAAAAGCAATATTTTGCGGAAAACGCAAACACGCATATACATATTGTTGAATAGCATTGGTATTATCATTAACTGATAAACAAATGTGCGCAAAATGAAAGTAACAATCAAGTCATGGACGGGAGTTGCATCTTGGCGTTGGATAGCAAATGATGAGAATTGTGGCATTTGTCGCATGTCCTTTGAGAGCACCTGCCCGGAGTGTGCGCTGCCCGGTGACGATTGCCCACTGGTGTGGGGTGTCTGCTCCCATTGCTTTCACATGCATTGCATTGTCAAGTGGCTAAACTTGCAACCATTAAACAAACAGTGCCCCATGTGCCGCCAAAGTTGGAAATTCAATATACACTAAAAGTTGAACAAAAACCGAAACGAAGAGAATTAGCAAAATAATAACGAGAACGAGTACGCGAGTATAACAACGAGAACGAGTAATAGAACAACAACAATATTAACAACAACATCAGCAAGCAAGCAAGCAAAACTATTCATAATGGATAATACGGAGCAGCAGCAACGTCGTCTGCAACAGCAACAATCGTTAACAGGGTTGCCACCACTGCCAAAAAGCCTGAGCGCCGCTGCAGCTGCGGTGGGGCAGGGCCCAGTGTCGGTGTCGGTGCCGGCACATGCACAGACGCCACTGCGCTCGCACACATCCTCGCCGCAGCAGCTGCAGTCGGCGTCCTCGGTTGCCGCGTTGACAGCCGCCACGGGTGACCTGTATTTGGGTCCATCGACCTCAACGGCGGCACGTAATCGCAATTACAATGGCCATGGCCGGCATGGCAGCTTGTCATCCACACAGGAGTCGCTCAGCGATCGGGAGAGCGTGCACAGCCGCGCCTCGTCCACGCACAGCGCCAGCGGCAGTGCAGCGCAACACACGCCCACGAACAACGCCTCCAGCACCATTGACAACCAGCTGGCGATATTGCGACGGGAAATGTATGGACTACGGCAGCTGGACTTGTCGCTGCTGTCCCAGCTGTGGGCGCTGAACGAGTCCATACAAGGCTTTCGGGTATTTCTGCAGGAGCAGGATGCACTGTCGCCGCCATCACGTTCGCGCACGCCCTCCGATGCCAACTCGCTGTCGTCCGATGAGGACGATGGCTCCTATGCGCCAGTTGCTGTGCCGAAGCTAAGCGCACCACCAGCGTCCGTTGCGCTAGCTTCGCCAGCGGCCAGCGTTGGCCTGCCCACTAAATTGGCCACAGGGTCAACCACATCGCATGCCTCGACCAGCTCCGCATCGGGCGCGTCCGGCTCCTCTTCGGCAGCCTCCTCCATGGGCAAACACCATCATCACCAGCAGCAGCAGCAGCTGCAACAACAGCAACAACAACAGCAGCTGCCACATTATCATCATCAGCGTTCGGCGCCACCGCCCGCTCCGCCAGCTCAGCACAAGGCACATCCGCAGCTGCCACGCATACTGCAGCAACGCATGCGGCATGCACCTCCGCCGCCACCCCCGACGCGACCCAAGGGCAGTGGTGGCGGCGGCGGCGGCGGTGGTGCGAGCAGCAGCAGCAGCAACCATAGCATCAGCAGTGTCTCACAGCAGCATCAGCAACAGCTGCATCAGCATCCGCATCATCAGCGTCCCGTATGACAAAACCCGTTCTTGGACTAAGGAGGTTCAAGAACGCCGGCAAAATCCATCAAATAAACAAACAGAAACAAAAACTACACAAGAAAACATTTCAGAAAAAGTCAATTGCACATTTATCCTGGAGTCAATTTACATTGCAAGACTTGCGGGCAGCTGAGCAGGCAACTGGGGCACTTTATTGGTGGCAGTTGCTATCCGAGACACATCCACAGTTCCACAGTTCCCACAAATCATCATAGTTAAACCTAGCTTGCCATTTGTTCCAATTTCGTTCTTGAATTTAACAAGTCTTTGTATTGTGTTTTTGAAAAAACTACAACAACAAGAGTTGAGCGTTAAGCATTTTTGAAAACGAAAAATTGTATTCAATAATAATCTTTAAATAGTAAAGGATAAGATCCTTCAATAAGTACTACATATATATCGCCTATTTATATATATATATATATAATCTATTTGTATATTACACGTAAATCGAAAAAAAACATCAATTGCTGCTTGGAAATACAAATTTCGCATCGAATATATAATAATAGGGCAATTTTGTTGCAGTACTCTTGAATTGAAAAATCTCAACATATATTTGTAATGATAGCAGGCATGCAAATTATTTGTTAAACTACTTATTGTACTATTTGAACATATTCTAAAAAAAAGAAATGAAATGAAAATGAAACCAACCTAAATAGGAAACATATTCACTCATTAGCATTAACCAAAACTAAACTCTTGGCCTAAAACATTTAAAACTATCTACCCACATGCATATTATTTCGTTGCACTCCAAGGAATACCACACATAATGGTTCGTTCATTGTTCGTAGTTATACTATATATAGAAACAAGATCTTACAGAGAGACACTCGGGCGTGTAGATCCACGATGTGACTCAAACTTGATGTTCACAATTCATAAATTAGCTATGAAACCACAGAACTTAGTACAATTATTTAGATTCCGATTATTATTCTATTTGTAACTAAAAATGTCATTTGGGTAAACAATGGTTCATGCATTATCCTTGTTAGATGAACTATCCTTAGCTGCATTCGATTTTTTGTTTAAGCTATATACAAAAACCTAATCTAAACATTTATTTCATTGAGTTTTATTCTTCTTTTTACTTCATTTATTTATTTTTTTCAGTTGAAAAGCATTGAGATTGTGTTTATTATATGAAATACAACTTTTGCTTGCGTTTTATAATCGAATCAGATAATAGAAACCAAGAAATTAGTCTTATTTTTATTATAAGCCTTTCGTTCCTACGGCTTCTGATTTACATTTAATTCATATACTATAGCAAATCTGGAAAATAACACATCTTAATCCATAACCAAAGTATGAGAAAAGCAAACGAATTTTATATTTGGTAAAGTCATTTAAAACTAACACGTTCCTAATTATTTATGTTATCTGTGCTTGGATTATAATCGAAAATGAAAGCTATTAGTATTGCCCGAGAGTCAATCTGTCAGCTTCAAAAATTAAATCAAAATAGCGTATCTAAAAAAACAAAAAAACAACCAACGTATCTTATTGTTAGTCCAATAATCCTCCATAGACTCGAAAGTAGACGCAGAATATTCGGCATATACAATACTCGTACATACCATTCTTACCAAAAACATAGGTGCTTATGAAGGATAAAGATCATATATTAACTATACTTATACTCAAAACTGCGCATGAAAACAACGATTGGTAAGAATGAAAACTATTTATGCAATATCTAATAAAATTGGTTAGTTCTTAAGAGCAAACACGCTAAAATTTACTACTTAATATCATAAAAGTATAGTGAATGGGTTGATCTAATGAGGCAGAGGCCTAACATATTGTAAAATTACAAATTTCACTATATTATATCTTTATGTAATGCGAAAGAATATTAGAAAGTAACACACACACACATTTAAAATTTCTAAATCTATATAACGTTATGTTCGACAAACCTTAAGAAAACCAGCATGAATTTAAAAATATAATGTTTACAGTCTAGCTTAGTTCACGCAGTCAAAATATCTGACCATACATTTGCATATTTTAAGAAATTTTTAGTTTTCTTCAAGTATTATGCAGCAATAAACCAAATATTTGAACTTCCCGAAGCATATGTATATTATGTTGTATACAGAAAGAGTTCAATCAAAATATCAAAAAAAAAAAAAGAAGAAAATTCAAAACTCTGATCTTAATGAACTAAAATTAACAATTCATTAGTGAATAGGAATTTTTACAAGCTCTAATGTTTACAAGCATTTATCGAAACTTTATAACAATGTACGAGTATACAAAATCCAAGAAATTGGGATTAAGGAAGAACAGTCTGCAGAAAGCGTGTGAACTATTGGCAAGCAATTTGTTGATAGTAAATTGATGATTTTTTTATGAAATCTGGATAAGATAAATATCGTTGAAATGTAATATGTAATGGAAAATGATTAATGAACAAAGAAATGATAAATCTGAACAATAAATATCACTTTAAATACTAATACTTTTCGATTTTTTACAGCGATTTTCTTAGATTATATAGCTGCATCTCAGAATACTTTGGTAAGTACAGCCCACATACTCCGTAAAAAAGAAAAAGATTTACTAAGATTTTTTATCAAAGTCAAAATGGTTTTTTAATTATACAATACTTAAATGATATATAGGAAAACACGTCAAAAATTGTGTAGCTGATATTCTTCCAGTTAAGTACTGAATGGTCCGCAGCAGCTGGATGGAATTTCTGCAAGGATTTAAAACATTTAAGTATACTAAAGGACATGCGACATGATTGTTACTTACTATTGGTATCGCCCCAGCCTAGGGGCACGCCAAGGCGGCTGTTCTCCTGCTTGAGCCATTTATAGAGCGGATCAAAGTATTCAAGCAGTGCAGCGGGATCCATTTCAGTCTCTCCGGTAAACTCCTCCAGCACCTCCTTCCAATGCCTTGAGTTGCCCACAGACAAGAACTTCTGGAAAGCCTGGCCCGCCGGCTTGCTGCCAAATATGTCGCAATTGTCCAAGGTCTGGCGATTGTCGCCGGGCACATACTGTCCGGCTAGGCGGCATAGAGCCTTGTGGAACTGAAACTGGAATATGTGGGCCGCAAAGTAGCGCAAGTATTCAACATCCGCATCGATGTGATACTTTGCTGGGGGATCAAAGTCAGTGTCGTTGCGTGAAACTGGCGGCTCCACACCGCCAAACTCGGAACGCATCTGCCAGAAACCGCAGTTCCACTGGGTCTCATCGAGCTCGCCACGGAAAACAGCATAGCGATACTTGTCCATGGTGTAAGCGAAGGGTAGAAAAACAATCTTGGACAACGCTTGCTTAAACAGCTCATTAATGCGGCTTTTCTCATCCAGTTGGCCGCTGCTGGTGAGCCCAATGCTCTTCAAATGCTTGGCGGACATAACTGAGAGTGCGATGACATCGCCCACAGCTTCATGGAAGCCCGGATTGGGCGCACCGCGAAAAACGGCTGGCTGTTGCTCATACTGCAAGTAGTACTGAATGTGGCCCAGCTCGTGGTGCACAACGAACAGATAGTGTGTGTCTATCTCGGTGCACATCTTAATGCGCACATCGCTGTCCTGATAAAGATCCCACGCAGAGGCGTGGCACACGACCTGGCGATCATCGGGACGCGTGAGCATACTTAGGTTCCAGAAACTGGACGGCAGTGCCCGCATGCCCAGTGATTGGAAGAACTGATCACCCAGCTCAAACAGCTTCCGTACGCTGTAGTTCTGACGCACCATCTCCGCCTTGACGTCCACAAATGGCTTTTCCGGAAACGGTGTGAATAGATCAATGACCTCGTTCCACGACTGTCCCCACATATTGCCCAATAGATGGATCGGTATATTGCCCTCTGCAGGCACCACCTCGGGTCCATAATGCTGCCGCAGTCTATATCTGACGTAGCCATGGATTTGCCTGTAGAAAGGCAGCAGCGCCTTGAAGGTGGCATCCAGCTGACGCTCAAAGTCGGCATCTTCGTAGAAGTGCACCCAGTAATCGGCATAAGAGTGATAGTCTACAAAACGGGGTTCCAGGGGTTATCTATCAAGCTCAAATTAGACAACAGTATCACTCACCATTCAGATGCGACGCCTTGCGGGTCAGCCGCACATATTTGCCAAAGTTCTCGCGCATGGGCGTGCCAGCTTTGTCGTGCCACTCGCGCCAATACCAGGCTAGCTCGGCAGGATCACGACTGTTCACCAGACGCTCCTGTATTTCCGGCTCCAGATTGAGCGAGCAATCGGTTCGATTCGTGTAGGAGCACACTCTGGCGGTAGCATAGTTCGTTTGCATCGCGCTAATGGCGTTCTGCAGCTCCAAATAGTCGCTGGCATCTAGCGCATCCGCTCCCAGATTCTGCAACAATCGCGCCTGCCGGCGTATGCTTGCGTCCTCCGACTGGACATAATCCCCCGCCTTGACTGCCTGGGCAAGAAGTTTGTTCTGTACGGCACTCGCTGCGTTCACCGCAATCATTGCCTGACGATTCTCCTCCGTTACATTTGTGTTGTAACTGTAGACCGCAGAGTAGTCAGCGTGGTAGCGTTCGCGCAGCTTTGAGTTCTCCTCTTGAAAGAAGCGACGAGCCTGCAGCACGGCTGCGGAGCAACTGCTGCCATCGGCATAGGATAAAGGTAGCTAAGGACAATAGAAATGTTGAGTTTGGAGCTGGATTATTTGTTCATGAGAAAAGAGCTGCTCGCTCAAGATGGACTTGTAAGTACATCGTGTGCTCGCTGAGCTGAGCAAGTGAACAATGTTCTATTTAAATTGTTCTTACTAGCTCAGTTCATTTTGACTGAAAGAACTGATGCCCACTGAACTGAACCAGTTTCCAAGATCCTTCGTTATTTTTCTCTTGTGTTCTGGTTCTTGTGACATTTATATTAAAACAAATAAGTTATTTGTTTTTCGACAATGGTAATTTAAGCTGATTGACTAGTTTTTTTAGTGCTTAAATCGACTTGATATTCTTGAATTCAATGCATCTAAACTGAATACTCACCCACAAGCCAATGACAAAGGTCAACAACAAAGGCAGCAGCAGTCTGTTCATTTTGTCTGGAGCTCCGGAGCTGATCTCTGTTATCAGCTAATCGTGCAGTCAGACTGTCGCTACTTTTTGTACTTTTGAATTTAGTGAGCCCTGCCCTGAACAGTGCCTGCTTTGTGTTTGCTTCCTATCACAACAACAACAAAACAGTCGCAGCTTGTGATGCTTACGGCAGAACTACTATGAGCGTATGTATTCAATATAATCCGCTCTGCTCTCAGCTTGCAGCTGGAACGATGCTATTTGACTTCTGGACAACCGCCAACACGCAGAGCCGCTTTTATGCCTACTATCGCACACTCACACGCACACAATCACAGGCAGACGCACACTCACACACACAGTGGTTGCCGATACCGATACCTTCCCTCTTGACAGTTTCACATTCGTTGTAAATCAAAAAGAAAATGCGGCAAATGATTTACCCTATATCATTTTGTCACGTAATGTGCAACGTATAGTAACAACAATTATTGAGGAGGACGACGATCTATCACCTTTGAGAATATATTGATTTAGCCACCTCCAAACAAACGAAATGTGCGGGATTGGGGCATATTTTAAAAATCAATATAACTAGCAAAACTAGAACAAAAAAAAGAAAAGAAATTATCTAATTATTCATGTTACCTTTACGGAATAGTTTAAATAAGCTTCATAAGGGATTGGGATATAGAAGAAAACTCGAGACGGCTGAGTTTATGTTTGAATTGTCTATCCCAATCAAATCTGTAGTATTTCTAAGATTATTTAGCTATACATAGTATATAGTACTCTATAGCTGTTTAGTATATATATTTTTCTTGTTGTATTGAGTTTTCGTTTTTATAATGTTATTTGGAATAACCAAATCTATTTATTTTGCAGTCCACGCCTATAGTTAAAACTTGGCCAGATTTTGATAAAGGTATATCAATATATATACATATCTTACACGTGCTGTAGAAGGAATTTAATTTATGGTATGTCTTATATACATACATATATATCTGACTTGTTTTATTTTATACTGAAACCCAAAGAATACTCATAAAAAACGCCCAAAAATTTACACCTGTCATCTAATCTGCGCTCGCCGGTGAAGCGTATATTCTTCTGAATGTTCTTATATTAGTTGGGGTTGGGTTTCATATTTTATTATCCCGGAAATGGATATTTCAAGGCGTTACACATTTCGTATCATTTATCATATCCTTTCCTTCCGTTTAAAAAATGGTTTAGTTATGTAGATAACAAAAATATATTTTGACAGGAATATATAGTAGGATTACATTGTTTTCTACTATTATTTTATACATTTACATAAACTAAACCTCGTCCTTTTTATGTTGATAACAATATGATTTTATTGTATGCAAATGTGGATTAATGTACAGGAATTATTCTTGTAAAATATACATTAGTATATATATTTTAACATTGTAGGGTTATATCAAAATATTAAAGTTTACTTATTTTGATACTCTACATAAATATGTACATCAAAAGTGCAAATTATTAAAGGAAATATATATTTGAAATACAACGTTTAAAAGTATTATGTAAAAAAATAGATTTTTGTCTGTAGATTATAAAACTATTTATAAGTGTAGTTGTCATGTTGGTTCATTTGAAGGAGATTGTAGGATTGTTTCTATCTAGTAAATAGGAAAGTTTTGGTCGATCTGGTTTGTCCAGGCATGCAATCCACCCTCCAAGTCCCGTATGGAATGATCCGGAAAGCGATTTTTGATGTGCTGAACGGCTATCTGTGAATCGTTGCCTCGTCGACATACGACCAATATGGGGAACTCCTTGCTCTCAAATTGTGGGACAAAACGCTGGAGATAACTGTCATCCAGAATCTGCGCCAGTGGCACATTGATTGCCTCAGGTAGCTGGCATATCTCAAACTCAGCAGGCGCACGCACATCTATCAGCAAATGCTCCTTGGATTGCATCAGTTTCTGGTACTCCTGTACATTAATACGCTGCTCGGGCTCAAGCAGCTGCAAAGGATTGTCTTTATCATTCGCATGCATGCCACAGAAGCGCTCATAGTCGATCAGTCCCGTGATTAGCGGTTGGGCCGAGCAGACGTGACAGTTTGGCCGCTTGCTGCGTATCCTTATGTTGCGGAATTGGCAGCTGCTGCCGTCAAAGATAAGCAGGCGTCCGGCCAATACGTCACCCAGGCCGATAATCACCTTGATGGCCTCCAGGGCCTGCATAGCGCCTATCGTGCCGGTGACTGCACCCAAGACGCCGCCGTCGCCGCAATTGGTTACCGCCTCCGGTGGCGGTGGCACTGGATAAATGCAGCGATAGCAGGGTCCCTGCGCCCCGTAATTGTACACCGTTAGCTGACCATCCAGTTTGAGCGCACTACCCGAGATCAACGGCTTGTGCAGCATCACACAGGCATCGTTTAGCAGATACCGCGTCGCCACATTGTCGCTGCAGTCCAGTACCACATCGTAGGACTGCAGGATTTGGAAAGCATTGAAGCTGTCGATCAGACGCACGTGACAGGTGATTTTACAGTGTGGATTCAATTCCAGCAACGCAATACGGGCCGATTCCGCCTTGGACATGCCGCAGCGTGCCACCGTGTGAAGCGTCTGCCGGTGTAGATTGTTGCGTTCAACCGCATCATAGTCCACTAGACCCAAATGCCCACAGCCCGCCCCAGCCAGATATTGTGCAGCAGGGCAGCCCAATCCACCCATGCCCACAATGAGCACTGCGCTGTTCTTAAGCTTCAGCTGGCCCACGACTCCAAAATCAGGTAATATGAGTTGACGACTATAACGCGCGATATCATCGTTGTTGAGTTTGTCTTGGATTTCCCTCGCTGCAGGTGTGCCTTCTAATGGTGTTGTATTCTGCAGCTCGCGCAAGTTCTGCTGTTTCGCATTCAATGCAGCTTGCAACTCGGCAATCTCCCGACGCAGCTTCGCCGTGTCGGTTTCCAGTGCATCGGCGGCAATCATTGGCACGTGCAAAAATGCATTCACTCCCAATGAGAAAGAAAAAAAATAAACGATTAATTGTTTACACACCGGGCTGTCATATGTTAGCGGTGCAGTGTTACCAGATCGAGTAAACAGTTTGCGATATCATGTTATGAAGCGTTTACACTGAGGTCGAAGGAAGATGCCACTTGTTATACTGGCTATATTGTGACAGTGAGTAGATAAACTCACTGATTGTGAGCAGATAGCTTTGTAATTCACCTCCCGAGTGTTTTTTAATACTTTGTCCTTTCATCGTCGTCGGGCATGACGATAGACAAAGCCTCTTCTTCAATTTTTATCAATCTAGGCCCATTCTTTGCCGCATGTAGCGACTGTTGCTAATGGGGCCAGTGTAAATGCATTTTAAGCGTGAAATTAGCCGGACAGCGTTGCCAGACCATTGTAAACATTTGCGATAACGCCGGCGATAACATGCTACAGTCACCAACAGCTGTTCGCGGGCGGAATACGCTCGCATATCGTTTTCATAGTCGTATATTTACAATTACCTAATCATAAATAAAAAGAGCACAGCAGCAAATGTCTTGGCTGAGCAGCACATTTCAAAAACTGTGTGGAGCAGGAATACTTGCGGCCAAAACAATGCCGCTGACCTGTGCCACAACAGTGCGCCAGCTTTCGCATGCCGAGAAACAGGCACGCGGTCGGACAGTGCGGCGTTATGGCTACAAGGAGAAGATATTCCAGAGTGGTCTGCTGCCGCATTTGGATAATGGGCAGAAGCTGCCCATGCCCGTGTATCGACCCAAGAATGCCTGGACGCAGAAGCGCGCACTCTTTGGCCAGAACGACTACATAGACATATTGGGCAATGATCGGCTGCATCCCACACGTGTGCTTTACTCGGTGCCCTCCTGGTTGCGCGGTGTCTCAGGCAATGAGTACCAGGTGCTGCTGCGCAAGCGTCGCCTGCTGGAGAAAACCAAATATCCAATTGCCCGGCCAAGCAAGTGGAAGGACATGGAAAAACGTATACTGTATTTGTACAGGTTCCTCAATCGAAAAACAAAAACGGGTTACTCCAAGCAGTGATCGTAAAGTTAAATAAAATGTTTTCCTTTATATTTGTTTGGTTATTCAGCTTATTCTAGCAGAATGCGCGCCTCCTCGCCATCAATCATGATCTTTTGTCCATTGTAAAGGCAGAACTCTCGCTTGACGTGCGCGAAAAGCAAATCCGTGATTAGGAATATTTGACCCGTGCAGAAACCAAGCGTGGCTCCAAAGTAAAAGTTCGCATTCGCTGAACCAGCATAGATCCACAGATGCCACAGCGCACCCATCATGGACAAAGTGACCAGGAAGAATGTAAATACCACAAAGCCATGAGCCATGACTGCAATGCAGTAACAATTTGATAGATTAGTTTATACCCGATTTAGTTTGATTTTAGTGCCTGCTGGCAGCTGCTACTTACATTTCCAGCAGCGACGCCAGAGCGGCAGTAAAGCCAAATAGAAGCCAACATCACCCAGGCTGGGATACGCACGAAAGACGGCCATAAGCGCTATAAGCACGGTGGCCAGCAGCATTGGCTCTTTGCGTAGCTTTATGGACAGCGGTACCAGGTACAGAACGGTGGCATTCAGCTGGAATGTGATCAGAAACATGGTGCGAAAATGCTCAAACATTTCGGTGAAAAAGTACCAGAACAGTCCAATATTTGGCTGCAGATCGCGAAAATAGAAACTGAAAGTTGAGGTCCATTAAAAACAAGCATAGTTCAATCAAAATGCAATCCCTTACATAAAACCGAGCGTGCCATCCAGAAAATTCCAGCTATTCAGGACTAAGAAATTCGCACCAGCCACGGCCAGGCAGCAGGTCACAAATAACATGAATATGGCAATGCCCCGACTGACGGAGCGGCGTGAAAATGTCAGGAGCAGCGGCGCTATGAGTACAACCGGATAAAAGCTGCGCACGGTCTCGAATGCGAGCAGCAGGAGGCATGGCACAAGCTGTCGCCGAATCAATGCATATAGAAACGTCGCCAGCAGCAGGTTGCTTAGCACCGTCGATGTCAGTCCAATGCAGCTCATGACGGTGAGTGGGTTGAACAGATAGGCCAGCAGGACTAGCTCTGATATATAGTTGCCGTCATTGGCACTGTACTGCAGCTCTTCCGAGTCCTTGGCGTAGTGCTTGCGCTCCAGCCGCTGCTGCTTTAGCTTTTGATCAACAAAAATGCGACTCATGGCATATAGCAGGCTTGCAGTAAGCAAATCGAGCAATATATAGATTAGCGGCAGGAGTGCCGCATAGTTTAACAGAATACCGGACAACGCCTTCAGGAGCAGTGGCGTCTCGTGTACAAGATCTCCTCGGTACGGATCGATGCCTTGCTTCAGCAGAAAAACGCCTTCTTGCACTGCGAATGCATTAAGCTCTAACTAAGACTGCATTTAAATGTATAAATATATTTCTGTACTCACTGCGCTTGTACGAATTCAAAGGCGTTGCGAATTCCACGCGATTGCCGATAAGGGACGCCAAGGACGTGCTGCTCAAATACAGACGCACGGCGCCTCCCAATAGAAGCAATTTGTAGCACTTAAAGTCCATGACTGTTCTAAAGATGAGATCGACCGCTTTAAGAGGTAATTTATGCGAAAAACATTATTTATAAATGGCTTTTGGGTTTGAAGACGGCTTTTTATAATAACAGCTGTTGCCCTATTAGTGTAGGTTGCCCATCGGTTAGCTATCGATATATAGTGATAATATTATCGATGCAGGACTGTACGCTGCTCACGAGAAATGGGTGCATGGCTGAATTGCTTATAAAATGAATCTTTGCAAACATTCTGCATAACAAAATGTAATATAAGCCACCTCACTGCTTTTTTTGTATTTGATTACCCAAATATTATAAGTAACATTACAAATTATAAATATTTACTATGCAGTTCCATTGTAGGAATTTGTTCAGTGGCTTTTTTTTTGGCTTATGATCAAAAGAACTGTTCAGCTAGTTCGATTATTTTCATACTTTCCTTCTGGTTCGATTTGTTCAATTGAGTCCCATTGTCGTTCGATTTGTGCGTTTAAATCTAATTTTATTTACTTTTAAATAGTGGACAAATCTTACGAAATGTCGGCACATAATAGCTCTAAGATGAAAACCAAGAAGGGAAAGATCTTTGCGGAAATTTCTGAAAACTTTGAGCAGTTGGTTAAGCATGCGGATCGCTTTTTAAAGTTTGTTTTTGTTCTCCACAAGCCGCACACGTGTTTGCCAATGCACAACTAAAACAATTTTACTCTTGCAGGCCGCAGCCTGAGCAGATCGATGCCATACACAAACTAATACAGCAGACCTATGCCATCAGCATCATTAGCGATGTGGATAATAGGAAGGACATACTGCCCGAGCTGGTGCTGGAGCACATGGACGAGGAGCAAATCTGGCAGCAGCTGGAAATGCGGAACGACTTGGTCCTGGGGCAGTTTCTAAAGCAGACTGCACAGTTGACGGCCTTGCGGGACCAGCATTTGGGCATTGAGCTTGACGATGATGAGGATGAGGGTGAGAATGAGGACGGCGACGAGGACGAGAGTGAGCAGGAGAGTGCGTCAGACGAAGAGGAGGGGAATGAAGATCATCAGGCAGATTCTGAGGATTCAGAGGGCATTAATGAGCCGCCAACCACAACAAAACCCAAGCAAATCAAAGAGAAACGTAGCAAAAGAGGCAAAAGTTCTGTGGTTGATGACACGTTCTTCAAACTGGACGAAATGACACAGTTTCTGGAGCAGGAGGATGCCAAGGAAATGCGAAAACACAAAATGAAAAACCCTGTAGACGACACAGAGGGTATTGATCATTACGCCGAAGACTTGGGATTAGGTGAGGAGTCGGACGATGAAGAGGATGACGTTAATGTGAACTATGCGGACTTCTTTGAGATGGACGATGAGCTGCAGCAGCAGGCGGAAAAGCAGCAAAAGGGAAAGCAAAAGGACTACTTCAATGAAAGCGACAGCGAGCAAGACGAAAAGGAGTTGGAGCCGAATGAGGCTGACATTGAGGAGCAGCACTCGGATGTGGCAAGTGAAATCGATGAAGCTGACTTTGTGGCCAAGAGTGGCGTGGAACCCGCAAGCGATTCAGACTCTGAATCCGATCAAGAAAAAGCTGAAAAGAGCGAGGCTGATTCAGATTCTGAGCAGGAACACGAACGTAACTCGAAGGCGGCACAATCCTCAAATGAAATGCGCGAGGAGCGCTTGTTTCAACGCATACGAGACTACGAAGAGGTCGTGCTGGGCGAGAAGCCCTGGCAGCTTAAGGGTGAAGTTCAGGCGGTAAATCGGCCTCAGAACTCGCTGCTGGAGGAGATACTGGAGTTTGATTCGACCGCACGACCCTCGGCGCCCGTTACCGAGGAGCAAAATGAAACGATTGAGGACCTAATAAAGCAGCGCATACGCGACAAGGCCTGGGACGATGTGGAGCGCAAGGTGCGACCGACGCACACGCCGCAGGAATACCGCAAGCAGCTGGTGCTCGATCAGGAGAAGTCCAAACAGTCCCTGGCCCAAATATACGAGCAGCAATACCAGCGTGAGCTGGACAAGCTTAATCCCAATGGTGATGCTGAGGACAGCACAGCTCCAGAGCCAAAGGAGCATCAAGAAATCAAACGCGCAATGCGCTCACTATTCCTCAAGCTCGATGCGCTCTCCAACTTCCATTTCACACCCAAGCCGGTGGCGCCCGAGGCTAAAATTGTTACCAACACGCCCGCCGTTCACATGGAAGAGGTGGCTCCATTGGCAGTCAGCGATGCCAAGCTGTTAGCGCCAGAGGAGGTATACCGTGGTCCCAAACACACGCCCCTGGGCAAGACGGAGCGCACGCGCACCGACAAAAATCGTGAACGCCGCAAGAAGAAGCAAAAGCAGCGCGCCATCAACACGGCGGTTGAAAAACGCGACCAGCAGCGTGCCAAGGAGGGCAAGGCGCCCACTCAGCGGGAGGCAAACGCCAAGCTGCTCAAAACCATCACCAAGAGTCGCAATGTACACAAGGTGGGTTTCCTCAGCATATAATTTAATATTTAGCCTAACATTATCTAATATATTTTCTTTGTATTTTGCAGATTACCAGCAGCAATGATCAGGGCGCACTAAAATCCTCAAAGGCATTCTTTAATAAACTGCAGGACACAACGTCGTCCACGACGGCGGCGTCTGCTGCCAGCAAACGTCCCAAGAAGGACCTCTCTAAGGCCAATGCCAAAAGGCTCAAACTTTAACTGTACAGAATAAGTCTTTTATAAATGTTAATTATATTTGCCCAGCTTCTGTAGGCCAAGTCGCTTTCATTCCCAGTTTCAATGACGTCGAGGTTGGCGCGTAGCTTCAGTCACGTGTCCTCAAATACGTCGCCACTTCACGGGGCTTTGAGTTCCTAAGAAAACTTTAATTTGAGGCACCATGGGAGCTGCCTCGCGCCGACCAGAGCAATTTATTTGTGGGGGCGTGCGTGGTACAAGGACTTTTGACGAGCTGCGGCTGTTAGGCACGCGTGTTACGCGAAATTGGGATATTTTTAGTACATGCTATGTTAAAATAAAATGTAGCCAAGTTAAAAATAGCAATGGATTATACTATTTAAAGCAAGCGCATGACGAAGGGACTAATAGATTCGCTTATTTCAAATAGTTTTCTACACTATACCTGTTAAATTAACTTAAATGACAAGTTTTAATTAATTAGTTCATTAATTATTATGAAAATAATTCCATGTCATGCGTTTAAAGAGCGCGCCAAACTTAACGCTTTGCAGCACTGTCGCACTTATCGAAACTATGAAAGCGATAAGAGCCTTGTGTAAACGATAACGATTACGCGCACCATGCGATAATTTTGTACATTTGCACGTGTAGCTTGGCGTGTTGTGTATTTGAATTTGTGTTCAATTTAAAAGGATAAATAAATATGGTTAAAGTACAAAAGACGCAGCCAAAATCCCTGGGCAAGGCCACCAAGATCGAAGGCGTTGTCAAAGAGAAACTTAAGGTGAACAAAAGTAAAAAGGCGGCAAAAACACCTGCCTTGGCGGCCGACTTCAGTGAGGTCAAGATTACTGCGTCAAAGAAGCCCAAAACTACTAATGGTGTTGCTGCAGAGACCAAACCCACTGCAACGAAGCGAAAATCTACAAAAACTGCTGCCGTGGCAGCCGACATTATTGATGTAGTTGAGGCCAAAAAGAATGTTTCAAAGAAGCCAAAAATTAGTAATGGTGTTGCCGAAAAGGCGCCCGCTGCAGCGAAGTCGAAGCCTTCCAAGAAACCCTTGGTTTTAGCACCACCAGAATCGCCGGCGGCACCAGCTGCAAAAACAGGCAAAAAGGTATCAGCGGCAGCCAAAAAGTTGAACAAACAAAAGGATATTGAGGCTGAAAGCAAATCCGTAGTCGAGAAAAAGCCAAAAAAGGAGTTGACATCAGAGAAGAAACCCAAAAAACAGGAGAATCAGGTGAAACCTTCAAAGGCCACACTCGTTGCAGTTAAGAATGCCAAAAAGCCGCCAAAGCCAGTCCAGCTGGCAAAAGAAGCAAAGAAAGCAACCAAGAAACCGGCTATTGGAGAGGTCAAGCCCATTGGCAAAAAGGTGGCCAAGACTGCGGCCATCAAGGGAAAGCAGGCTAAAGGTAAGGCTGGCAAAGGTAAAAAGGCACTGAAAAAGAAGGTACCAAAAGTTTTGGAGCTGGAGTATGAAGTCAAGCCGTTTGATGAGGAGAAGTTCAATGAAATCGTGAGCCAAAAGAATGTGCAATCGGTGTGCGATGCACTCAAGAAACTGGTGGCCGAGGAGGTACAGAAGCGGCAGAAGGCCACCTCAATTTTCAGCGATTATCGGTACATACTTCAGGTGTGCTCCTATAGGATACCCAGTTGCCCCAAGCGTGTGGTTAAGCTGGCGCTTAAACACTCACTGGTCGGTGCCGACGACGATGTGGCCGTCATTGTGACTGACTTGCAGCGTGGAGCTCGCGTTGACTACGAGCCCACCATCCAGCACTATGAGGATCTGCTGCGCGAGGCTGGCATTGAGCAGCGTCTGACCGTGGTGCCGTTCAATCGGCTGCGCAACGATATGGGCAGCTTTGAGGCCAAGCGTAAGTTTGTGAACACCTACGACTACTTGCTGTGCGATGGACGCATCTCGGGTCAGGCGACCGCCTTTCTGGGCACGGTAAGTAATTATAATATGGACCAATTCACCGATACCTTAACCCGATCATTTATAGTGCACCCAGAAGCCGCGCAATGTGCTGCATGCTGTGCGTCTGAGCAAAGTCGCCGATCATTTGTCCAAGGAGTTCTCGCGCGCCATGTGCAGAACGGCCTACAGGCAGCTGCGCAAGGGCGATCTTATTGCCATTCCGGTGGGCAATCATGAGCAGAGCGGCGAACAGGTGGCAGAGAATATCTTGACAGTGGTTAAACAGCTGCAGCAGGAGTTTCCTGGCGGCCTACCCAACATACGCTCGATGTATTTGAAAATTGACATGGTTGGTACCTCCTCGCTGCCTTTGTATGTCAGCATTTGTGCACCGCCCGCAGACGCGCCCTACGTTGTTGGTCCACGCGAGCAGCGCATGCTCAAGTTGAAGAAACAGGCTAATGAAGTGCTGACTAAATTCGCGCTCACCAAGGATGTTGACTTCATCAGGTTAACTGGGGATCAGGTGAAGCGTAAGGCCGAGCTGCGTGAGCAGCGTCTTGCGCTCAAGGCTGCGGATGGCAAGGAGCTCGCTAAGGATAACGATGACGAGGACACGCCTGTGCCGGCAAAGAAAGCACGTAAAAATGCAACAGTTGACACTGTCAAAGCTAAAAATAATGAGGAGGATGAGGACACGTCTGTGCCGGCAAAAAAAGTAAGCAAAAAATCGACAGTTAAAACTGTCAATGCTGGCAATAGTGAGGATTCTGATGATGTCGACGATGATGACGATGATGACGATGATGATGATGATGAGGATGTTGATGACGATGATGATGAAGATGATGAGGATAATGATGATGATGAGGAAGATGATGATGATGATGATGATGATGATGATGAGGATGACGATGAGTAAGCTTATGACTTGCAAAATGTTATTTCATTTCTGAAGTCTATATTTTTGATATATAAACAACGTTTAGTCTATAGTGTTTATACATTTTGAAGCCGTTTTAGTTAATAAACGAATATTCCCTACATAGAATATAAATCTTTTCGGCTTGTTTACTGCTTGTTTTCAAGAATAATTATATTGAAATTCCCTACTTGAGCCAATCGTAAGATACATATACTATACAGAAAACAACAATTACATATGTATTATACATATATTTGCGTATAATTATCCATAAAAATCAAAGTCTGACCAGAAAGTAATCAAGTTGACTTAATTTCTTTAAACAGCAATGTCTATATCAATGCCTAATGTATCTGCCGCTAAAATTATAATAAAATGTATAGAAAAGGGAATAAATTGTTGAAACTGTTATTAATAACGACAGAGAAACGCAACAGCTGTAGTATATCATTTAAAATATTCATAATAAAAACTTATTGATTGTGTTACAGTACTTGAAATAAACTACTACATATTGCCTAATGGCCTGAATGTAATTCACAGAATCAAATTTGCATAAACTCGTATATGAGTATGTTACCTGTCTGCTCCTTCAGCAGGTCATTAAACACTTTTTTCTGTAACAATTGCAGCAATTTGTATAATTATTTTGTACTTTTTTGTATACATTTTATTATCATTTTAATGGCAGATACATTAGGCATTGAAATAGACATTGCTGTTCCCAGAAAGTAACTAAACTTGATTACTTTCTGATCAGAACAATGATTGTCTAATCTGACAGTTTTTAAGCTTATGTTGAAGAAATCTGAATTCAGATAATTGAGTATTTTGACTATCATAAAGCGACTGATCAAAAATCTTACTATATTCTCATCATTCTATGTCTACCAATGTATTGGAAAATGGTGGAAAGTTGTAAAATTGTGTTTGATATTAGATCCGCTTCAAGCTTCTTGTTGAAAGTCCAACAATTTAACAAAATCCACCCCATAAGGGGGGAATATTGTGGCTTGCTGTTTTGTTATTCTTATAATTGGCGTAATTAGGCAAATGCAACAAAAATCAATTTTAGATTCATTAATTTCAAAGATAACTAAAGACTTATTTTATTTATTTTAGATTCTAAAAAGAACTAAAGAAATCTTATGGAAGAATAACATCAAAATATCAAAATTAAAGATTTATCTCTAACTTAAACCGGTTGAAAAGTATATGTAAAATACTATATATAAATAAATATAATATAAAATATCTACAACATCTATAGAAGTGCTGAAAGCTCAAAGAAATTGCGTAAATGCTAAAATGGAATGCTTTGTGTTTGAGTTTGTGAACTTTGCTGTGGATACGAGTAAAATTTAAATATGCACATATATAGTATGTGCTATGCGCTTATATAGCATACACATAAATATGATATAGAGTATACATTTACAAACTATGCCAGGACTCTCTCAACGGGCGTGCCATGTCATAGTTAAGTGAAATGCAATTCACTGCACAAAGGGCAGTGGGGGGTGCGGGACGATGAGGGCTATCAAGGAGTCAATTTCCATAAGATTCGAGTATAACATGTATTTATATATCTAATACATAAATTAGCAACTTTGACACAGTATCCCAAGTGTAAGAAGTTTAATAACAACCAAAAGAAGACTTAGCAAGTTTTGCTTTTTTTTGATGGATGGGCAATCCTCATGCGTTTTGTGTTATGCTAAATTGAAGTTCAAAAGGTCAGGGTGTCACATTAATGCATATAGATGAATTGACATACCCCATAATTTAACCTACGCTCGCGTAAGTCCTATTACTTAATTAGCTTTATGGCCTTTCATACAGTGGCTAACAACTTTGACAGTCAATAAGGTGAGCCCCCACACATGCATACATACATACATACATACTCGCATGTGGCATAAATAAATATGTGGGGTCAGCCAAGGACATGCTCCAGAGATTAAAATCACGTTTCGTCCAGCGCAATTTATGGACTAACTGACGCTGGCCACGTCCTGAATCAACGAAGCAAAAACATTGTAAAGCTTTTATCAGCCGCATTATCATTAGCGGGTCGCCAACTCCCTGTTGTTGTCATAAAAATATTATATATATATATATATATCGGCTCAGCAGTGGAGTAATCCCTGATATCAAACATGCCACGCTAGCTTACACAATTCAACCAATTTCATCATTTCACCAAACTAGCTGCTATATATGCATTTTTAGTTAAATATTATTATAATCAAAAAAGTTTCTCTTAAATGTTAGTTAGTTTCTTATAGATACATATATTTTCTTTAAACCACTTATATTGTTTTGTTTCTAGTATTAAAAAACAACTTTTTATTACCATTTTTGATTTTCATTGATGGATCAACTTAAAAACAAATGAATTTTTAAGAAAAGCTTACCAAACTATTAAAATAAGGCATGATTGCGATTATTAATTAGTAATATATTATATTGTTATTATTCAGACATATTCCAAATTTCACTTTCGATTTGATCTTTATATATTACTGGAATTATAGTAAAATTAAAATTATAATTCTAACTATAATAGAATTTAAAATCTTAGCTTAGTTTCATTTTTAGGCATCCCAAAAGCAGCTTTTTAAATATTTAATCTAATATTGACTGTGGTATTTGGAACAGAGCTGATTATTTATATATATAGTGACTATATACATATGTAATACTATGTGTATTTTTATTATATAATATATGTACTTACAAAAATAACTAACTAACTATTAGTAACAACAATACTCGTACAATACTCACCACGAATTGTGATATTCTTTGCGGTTTGAGAATATGTAAATAAAACCAAATGTGTATAAAAGTATATTACAAATGATTGTTAATATATTAAATTTCAGTCATTCTACTCTAATGCACGAAGTAACTTCCAGGGTTTATTTAATAATTAAATAGTTATTATGTTTTAAGTTAATTTTAATTAATTAATATATTTATAAAGCTTAACATGGAAAATATTGTGATTCGCTCTCATGGTCGGTAAGTATTTTTAATAGCTACAATTTAATATATTTATTTTTGAATAAATATAACTATACATTTTATTGAAACAGCTTCATGCAGAAACTGAAGGATAATCATTTATTGTTGATCGATTAAAAGGATAAAGGAACATTTAAATGTGACTATTTGTTTCTTTGTGCCTTGGAATATTGAATCAAAAAATAAGCTTCATATTTCATTATATATATTGTGTAGTAATATTAAAAAATAGTTTATTATTAATGAATATTAAATGATCAAATGTTACTTTGGAAAATGTTGAATTTGGTTGTTAATTATAACAACTGTATATAATCATTTTATTTTAAATATTTCTATTCAATTGTGTTAACTTGTCAAATAAGCTTCCAGAGTGTTGCTAAAATGTGGATGGGTTCAAAATATAATATCCATTTGATAGTTAACCAATTTAATTATCGCAGACAATTGGACGTGCCCTTAGGTTAGCAGAGCTTACCAGCAACCAAAAACCAATATTTGCAGAATACTTTTATCAATGTCTAATGTCAACATATATATAACCGTTTATATGCGTAATTGTGACTGTCGAAATGAATTTGATCAGTGGTTATTTATCTGTATTTTTGGCTGGCTCTGTGATTAGGCGGAAATGTGTACATAAGTGGAGAGGTGATGCAAAATATCAGACATATTGTATAATACGAGTACCAATTAGATAAGTGCGATAATACGCCATGCCAATGAATTAATAAGCCCAAATATTTTAACACATGCATGGAGCGCAGGATTCATATTGGATTTCCACTGATGGCCGCCAAATGTGCAACTAATTGAAAATAATCTGGTGCTGATTAACTGCGAGCAGCATGATTAACTGATAAGATCGCGTGACAAAATCTATGTGATAATTGTGCGTAATTGATGGCTGATAAACCGATAAGGACAACGCACGCTTCCCCGAAAATTGTATTGGTTATAACACAACCAGGTGGTGGGGAGGGTAGCGATTTGCTGGCAGCGACGCCAGCGTTACACCACGTGTTGCATATTGCTCATACGACGTGTTACCGCATCACAAACAAGCCGAGCAACCACACAACCCCCAACGATGACTGCGCACAATCTCACAGGCAACATTCAAATCTCGTGGGCGTTCGTTTTGTTCCTCGTGTCGTCGCACTGTGGAGTTACAGACTGAAACTCAATTCAGAAACTAAAAGGTAAGAAAACTGCAGATAATAAACATAAAATTAATTATACCATCCAAAATTGCTTCCTTTTGGAGTAAGCTAATGCTTTTGGTTGATAGATCTAGTCAAAATTGGTAAATCTGGCAATTGGGTATTAAAAACTGTATTTTTGAAACAATAGCATCCTTACGATTGAGCTTCATTCACATTTTATTTACCATTTAAAATTTCTATTGACGATCTATTGACGATCTAATTTTATCGCTTTTATATTTATTTGCAAATATTAAATAGACTCAGCGACTTTTCTTAATGTTTGGTTAACTTTTCGGTTAACTTATTTCAACTTAAATTCATTGTCTCAGCATCTGCCTGTCACACAGTTTGGTTTTCTCAATGTCTGTTTTAAATAACCAACTGTTAGATGTGTGAATGGCAAAAACATTCTCTCATTTACCAACACTACTTGAGAAATGGGAAAAATGTGATCAAAACATTTTTTCATTTACCAACACTACTTCAGAAATGGAAGAGATGTGATCAGGTTAAGTGAGTATTTAACTCAACGACGAGTTTTGTTTAAAGATTCAAGCTCACAACAATGCGGATCGCATATTTAGAATATTAGGAAATAAATTCTAACAGAATATTGAGATCTGAATATAAAGTAATACAAAAAGATTCTATTTGAAAATTTCAATTATTAAATTTTACGTTTAACTAAGCCACTAATAAATAAATAAATATATATTTACTTAAATATATAATTTAAGTAAATATACGAGTAGTCTAGCCATTGATAAATAAATTTCTAAAATAAATTAATTTTCTTTATATAACACTTATCCTATCCACCTGATCAATTTTTCTTTATCCCTTACATCTCAAACTAGATTAAGTTGCCCCTAAAGGTAGCGGAAAACTTGTTTGAATAAGATATACAACTTTAAAAATAATAATAACAAATTTGCTAAGATTTTACGATTGTTATCTGCTGAGCATTAAATGTAATTCTTAAATTATTACAACTCGTTGGAAGGCATTTCTAAAACCAATTTTTTCCTTTATTTAAAGGCTATGGCTTTCAATGCAGGATACACAATTTGTTGAAAGGCGAACATTCAAAAGGACCCACTGTGCGTCGGCAGTTACCTGATATAACAAACACATGAACACACACACAAGCACAAGCACATAGGCAGGCACACACACACACATACACATACACAGTCAAGTCTACGCTCCGTTGAAATCTTTCGAATCCTCGTCCACTTTGATACGAGCTACGAGTAGGTCTGAAGCACGAACTCATCAGCCCATTCGTATAAATCGAGTGCGCCTTGGCCACCGATTTCACTTACGGTTCAGTTCGAAAGCGGTGCAGTTGGCAGCGGATAGACCCCGAGTTTCATCAGAGTCAGCAGTGGAAACTCCAGCGACGGTACAATCTATTCCATACCTCAAGTTTCTAAAATTTTTCAAAGTGTTTAATTTCTAGCTTGTTTCGTGTATATTGCAGAGCAGTTTTCAAACAAAGTGAATATCTAAACCTTATCTCAAAATAACCAAAACAGACATCCATTGTTATTCAAAAACTCAATTAAAGTTTCTTGTGTATTGTCAAAAAAGGGTGAGTTCTACAAACATTTCAAAATATATTTAAATTAATGGTAATCTTAAGATATAAGAGTACAATTTATTTGATATGCCAATTTTTTTACTTCTACGAAATGTGTAAGGTTTTAAAAGTGCCGCTGGCACAATGTTAATAATTATAAATATTATTTTCTATTTTTATTTAACACGATTTACTAAGCAAAATTGAATTTGATAAATACAAATTCGAGTTATTCCTCAAAATCTAATCTACATTTAATAATTACAATCAAAATATTAGTAGAAAGGATCTTACTTTTTACGATCCTTATTTTTGTTATATATATTTCTTATTATTTTGTGTCCACAAGCCAGAAAATTAGCCATGAAAAGCTGAGCATATAGTCCTAAAAATAGTTTAGAATTTAACCTTTGCACGAATAGCGACGGGTTTGTAAAGTTGGTCTTGAAAGTTTATTTAAAAGATATATGTTCAATCCACATACATGTTAAATAGCTCAAACAGGAGATTAGTAATATTTGTACTTAGTTCTTATAAACCTAATAGAGTTTATAGTAGTATCCTAGAACCTAGATATGAGCCGGTCAGTGCACAAATTGATTAACTCCATTTAACAAAAAGTTGAGAAATGCGATGAAATAATTTCATAGTTTTTAAAATTCCCTTTATAATATAAATTCAAATATAATATATTGTAGATCCCATAAATACAGAGATAGTTTCCAGCTTACCGTATAAAAAACTAATAAGAAAGAAAGCCAAAAAATAATCGTCTGTAATGTTTAAACATTTTTGTGGGGATAGAGTTCAATATTCAATATCAAACTTGATTACTCTGGCTTTTATATTCTTTCAGTTCGATCGGACAGCTAGACATATAATCTATTGAATATATGTATATATAAATATTTGTCTACTTTCTATTCTAATCAATTTCAACCTTATTTGGTCATTAAAATTGACTCAAAGTTTATAGATAGACTTAAACCCAAACATAATTTAATCTTGACTTAAATACAAATTTCGTAGGCGTGTTTTAAATTCAAAGTTAACAGAATTCAAATAAACGTTTTAAAAATTACCTTCTACCTGGCTTAAGCCTAGAGCCGCCAGGCTCCTGTAGTATGTGTGCCCTCCATCCAGGACATTTGTTGCTTCGTTGCCCTTTTATGTCGCCTCGGCACAGCTTTTCGCCTATGCGACCTTTTTTTTTAATATCACAGAAAATCTTCACTTAATATTGCAAAATTGAGGTCGGTTTTGTACCTTTATTACTTTACTCTGGCCTTGCCCCGGCAAATGTGATTCGAAAATCTTAAGGATTATCGTTCAAATTGCTAGCTTCAATAAACGACATACTCGCAATGTGCTTATATTGGGCTTTTTAAAATAAAAAATTATTTTATAGCTGTGGGATAATTAAAGTTGTATGGCCGCGTCATCTGTGAAATTTCAATTTAAGAAAATCTATTATATTACAGTTCAATTTCCGCATTTTCAGCTTATTATTCGACACAGTATTCAATTTAAAGATGTGTGTGCATAATTTAGCAAAGCTATGCGAAATGTAGCATCTCCCAACGTAACTTAATTAAATGAATATAAATGTTATATTTCTAATGAATAATAATACACATTTTTAATTCAAAATAAGTGCGCATAATTTACATTTTGGTTTTAGGCCACAAACAGTTTTCATTTTCCTGTTAATTACAACACAACAAACTGAAGTTTTCCTCGAAATATTAACATATTTCTTTGATTGTGTTTAGTCTTTAATCATTTAATGAGAACATGAATCGCATTAGTTGGAAACTCCTTGAGTTTACTTAACTTGTTTGTTCAGTGATTTGCATGAATGATTCCGCACTAAAACTTAATATCAACAACTGTCGCATTTCAATTTGGAATGTGTCTTTTTGGCAAAGCAGGCAAATACAAATATTTGTGAACACATAAATGACAAACACAAAGATTTAGTTCATTGGCAAAATGAGTAATGAATAATTAGCCAAATATAAGGAAGGCACAGAGGAACGAGGTTGATCAACGACCAGGAAATGCCTTGCAAGCAGTTCAAAATATTTCACTCTTTAAATACATTTTGAAAGCATTTTTCAATAAAACAAGAACGGCTATATTCGGAGTGCCGAATTTAAATACCCTAGCAGCAGTGTTTTTATACAAATCTCAATATTCGTCTGATTGCTCCTATGTTGTTTTACTTTGATAAAAATTATAGGAAACTATTTTAAGTATAATGAAACTCTCAAACTTAGTGAGTGTGAGAGTGTAATACAAAAAGTTTTTTATACAAAAACTTATTTTTCACTCGATCCTATGGCAGCTATGTAATAAAGTGGTCCGATTTTATCCAAATTTTGTTGGATTTTATAAATTCTTTAAAAACTTGCTTTGGGTAAGTTTGGTAAGGATACATTCATAAGCAAAAAGGTTTTCATACAAAAACATAGTTGTCGACCGATCATTCCTATGGCAGCTATATGTTATAGTGCTCCGATCCGGCTGGTTCTGACATATGTGCTGCCTGCAGTAAAAAGAAGGGACTGTGCCAAGTTTCATTACGATAGCTTAAAAACTGTGAGACTAGTTCGCATAGAAACAGATGGACAGACGGACATCTCCTTCAGTCCATTACACATTTCGTGACGAAATTATAATACCCTAGGATATAAAAATATCTAAGTCGTTTGCACTGTATTATGATTGTTATTTATATCTAATGTTTTCACTTCAACGTTTCCCCAAAACATTTCAATTTAGTTTCTTTAGCTGCGCTCAAAACTGTTCACTTCTGTTCATTTCCGTTGCCTACTTTTTGGGGCAGCTGCTTTTGCAACAATTGGTACCAAAATCTACTCCGAATAATACGGAGCCTCAAGTTATTTTATTACGCTTTCAATGGCGACAAATTGTTGAGTCTTCTTCCTGCCTGCGACATTTTGTTTTCTTTAATTTACAAACAACAACAAGCAACAAGGCCAAAACGGCGAGCACTTGACTGTTTTTTTTCTTCCTTTGGGCTTCTGTTTCAGCTCAACTTGGTTTAGCTCTGTTGGGTTGCCAAATTAGTTGGGACCATGGCCCAAAGAGCATCATACTGCGCATCTGCTTTTCATCACAAAACTTTTTATACTCAATTAATTTAGAAAAGCCCTGTAAAATGTTACCTGAACATCAATTAAAAATACATTTATGAAGTTCAAATAAGACTTTCAGCTTCAGCACCTCGGCGTGCTGAACAAGCTGATGAAACTACTCAGGCTCGTAAAATACCCTTAAATTGTGGGTTAAAAACTTAACTCTTTGTTGTTCATTTTGCTGTTATCCAGTTTTGCGTTTGTTCTTCTAATTAAATTTGCATATTTTTATTAATTAAATTGTTTTTTCCCATGTTTACCCGCAAAACTTCGTGGCAGAATTTAACAATGGATGTTGGGTTGCAACATACACACACACACACACACATACACACACACATACACATACATACATGTTGGGTAATCACCGTAGCGCAAAAAATCCTAGCCAAAAAGCTGCATTCGTCGCAAATTAACATATCCCTAGTACTATTTGGCCTTCCAAAATTCTAAAGCAAACAAAATGGCGTCAATTGTAATTTTAATGCATGCCACGCTCCCCTCATTGGTCCCCCGTGGCTGCCACTGGTCCTCCCATCATTAGCCAGGCACATTGCGCATATTATTGCCTTGGTATTATTATGATCCTGGAGCGAATAAAAACATGCTTTTATGCATTGAATCCTGAGAGCTGTTGTGCACTCGAATTGGACACGAACTTCAACCCAAAAATGTTTATGTCTAATTGGCTGAGTTAATGGGCCTAAATGCAAATTCAAACTGGATTCTCGTACAATTTTATAATGGACATTACGCCTCATTTATGCATATTAAAGTTGGTTACATTTTGAGGCTTGATTGTGTTAATTACTGAATATTTTTAAAGGTACTTAGGGAAAGACATTTCTTTATAAATTATCTGTTTGGCACTCTTCGATGTTTTTTAAATTCGATTATAATCAGATACGTTCCGAACTCCACTTTCGAAATAATTTCATGTAAAGCATATTTTTAGGATCCTTTAACAAACGAAACTCATAAGTCCTTTAAAAATTAGGCTCCTCTTTCTAATATTTTCATTTCTATATTAATTTTTCAATTCTAATGTTTTTTTTGTGTTATTGTAATTAGACTGATCTGGATCTTCAGATCTCAATGCTGAGATTTCTAGATTTCTTTATTTAAATCCCCGTTGTTATTATGATAAATCAAAATAAGGTTATAGTGTTTTTAAATCTTTGATTCACTTTGAAAACTGTTTCCATGACTCTGTATTTATTATTATATTATTATTATTCAAAAGTCGAATAATCAAATATTAAATACTTTTAGCTACAAATAAGCAAATATATTTTATATACCATTTTATTCAGGCCTTTAAATTTATAAATTTTAAAGTTATGTATTATGAACACTCGAATTGATTATTTCACAAAAGGATGCCTTTCAATTTATTGCAACGCCTTTCCATAAGTGTAATGGAAACACTGTAATATTTTTCACATAACCATCTTTTCTGTCTTAATGCCCAATATTTGGCCTGAAGAAAACGCTGTACATATTTGCCAAGGCGAAATAAAATGTTAGCGAAATGAGGTCCTGCTCCTTTTTGTTTTGTGCCTCCCCCCATGCACACTTATCTCCTTGGGATGATATGAAAAAGTATTTAATTTAAATGCCGACCATAAATGTTCAAATATTTTTTAAAGCGAATTTATTACAAAATGCAAACTTTGTCATACAAACAATTTGGAAGCCTTTAAGCAAACACGAATAAGCTCACATAAAACCAACCAACGCCATCCTGCAGGACTCAACTGGCAGTGGCAAGGGGCAGGGGCAAAGGGACCAGGGGCAATGTATGAGAGGCGAATGAATGCATGTCTTATCACTGAAGACTGGCATTTTCCTTTTGCCACTCAGCGGCGAAAATTTCAATGGCGGTGGCAAAGAATTGCTTATGGAAAATGCAACATAAAATACTTTTTAAATGTGGATAAATATTTGCAAGTGGGCGCCAGGGGGAGGCGTTGAGGCATGCAAATGAAAATGAATATCGTTGATACACTCATACAAGTGCGACAAACAAAGAAGGAGTCCTATAAGGATTCGGATATTCTAGGAACTTATATGAGCGAACACACACTTAGAAAAACTATATAAAATGATTTTAGGAACAACTCCTGTTTGTGTTTGTATTTAGTTTCAATGTATATTTATTATCAAACTATATCATTTGATAATAAATATGCTTCCATTTGATTATTAATATGCTTAAATACTCATATACCAAATTTCAACTTTTTGTCTTGAAATATACCTGTTTATATCTATATTGCAAGGATGGGAGAGGAATTCTGTAAACTTAGGATACATTTTATATGAAAGTCAACAAATTTAATGAGTCTAGTACTTAAGGTTGCTTTAAACGATGTATAGGAACGGTAAGACTGAAGGATATATAGTTTTTTTTTGATAAACTTATATATATATATTATCTTACGTGGTACTTAAACCACTTTCATAATGTAAGTGTAATGTTACGAAGCAGGGGAAGACAGAAACTTGCAGTAGACAGTTGAGAAAGTATCAGTATGATAGGGAAGTCTTTGCCAGTGGGAATAGATATTAGCTAAGATAGCATTCCTGCATGCGTCCTGTCATAAAGCTGGTTGTCTGAAGGATGCAATCGGACAAGCCTTTTGCTTCTATAAGTCCTTGCTGGAAGAGTAGCCAAGGAGTTGGTGTGGGCCAGAAGCCTGCCTCTGAATCTATCAGATAAAATGTTCAGAAAGTTCAGGTAGTTATATTTACTTGACTATTGATGCTGATTAAGAATAAGCCACATAATTGAAAAAAGTTATGAATAAGGGCTTTCACTATGTATGCATGCTGGAATAAGACATACCTTGTAGGTTCGATATTGTATTTAATTAATGTATAATCGATACATAAAATGCATGATTTCTGCATAGATTTCTCTCCGTGTAATGTACACAAAGTCTGCCTAACCTTTGACATTGTGGCTGCACAAAACTATTGCACAATAACAACTGAAATCAGAATACGAGTATCGTAAGAGCGAATACGAAGTTCACGTAATACAAAAACATTTACATTCTCAACAGAAATTCAATGCAAGAAGTTTTCAACTTGACAATCGAATGTGTGAGAGTGCAAGGGTCTCTATTTGAGTTGGGCAAAGTTGTGGCAACAATGCTCATAAAACATAAACAAACAACTGTCAACGAGATGTGGCATACAATACGAGTGTGAGTACAACTGGGTCCAATCCTGTGACTGGGACTGGGGCTCTGAAAGGGATTGGCGATGGGACCGGCGGCTTACCAGGAACGCGGCGGTGCAATGAGGCGAAAGTGAAAGAGCAACGGCAAGAGTATCGACATCGATACGTGGGTGAAATGTGGGTGGGCCTTCATCTGCATCAGCAATAGTATCATCATAAATAAGTTTAAAGGTCGCAGCACCCATAGTTCTAGAGTTGCACCGAATCGTTCAGCATCAGTTCCATTGAACAATTCAATAAACTGAACTAACTCCTTTGTTCCTTTCAATTCTTTCGTTCATTTAAGTACCGCTCTAGTTAATTTAGTTCAATTTGATCAGGAGCAAGGGATCTTCTATTCTAGTTTGTTTTATTCACAAGAGTTTCAATTTATATTGGTTAAATTAGCACAGGAATTAATAAAACTTGATAAACTGAAAAAGAACAAATGAAAACAAAGGGAACGAGAATTGAACTTCAACGTTAATGTTAGCTATGAATTAAAACTATAAGTTAGCTTAGCCAAGGCTTATTAAAATTTAACTACTAATATTTATTTCTTAATTTGAACTAGTTCCATAACAAGCAATAATATATTTTAAATGAATAATACGAATGGGAAGCGAACTTAAACGAACAGATTAAAGGAGAATAGAACTAAAAGGAAGGGAAGAATCAAAGCTATCGAAGAACCAAGCAGACGAACGAACGAACTTAACGAACAGATTAAAGGAGAATGGAACTAAAAGGAGGGGAAGAACAGCAGACGAACGAAGGAACTAAATACACTGATTCGTTCGTTTGAACGACTGCACTTGTTCGTTGAGTTGAACTACAATGTACAACTCAACAATTACGAAATCTGTACGGGGGAAGGGAAAACATTTAACAAAACTTTGCCACCATTTTTTGTTGTCCTACGTCCTTTCGCCGCCATTTGCGTGCTTACCCCCAAAAGCATAGTTTGCGAACCATTTAAATATTTTGCCACTTTTGTTATGGCATTGACGCAGTTGCGGCTGCTTTCTGACTTTCTGAGTTACTGAGTTACTGAGTTTCTCACATGCCATAGCTCATGTGGGTAGTTGGCTCGTTATGTCGTGCGAGAAGTTTGAGACCAACATGTTTGTGTTTTGAGAGCAGCAAGTATTCGCAAGTTTGTTTTGTAGAAAGCCACGGCTATAGGGTGAGTGCTCGGCATTTTGAAGCCCATTAAATGAATCGTAAACTTCGCACTCAGGTGAGAAGGCAATAAAATAAACTCACTCACCTTACAATTTTTTACAGGCGAACTTAAAATGTACTATGTAAATCTGGAGATTACGCGTGAATTGAGTTAAATTCAGATATTTGAATAACAAAATGGTTAAATTAAAGATGAGTGTGGCTAACAACATAAAATAATAAATAAAAATTACAGAACTTAACAAAAAGAAGATTAGGAGAAAATCAAAGAAGAGACTATACTTTTCTTGAATTTGAAAGACATGTTTTTATTTAAAAACTAGTTAGAAATTTTTACAGGCGAACTATGTACTATGTACTAGATAAATCTTGAGATTTCGCGTGAATTGAGTTAAAACTAAATAATTAAAAGGTGAAATTGTCAAATTTAAAGATGAGTGCCGCTAACAACATAAGAAAATAAAAGAAAATCACAAAAAAATGTACTTTTCTGGAAATTAAAAGACATTAGGTTTTAATTTCTTAATATTATTATCAGACTGATCTGGATCTTCAGATCTCAACTGAGAGATTTCTCTCTATTTAAATCAGCTTTTTTATTATAAAAGTATAAGGTTGTATGGTTTCATTTTAAAACTAGTTGCGAATAACTGAAGTTCTTATGATATGAGCAAATTACCTTAAGAACAGCATATGTTGTATATTTAAATTCACACAACCCACAGGGAGGCTTAATTTTTCACAATCATAACCGAACCCGACTCTCTCTCAAGGTCCTGAGGGGTTTCTGTTTGTGTTCAACAGGCAGCCTTAACTAGGAAGTTCGAAATGTATTTGGAATACACAGCCTTCCTCTATCAGACAGTGAGTTGCTTCAAAGCACAATCAAACATTCAACATGAAAACATTCTTCACCAATTTTAACAATTCAAATCACCTGAGGCTAATTCACAAAATGCTCGCTTTAAATAAATACATAAACAATTCAACAACAAATTCCCATTGGATAAAAGAAAAAGCCAAAACCTGTTGGCTGCCAACAACAACAACAACAACAAGAACAACAATTTCCGATTTGCACTCTGCGCTGAGCATCCTTGTACAATTATTTTAATCTGTGTCGGACATTTTTCGCATAATTCTACCAACGTTTGGTGTAAAACAGTCTACGCGGGGTGAGAGTAAGAAAGTACGGCAAGTGGAAGTGAAAGTGAAAGTGAATGTGAAAGCTGAACGGGGCCAAAAGCCAAATAAAAGTATTCCTCGGTTCGCAATGAATTTTTAAGTTAATGTAAAGAGGCTTCAAGGTAGCTGCTCACATTGACGGCCGCCTCCCATGCCCATCCTTTGTCATCATGGACTTGGCTCAGGCTCCACAAAGTGACGACTCCCAAAGGATACTTGTGCCCGGCTCAGCGCGCTTCTCTTGTTGCGTGCGAGGCTTTTAGCCTCAAACGTTAAATGTTGCGTCCTGCCATTGCTTTTCGACCTCATTGTCTTAGCTTGGCTTTCACAACTAAGCCAGCAGCTTGGCCGGCACGTCGCCCCCGCCCCACTTCCTCTGCTAGCCACACCCCTCTGTGGCTTGACAAACAACTTGGATGCCGCATCTGAGTTAGGTCAACAATTTTTCCATTGCCTTGGCTTGGCATTTGGGCAACGCGTGCTTACGAGTATGCGAATGATGAGGTCCTGTTTGTCGTACTGCCAAAGTCAGCAGCCTTCTAGCGCTATGGAACTCGTGTTATCATGTTGAAAAAACTTTTGATCCCCAAGGCATGCACCAGGCCTGTACAGCCATCAGAAGTTGTAATTACTTGGCATAACTGTTAGCGAAGTGTGTCCATTCTATTGTCACAAATTAAAAATGTATTCTTTTGGGCTAACCACAGAATTTAAATACCTAACTATATATATGCTACAAATACAATGATCGCCTGTGATTTAGTTGACTTTAAATAAGATCAATCTTATTCGAAAACAGTAGCATTTCAAAAAGATTTGTGTCTTACTTTTCTAAATAGGTTTGCAGCTTATTTTTGTATTGTTTAGTATTTCAGATACCAGATAAGACAATTTATTTGAGTTTCTGCTAGATAGATAGATATTTATGATATATAAATACTGTTTAACTGGACACCTATCGATACTATCGATAGAACACTCTCGGTTGGCACCAACGATTATCTTTCTCACTATCGATAGTTTCAAGGCGTACTGACTTTTCATATTACAAACATATTTCTGTTAACTAGACAAGTTGGAGTAAGTGTTGCAAATATCCATCCTTTAAATCATACACTCAGAAAAATAAATGCCCTTAAATGTAGAAAATCGCCATACTTTTGTAGCCAAAGGCAGTTATCCTTATCTTTTTCTGAATTTAAGAAAGATATTTCTCAAATTTAGAAATTATTTCTATTAAACAGAAATTTTTTCTGGCTTTTAGGGTGAATTTGATTATATGGCGATATTCTGAATTCAATGGCATTTATTTTTCTGGGTGTATAAATAAATTAACAGCTAGCTTAAGCTGCCAACAAGTTAGCAGTACAACCAGTTAATAATAATAATGCAAATTTTTATATAAACAAAAATTAAATAAAGATTTAAAAGTGCCTGATTTGAAAATTTCAAAATGAAGATTTTAATGCTATAAGAAAAATATTGTCAAAGAATTCAATAAGTTTATAAGTCAAAAATTAATTACAGGTACAATTTGTATATCTTAATTATTTATAAATTTAACTTTTTAAAATCTTTTAGTATTTGTAGTATTAGTATTGGTAGCTATGGTAGTATTGGTAGTACTGGTAAATACTGTACCAAAAAAACCAAGCAGTGTACAAATTTGAGAAGGTTTCCCACACTTTCTATTAATACAAACCCAATTTCAATTATTTGACAATTGATTGATTTAAATATAAGACAACCAAATAATAATATATTCGTGGGCGCACCTGGAATCTCTTTTGCTCCTTTGTTGTTCACCTAATTACGTGTTTCAACAATTAGCCAATTCTCAGACATTTGCAGACCCTCGCAGTTGGGTTGAAGCATCACCTCAGGCCACATAGATTACTTGGCAGTTTGCGGATATTTAGCCGGCTTATGTTTTAGCCAGCCAAGAGGACGTCAGGACGACTGTGTCTCGGCAGGATAAACACGGTTAATGAAGCCACACAATTGACAAACCAGTCTGATTGGTGCGGAGGCAGAGGGAGAGACAAATCAGGACAAATAAGTAGAATGTCTGCTCTACGACTTCCGTCTCCCGACTCCCGTCTGACGTCCGAATCCAAATCCAAATCCAAATCAATCTTCCGGCTGCAGCTCGGACGAGTTGTTTGCTTAATTTGACAAACGGCATAATTTGATGAATATCTAAATGTCAGCAAAGTCACAGCAGGCAGTCGTCCTTCCCCGCCTTGTCCTGCCCCATCATAGTCGCTAATTCAATAAGCATCCAATTACAACGCGGCATGAACCAACTCCTTAGCTCCCACCCTCTCCCACCACATCCTGCTGCTGTCCTGGCAGCGCTGTCTCGTATACGCAATTTCCATTTGCTATATATGAAAATTTAATGCCACTAAAGTGCTGTTGTGAGTGTTAATAATTTTCATAATTGTTCTCAGCTCTGGCATTTTGTGAATTAGCCTGTTTATGCGCCTTGTTGGCACGATTAAAGCGAGTGGGGGCTTTAAGAGCAACATATACATATATATTTGATATTATACAGAAAACATAATATCACGTGCTGTTCTCGTATTTTGATTTCGATGGAAACGGAGCCAGCTTACAATTGAGTGACCCAAATTCAATTTCAGACTTGTGGCCCACGTCGAGAAAATCATAAGTACGTTTTCAGTTACCAGCACAGCAGGTTGCCACATCCTCATTCACATCCTGGGGCAACCAACCAGCCATTCAGCCAGCCAGCCAGCCAGCCGAGGTGTTGACCATAATCAACGCAATGCAATTTCAATGTCTGCGTCTCGTGTTTCACTTTGGCCAGAACCAACTTGACCCGGCCCAGAGTGGCAAGCCCTGATGCCTGAAACTGTGGCTTAATATCCCCTACTCTCTTTTCGCTTGCACCGTAATTTATAAGTACATATTTATATAAATACGATTTTTCGCACATGCTCCAAATCAAAGAGACAAAACGTGGTCCTGTTGGCCAGCCAAGGAGCTCGTTAGGCAAATGCCACACAGTCGGTTATCCTGGCTGCTGACCAAGCACTGAACGTGTGGTAAGTAATTGACATTCAGTTTGCACTTTGGCTCAGACAGGACGAAAACAAGCTTTGCAAATTAGGGACATGTGAAAAAGTTCTTTTTCAACTGCAACCATTTTTTATTCGACTCCTGCAAAAGGTATTTTAATTTAGCTTTTTCTAAGTTTTGTAAATGAAATGAACTTGTGAAAACTTCAACGATTTCCATGCGGATTGTCAGACTCTGAATATGATTGTCATTTTAACTTTAAGTTATTGCAGCGCAGTTAAAAAATTACGTCAAGTAATTGACTGTTTATAATTTTAAGAGATTCTCATTTTGGTAATGGTAAATTTTCTGCTGGAAATTTTAATTTTAATGGATTGGAGAACCATTGGAAAAGGATGTCAATTGAATCCATAAGCTGATTTAGGAGATTCCCATTTTGGCAATAGTAAATTTCCCTTTTATTTACAGTTCAATCGATTGCAGGAACGTTGAAAAACGATGCCAAGTAATTGAATATTTAAAGATATTACTAAACATATTTATCATTTTGGTAATGGTAAATTTCCTATTGGAAAACATTGAAATTTTAATTTAAATCGATTGCAGAAACATTAGAAAATGAAGTCAATTGAATCCATAAACTTATTTAAGAGATTCTCATTTCAGCAATGATGCATTTCCAGCTGGAAAGTCTTCAAATGTTAACTTTAATCGACTGCAGAACCATTAGAGAAGAAAGTCAGGCAATTGAATGCTTAAAGTGGTTATTAAACTGTTTTAAGAGATACCCATTTAGATAATTCAAGCAAAACTCAACCCAGAACTGAGTCATAACTGAACTGAACGCTTCGCTGCCCAAGTCCTGTCAGCTGGCAAATCATTAGTTTTGAGCGCTTTGTTAGCTTCCCAGGGCACTTTGGGATTAGCCCAGCTGCATTTAGAGTGTATACAATTAATCGCCTGGCACTTGGCTGACTCGGTATATAAAATTCAAGTGACTGAGTCTCAAATCCGTGCTCGCCACACGACGAATAGTCGCCTAATGCCTAGATAGCCGGAAAGTGCACTCGCAGCGCGCAGGATGCTTGGGCAGGAGCAGGATGTGCAGCCAATTCACATTGTCAGCCAAGTGTGAAGCGTGGGTAGCAAACATTATAAATATTTTAGTTATTTGCTGATCGAGCGCAAAATGAATTGTGCACTGACCGAACAATTGTTGATTACATTTGTTTGCTTATTTGCGCGCAAATATTATTATTTGTATATTATATTCAGATAATACCCATATTATTGTTTGTATATTATTTTTGGATATTTTTATTTAAGCATGCCTGCTAAGCCTTTAGGCCACACACACACACAGATACCACACACTATGGTAGCAGTTTTTGTGGGATTATCAGTCGCCTGAGCAAATAAATAATATAAATAAAAACAAAACTGAAATAAATCGAAATTTATGTGCGCTGCGCTTTACACTTCGCTGGCCCATAACTGGGCACAGCCTGAGGTCAGCCGTACCCGGCGCATATATGCTTTTATTTACGGACTACTCATTACGGCCATAAATCAAATGCGAAAATGATTGATAAACGGTTGCTCATACACACTATGGCCACACTCATCCACCTTGCTGGACTGTCGCTTGAGCTGCCTAATAAATGCACACCAAATGTCCAGGACCTGTCAGCAATCATACGCACCGTGGTACAGCAGCAAAAACAAAAACAAAACCGAAACCAAAACCAGACAAAAAATAGAACGGAAATTGCTCGGCGTTGCGTAAAATCCGTTGATTACTTTATTTGTACAAAGTGGGGAACGCGTTCGCTTGTAGGTTTTCCTTTTGGCCAGGTCAGAGGTTTTGTTGTGCGCTCCGATAAGCGTACACACACCACACACACAGCAACCAACAACCTGTGGCTTTTCCCAGCCACAAATATATATATATATATATATATAGATATATATATATGTATGTAAGGCAAACGTTTGGGTAATAAAACGCAATCACACATTGATCTCATTGTTTGTGGCTTGGCTCGCATTGCTTTCCAAATGGTGGACCATTTTATTTGATTTTAAATCTGCTTTCAATAATGGCTTAAGAATCGCAGCCAAAGCTGCTCCAGGGGCAGCTAAAAACCTGCACGTGCCTTTATCTCTCTAACTGGGAATATACTTTTTATGGCTCAACAATTTTGGCCAGATGCGCACCCAAAAGTTAAAGCGTATTTTGACCATTTTAACCGTAATGACAGTTTTTGTGGTCAACAGCTTAAAATCAAAGAAATGGACAATCGTAATTGGACACTCGAGCGTTTGACATTTATTTGCAGTTGACCTCTTTCAGCTGTAGCTCTGTTAAATGAAAATAAAATCAATTAGTCGTCTGAGTTTAATCATTGCTCTAATTCAATTTGATTCAAGTTGAGTGACATTTACTTCTGTGCTCCATTAATGTTGAGTGAAACACAACAGAAAATAGACAATTATTTATGAAGCTTATGCAGATAGTTATTTCATATGAAATCTATGCGTTATAGAGTCCTCTTCTCAAATCCACTTTCGAATCAAATTCACATAAATAAGTAGAGCAATCTTTTCCAAAACTCTACTAATTAAACAAACGTACAAGGAAACTAGGATATTTATTTATATTTTAGAGAAACTATACATATTTCTGTGAAATTTATAGTGGAATTTGCAAAAGAATAGTATCTTTTTCTTAAGTCAAAAAATGTGAAGGCACAATTTCGATTGAATTATAAGCAAATCATTCAATGGAAAAAGGACATACAGCTGGTTTATTGATTATATATTTTATATACCCTCAATAAAGGTTAACTTCATTGGAATAAAAAACAAATCACATTTCTTAGAATCACTTTTTTCTTATCGAAATTTAATTTCCTAGAAAACGGTTTATAAGGAAATATATATAAGAAATTGATTTGAAATGAAGCTATACGCAGATGGCCGGGCATTTCGTTGCCCCAGCGACATTTGGCTCTTGAAAATGCCAAAGAATTGATGGCATTCCATTCAATTTTGGATTTATGGGCAGCGAACTCCCCTGGCATTGGCAGTCTATCATATACAATCAATAACGCATTGGATGACAAATACCGCACTTGTATCAATGAAAATGCACTTCAACTGTGCACTGTCCAGATCCCCTGGCACATCCTGGCCAGGACTGAAGTGTTAGATGATGATTAAGTGACGTACCCAGGCAGAGTTAAACGTCAGCATCGTGCGGGGGACAGGTCCAAGGAGCCCATCATTTGTCCGACTTGTGTTGTGTGTGAGATGTGTGTCCTGGCTGGCCAAAGTGTCCTGTTGCCGCTGATGTCATAGAAATGTCACCAGGCTGCTAAACACTCGCAAGTGTAAACATAACACAGTGACAACAGCATTTAGGGGCATGGGGGGACAACCGTTGACAGGAAGTGCAGGAATGCAAAAGTGAGGCGACTCACTCATATTGCTGCTGTCAGCAAAATGACTTTGTGACAGTCAAACGGGCAGGAACCCAAGGGGAACCCATTGGCAGGACGGGGGCAGGGGGAGCTGGCAGGATGGCCGCCCTATGCCTCGTTGGGCAGTTAATGAATCACTTAATGGAAAATGGTATACCTGACTTCCGTTTGTGTGGGTGTTTGGGAGCTGCCTGGGATTGTCCGCGCAGAGTCCTCCCGATCGATTTTTAATTGTTGCTGTGGTGCGGAGTGGACTCGCCTCAGGCTTATTGCTCGTACGCTATGTGGGGCAGCTGTAAGCCGCTTAACCAAAAATGAAATACCATTTTCAATCAGCTCTCTACCAAATGTTACTTACCGCCACTTAACCCCTTCTTTCTTTCCTTCTTACAGCAAATAAATCGCAGCACCATGATGACAAACCGTTTCGCAATCTGCGCCCTGGCCTTTCTGACCATTTGTATGTTGGCCATCTCCAGGACCGATGCTGCGCCCATGCCCAGGTAGTTGTATAATTGCCCCAGTACTTACTTTTAGCAGCCACAAACTAATTAATTTCAGCCACTTTAGCTGCGAATACTGAAATTCGTATTAAAATACATATTTGCCGAAAACCAATTATCAGAGTGTGCTCAGCTTGGCCAGCAGGGGGAGGTAGTACCAAAAAAAAGTAAAAGGCAAACAGGAGCAAGAAGGACACTTTTGGCAACAATGCATACATATGTGCACATACTTTTTGGAGTGCCTGTTGCCTTGATAATTTCACACTTAACTCAGACTGTGTGTTTCTTCTTGCCTTTGTCTTTTTTAAACAGCTCGTGGAAAATTTCAATTAATTTAATGCAAACTCTTGCTAAAATGACAGCTAAATTTGCAAACGTGCTCAAATATTTTATCAGCACACATGTAGCAGGAGCTGTGACGTCACAGTCCTTAATATGTCTACAACGCCAGTAGGGAAAGGGTGAAATTTGAATTGTAATAAGAAGACTTTGTGTAATGAGATGTTATAATATAAGGGACTGTCCAAAAACCCACTCTCGATACAGAGATATACAAACTCTAGAAGTTTTTTAAATATTTACATACTTCCGTGAATTTAAATCGAAAGTGAAAGCTGGAACACGCTTTTTACTTACTATTTACACTTGAATGTTATTTTACAGCTTAAACTTCAAGTAATTAGACTCAACTCAAAGCATTTTAACTAATAGTTTTACATATGTATGTAAAATGTATTCAAAACTTTGAACATTGGCCCCTTGGGCTGCTCTGATATGGTTTTCATCCCAAACATACGTAGGCTCATTTAAGTCCTGCTAGTGAGCAGTCAAATGGAAAATTACACTCATTGGCATTTGCACATCCCCTGAGAGGGGGACAGCAGAAAAGGACATGGTCAGCAGCCATTCGATTTTCATGCAAATGCAAAATGCGAAACAAAAGTAAATTACAAGCCAAGGTAATTACTTTGCGCACTGCTAATTTGGATAATATAAAGTCCGCGCGCTGTGGCTGCCTAGATTTGTTGTTTTTCTTTTGTTTTTTTAAATCACAAGTTAATTATTTACATATTTAAACACTAATCTTACGATTCAACAGCCAAAACTACGGCGGCTACAACGAGCTCGAGGAGGTGCCCGATGACATTTTAATGGAATTGATGACGCGCTTCGGACGGACTATAATACGGGCACGCAACGACTTGGAGAAGTAAGTTCCAGACAGCATATAGATTCTAGCACTCTTAACTATATAGAAAAGAAACAATTGAATATCAATTTCATAAAAAGCAGACTTGTAAAAGTCCCAGTATAAGAATATATCATGTGCATGGGACTGCTCCTATTTTTGAGTACTCTTAATTCGCAATGACTTTCGATTTAGTTTTCCAGTTTTTGTATGAAATGTTAATGGATCTTGCCTTTGGAATAACACTAGTTTTAAATTGGTTCACATATCTCATCGATTTTCGAAATTCAGAACAGCTAACAAGTACATTTTCGAAAGATTTGATCGGAGTTGGCTTGATTATAAATTTTGGTATTAAAAAATCTCATTTTAGTTGTTTTTTTTAAAGAAAATATATACGAAATTGATAACTATTTCATATACTATTGTTTGCTGTGTACTCTCTCCATCAGCTCGAAGCGTACTGTGGACTTTGGCCTGGCGCGAGGATATTCCGGGACTCAGGAGGCGAAACATCGCATGGGATTGGCCGCTGCCAACTTCCCAGGTGGACCGGGACGAAGGCGACGTTCCGAAACCGATGTTTAAATGAACGCTGACGATCACGATAATGTCTAAAAAAAATGCGAAAAAATCTATACAATTTAAAAGAGATTTCCAACTTTCGGATTTGATTTGATTTCCATTTGATCTATATAATTTGAAACGTATTCAGAAGAAGCTTTGCAAGATCGTTTAACTAAATTTGATTCAATTGTATTTTATTATTACATACTATTATGCATTGTACATACATATTTATTAATTATGTATTACTTATCTACATACAAAATGAAAGCACAAAAGCGTGATAAATATGATCACGTTGCAGTTTTGAAAACTTCTTTAATACAATGCGTACTCGTATATTGAAACAAGGAAAAAAAACCAAAATAAAAATGTTAAACTGTTGCTCCAAAGTTGAAAGATATTATGCACCCTTAATCAATTGATACCAAGATCATGATCTCCTCTCGCTCTCTCGCTCGTCTAAATGTTTGAAAACGAATTAAAAAAAAACAAAAAAACATAACTAATTATTCAAATATCTAGTCAAATTTAAGAACAAGTACAATACTATATTACAAATATTGAAGTGTAATCTAACTCGCGCAAAAAATCTTTAAATAGGTATGCCTTAGTATTAACACACTCACACACACACACACACACACACACACAAACACAAAATACACGTCTAAAGCTCCCAAGGACACACCTTAAGTGAAAGCAAGTTTCCCGCCCACCTGTCAAAGATTTAAACAAAAATATAAATTATACATTTCTGCACTTTTTTTTTTTTAGTTTTTGTGCCAAAGCAACTTTGAGCTTGTTTAGCCGCTTTGAGCGGTTTCAAAGTATTTCCTGTAAATATAACACATACGTGTGTATCCTTTGCGATTTATAAATCAATTATCTAAGTACAGCTACAAACATATATACACATATATATATCTATGTATAAACATATATGGATTATTGTGTCTATTAAAAACGTAAATACTTGAATACCGTAATGGACAAGTTTAAATAAATTTACACTTAGAGAAACTCTATGTAATTTGTGTTTTAAATGGAATGGAATCATTTGATGTTCTTTCTAAAAAACAACACCGAGGTTAATATCATTGCATTCTTCATTATAATTCATCAAAGGCAGTCAGTCAGGTAAGTTTGTAATCCTATTCATCATCTGCTTACTTACATATATTACCAGGCGAACAGAAATCAGAAAGAGGCTCGTTGTTATTAAAATGAATCGTAGCATGCTTTTAGGGGCAGCTTTTAAAGTGGGCTGCAACGACCTACATGTAATTTCTGTTCGCCTGGTATTTTAGAACTAGAACTTGCTCCATTTGTGAAGTTTCTTTTTCTGCGAGTACCAGGCAAACATAAATGTTATGTTGCTGCTATAAGTTCGCAGAAGAGTGCAGGCTGTTTTTTTTTAATAAAATGGCTATGGAAAGCATGTTTTAAATCAGGATAATGGCATGTTATATGTTAAACTGGAACTACATACAGTTTAGCTTAAAGCCGTAGCTAAAATGCTGCCTGATTATTTTCAAAGTATGTGCTCAAGTTTACATACTGTACATAAGTATGTACTTGAAAATAACCGTGTGTACCTAATCTAAACTACTAACAAATTTATCTTTTGGGACCAACAAATGCACAACAACTCGTTTAGCAATTTACTTTTGTATGTGTATGTATACTCCAACCTACTAATGCAATTGATTTTGTTTATTTACACGGGAATTGAATTTATGCACAAGTGTGGAGTGTATCTATGAGTACATAGAGTGTGTAGGTAGACAGTGCGATAAGTGCACCAGGTGGTGCCATAAATGTTTTTGTGGCCAGTGTGGTAATAGGTGTGCACTGTGGTAATTATTGCTCGCGTTTTGATAAGCCAAATTGCCGAGTTAATAAGTGGCGAGGGATCCATAATCAAACTTAGTACTATAAAAGTAAATGATTACATATAAGTATGCTTGCATGTGCGTATCTATTTGCAATAGTTATAGGCTTCCATACATAAGTCACCATTATAAGTTGATGTTTCTCTTACGTCATAAGATGAAAGTACTGTTAAAAGTATTGCTCCGCAGCTCTAATGGAGTGCGCACACAGAGAGCGGAGCGAAGTTGACGCGTATTTATCTGCCTCAAGTTGATAAGCTCAGCTTGATAAGCAGGGGTCCTCAAATCTATCAAAAACAAAATTGTTTGCAGCTTTACGCTAGACAAAAAGTGTTTAGTTTGTTCAATGAATCAGCGCGCCGACGAGCGGAAATAACAAGCATGTCAGCTTCGACGTTTCAGCTCCGCTCCGCTCTGCTCAGCTAAGCTAGCACTGTGTTCGTGTGCTGATCAACTCTGCTCTGCTCCGCTCCCTGTGTGCGTGCGCCCTAGGGCTGAAACCATACTGGATGTGACAAAATGTAAGGCAAGAAAACATGTCTTGTTCCAAGTTCCAAACATAGCTAATTTTTGCTAGTTTTATTTGGTTTGTGTTGAGAAAACACAAAAGTGATGTTCATTTTACAATGGGTAAATAGGGGGTATTAATTTTTGCAAACAGAAGGAGACATTCCCGGTATATTCTTGTTCAGTATCAATAGCCAAATAAGCGAACCTATTTTTATTCGGAATGTCGTTATTCTCATTGTTTGACATGCAAAATAATATGTCATTTCAGATTATAACATTTTCCAAACTTAGAACTTATAGAAAGTGACGTCTAGAGAGAGATTATCGTATTATTATTTCATACAATCGGGATTAATGTACGAGCTGCCCCTATAAATATTTATTGTATTCGTATAAATAATCATTGTGTTTCTCAACTTCGTTAGGTGCAGTTATTAAAATGTTTCGAGGAATGTCCGTTGAGTTTTTATATTGCTCTGTATTGTTTGTTATATTGTATAATACACAAACACACGGATTATTAGAAGGTAAATTCAGGATTAACAATAAACAACACTCACGAATAACTAATGTTAATATTTAGGTGCAAACACAAAAGTAAATATCTACCATGGCGTATACAATAGTTCTCAAGTGGACATACCGAAACCCTATGAACAAATCGGTGCAAAGTTTTACTATATCCACTATAATAAGCCATCTAATTGGTTTGGAGCTGTGGAAAATTGCCGCCAATTGGATGGCAATCTCATCAATCTTCAAAATGAATTCGAATTGCAGAACTTTCGAGAGAAGTTAAACAGCTCCTTGGCGTATTGGACGGATTTGAATAATCTTGTCGAGATGAATACATTTTATTCATTAACATCTGGCAGAAGAGGTAACTTTCTAAATAATAAAGAAAGTGGTAAGCAAACAAATGGCCTAAATATGTGCGGTCTTTTGCAATATGACAGTGCCAAACAAAATTTTGAACTGACTAAAGATAATTGCGTGAATAGAACGGCCTATCCAATATGTGAAACAAAACAACCAACCACCATATCATATATTGTATGGTGAATGTTTTGTGACTAAGCAAAATCACTTCAGATCACATATAATGCAGTGGCGCACGCAGGGGGGTTGAGATCGCCCGGAATATTGAGGAATGAGCTATAAAAGAGAGCCATACTAACTAGATCTATAAATAAGAAATATATAAATGCTGTTCGTTTAAGCCCCCTTAAAAATATTTTGGCCTAAGCCACTGTGCTCCCGTATGAGTTATTAAATAAACGCAGAATTTGTTGTATTTCTTTAATGCATGAAGTGGAATGTAGCTTTTATATATATCAGAATACTTATATATCTAGCACACAAACTGACCAAATGCATAAGTAACTAATTATGTTTAATAATGAAGATTGGCATGCGTCAACTTAAAAATAAATACTATTTTTATTAAAAAATGATTTGTGGGTTATGAATGAGTAACAAAAAGAACCACAAGCTTGTTTCTTTAATTATTTAAATGTTGGTAGCCTTTTTGATGTTAAATTGAAACTGCAGCAAGTCGGGCCCTTAGTTATTTTAGATATTTATAGACATTATAGCTACAAGAACTTATAAGTTATTACTCTTAATGGAAGAACTCACTTGATTGGCACTGGAAGCTACAACCTACCGTACAATGCTAAACATAAGATAATACTACGAATTGTCAGTAATCGATTTGAGCCAGATTACAGCAACTTAAGAATACTTGGGTAAGCACAAGTTGCCCATCTTCGAAAAGTATCTCAGGGATACGTGTTAAGTTAGATATTTACAGTCTTCGAGCCTGCTAGGTACCACTTAAGCACCTGAGTTCACTTGTGTGCAGTGGGATGGGGGCACATTCGGTGGGGATGGAGGTTGCTATGTCAGATCTTGACCCCGTTTGTCTGCCCAGTGGACATGGGAGCCGCTGGGATGGTCTTGCTGCCATTGTTGGTGCCATTGCCAGCTGAGGTGACTGCCATTGCCTGGTTGCCCAGTTCCATGTACTGGAAGGGTACGTGATAGCTTTGGCCTTTGTGCTCGACAATCAAGTGTCCTCGACCACTGGATGCGCCGACCACAGTCACGGTTTCGCCCTTTTTCAGCTGCTGCTCCGCTCCTCCTCCGGCAGCAGCAGCCGGTGGCGGCAGTGCCGGGGCCGGATTAGCGAGCGCATCCTCTGGAAAATTCATTTTCATGATGCGACTTTGCGGATAGCCCAGCTTCTTCGAGTTGGCAGTGATGGTATAAGCCCGGGATGGTGGCACGGGTGGCGGGCGTTCCTGGGAGCGACAACCACAGCATCATAATCCAAGCAAGCCGAGCAGTTTACATAAAAAATGAAAAGAAAAATAAAATGTGAGTAAAACCAACTGCATGACTAACTGTCCAGCTGACATGGTGGCAGTGCCAACAAATGCTAAAAATGTTCTGCACAATGGGCAACTGGAAGCTGTATTCATATATTCTTTTGATCAAAATTGTTCTATCTCTCTCCTTGTATCTCTCTCTTTCTCTCTGTGTCACTCTCTCTCTGTCTCTCTCTCCCTCTTTTTCTCTCTATCTCTCTCTGTCTTCAGGGTTACCAATAAACGCTGCAGTATTTACAAATTAATTCTTGATAGAAATTTATGTGACACTATTGAATTATTAAGTTTTTCTCAGAAACATGTATGTAAATGTAAACTGGCTAAGGTATGATAACTTTTAACCGATATTTTATGTATATAGGTATACTCCGCTAATAAAGAATTGAAAAAAGTGTATTTATTTGTGCCTGTTTTCGTTTATGTTGAACAACTTACAGTTAAGCCAATGGAAATGGAAATATAATACACTAGCCATCCATCTCAGCAAGCCCTGGTTCGGCCATATCCTTTCAAATTCGTCAAGGACTCATTGCTTTAGAATCAAAAGGACTGACTTTCTCGATTGGCATTCAAGGATTTCCAGGATTTCACCGAAAAAAAATTTCAATTTTTTGCAAGGGGGTAGGTCAGAAAAAAGGACCAAAAATCACAAGATCGCCTGTAACTCGGTCATTTCAAGGACGATTTTGATGTCCTTTGGCCAAAAGATAGAGCACTTCATCCCAAATCCGAAAATATAACCCAAAGGACGAATATCCTTAAAGGAGCTGAGAAATAAGGACTTTTCTGTATACAGAAAATTAGCGATATCTCGGCCGTATCCTTGCGTATCCTGACGAGTCCTGTGTCAGACAACTTGGCATTACCAGGGCTACCAACTGGCCAAAGGACATTAAATTCGTCCTTGTAGTTCCCAAGTTATCGAGGATTTTGTATTTTGGGCACGATTCCTTTCGCCCTCGGACTGAAAAATTCCAAGTCGATGGTCCTTAGATGACCCCATAATCCTTGAATGCCAATCGATAGAGTAGGTCCTTACGATCCTAACGCACAAGGTCCTTTTAAAATCTGCAAGGATATGGCTGAATGGGAGCTAGTAGAAAACAGTACTACTACTGTGTGCAGAAATTCAAAGTTTTTGTTGCATACTTTAGGGGGCTGCTGATCTTAAGCTAGAAAATCTTGCGGCATATTTATAGCTATAGCTCGGCCAAATCCTTAAGGATTTTGAAAACTTATACATTTCTGTACTCGTAGGAATCAGGACTATCGATTGGCATTCAAGAATTTTCAGGACTTTACCGAAAAAAACACTTCACTTTTTTGCAAGGGGGTAGGTCAGAAAAAAGGACCCAAAATCACAGAATCGCCTATAACTCGGTCATTTCAAGGACGATTTTGATGTCCTTTGGCCAAAAGATGGAGCACTTCATCCCAAATCCGAAAATATAACCCAAAGGACGAATATCCTTAAAGGAGCTGAGAAATAAGGACTTTTCTGTATACAGAAATCTAGCGATTTCTCGGCCGTATCCTTGCGTATCCTGACGAGTCCTGTGTCAGACAACTTGGCATTACCAGGGCTACAAACTGGCCAAAGGACATTGAATTCGTCCTTGTAGTTTCTAAGTTATCGAGGATCTTGTATTTTGGGCACGATTCCTTTCGCCCTCGGACTGAAAATTTGCAAGTCGATGGTTCTTAGATAACCCCATAATCCTTGAATGCCAATCGATAGAGTAGGTCCTTACGATCCTAACGCACAAGGTCCTTTTAAAATCTGTAAGGATATGGCTGAATGGGAGCTAGTAGAAAACAGAACTCTGTATTTGTGCAGAAATTTAAGATTTTTGTTGCATACTCTTGGGCTGCTGATCTGCTGATCTAGAATATCTTGCGGCATAGTTTTAGCTATAGCTCGGCCAAATCCTTAAGGATATCGAAAACACATACATTTCTGTACTCGTAGGAATCAGGACTATCGATTGGCATTCAAGAATTTTCAGGACTTTTCCGAAAAAAACACTTCACTTTTTTGCAAGGGGGTAGGTCAGAAAAAAGGACCAATAATCACAATATCGCCTGTAACTCGGTCATTTCAAGGACGATTTTGATGTCCTTTGGCAAAAAGATGGAGTACTTCATCACAAATCCGAATATATAACCCAAAAGACGAATGTCCTTACAGGAGCTGAGAAAAGGGGACTTTTCTGTATACAGAAAATTAGCGATATCTCGGCCGTATCCTTGCGAATCCTGACGATTCCTGTGTCAGACGACTTGGCTTTACCAGGACTACCAACTGGCCAAAGGACATTGAATTCGTCCTTGTAGTTCCCAAGATATTGAGTATTTTGTATTTTGGGCACGATTCCTTTCGCCCTCGGACTGAAAATTTCCAAGTCGATGGTCCTTAGATGACCCCATAATCCTTGAATGGCAATCGATAGAGGAGGTCCCTAAGGTCCTAACGCACAAGGTCCTTTTAAAATCTGCAAGGATACGGCTGAATGGGAGCTAACAGAAAACAGTACCATATGCATGTGCAGAAATTCAAAATATTTGTTGCATACTTTGAGCTGCTGATCTAAGGCTATGTGAGGCATAGTTTTAGCTATAGCTCGGCCAAATCCTTAAGGATTTCGAAAATCTATACATTTCTGTACTCGTAGGAATCAGGACTATCGATTGGCATTCAAGAATTTTCAGGACTTTTCCGAAAAAACACTTCACTTTTTTGCAAGGGGGTAGGTCAGAAAAAAGGACCAATAATCACAAGATCGCCCGTAACTCGGTCATTTCAAGGACGATTTTTATATCCTTTGGTACAAAGATAGGACTTATCCTGCCCAACCCGGATATATAACCCAAAGGACGAATATCCTTAAAGGAGCTGAGAAATAAGTACTTTTCTGTATACAGAAAATAGCGATATCTCGGCCGTATCCTTGCGTATCCTGACGAGTCCTGTGTCAGACAACTTGGCATTATAAGGGCTACCAACTGGCCAAAGGACATTAAATTCGTCCTTGTAGTTTCTAAGTTATCGAGGATTATGTATTTTGGGCACGATTCCTTTCGCCCTCGGACTGAAAATTTCCAAGTCGATGGTCCTTAGATGACCCCATAATCCTTGAATGCCAATCGATAGAGTAGGTCCTTACGATCCTAAGGCACAAGGTCCTTTAAAAATCTGTAAGGATATGGCTGAATGGGAGCTACTAGAAAACAGAACTAAGTATTTGTGCAGAAATTGAAGATTTTTGTTGCATAATCTTGGGCTGCTGATCTGCTGATCTAGAATATCTTGCGGCATGGTTTTAGCTATAGCTCGGCCAAAACCTTAAGGATTTCGAAAACACAGACCTTTCTGTACTCGTAGGCATCAGGACTATCGATTGGCATTCAAGAATTTTCAGGACCTCTCCGGAAAAAACACTTCACTTTTTTGCAAGGGGGTAGGTCAGAAAAAAGGATCAAAAATCACAAGATCGCCTATAACTCAGTCATTTCAAGGACGATTTTGATGTCCTTTGGCCAAAAGACAGAGCACTTCATCCCAAATCCGAAAATATTAAGCAAAGGACGAATATCCTTAAAAGAGCCGAGAAATAAGGACTTTTCTGTATACAGGAAACTAGCCATATCTCGGCCGTATCCTTGAATATCCTGACGACTCCTGTGTCAGACAACTTGGCATTACCAGGGCTACAATCTGGCCAAAGGACATTCAATTCGTCCTTGTAGTTTCCAAGTTATCGAGGATCTTGTATTTTGGGCACGATTCCTTTCGCCCTCGGACTGAAAATTTCCAAGTCGATGGTCCTTAGATGACCCCATAATCCTTGAATGGCAATCGATAGAGTAGGTCCTTTCGATCCTAATGCCAAAGTCCTTTTAAAATCTGCAAGGATATGGCTGAATGGGAGCTAGTAGAAAACAGTACTTGTATTTGTGCAGAAATTCAAAATTTTGTTGCATACCTTGGGCTGCTGATCTAAAGCTAGCTATCTAAATCTTGCAGCATGGTTTTAGCTATAGCTCGGCCAAATCCTTAAGGATTTTGAAAACCTATACATTTCTGTACTCGTAGGAATCAGGACTATCGATTGGCATTCAAGAATTTTCAGGACCTCACCGAAAAAAACACTTCACTTTTTTGCAAGGGGGTAGGTCAGAAAAAAGGACCAATAATCACAAGATGCCCGTAACTCGGTCATTTCAAGGACGATTTTTATATCCTTTGGCACAAAGATAGGACTTATCCTGCCCAACCCGGATATATAACCCAAAGGACGCATATCCTTATGGGAGCTGAGAAATAAGGACTTTTCTGTATACAGAAAATAGGCGATATCTCGGCCGTATCCTTGCGTATCCTGACGAGTCCTGTGTCAGACAACTTGGCATTATAAGGGCTACCAACTGGCCAAAGGACATTCAATTCGTCCTTGTAGTTTCCAAGTTATCGAGGATCTTGTATTTTGGGCACGATTCCTTTCGCCCTCGGACTGAAAATTTCCAAGTCAATGGTCCTTAGATGACCCCATAATCCTTGAATGCCAATCGATAGAGTAGGTCCTTACGATCCTAACGCACAAGGTCCTTTTAAAATCTGCAAGGATATGGCTGAATGGGAGTAGTAGAAAACAGTACTCTATTGTGAGAAATTCAAAGATTTTTGTTGCATACTTTAGGGGGCTGCTGATCTTAAGCTAGAAAATCTTGCGGATATTTATAGCTATAGCTCGGCCAAATCCTTAAGGATTTCGAAAACTCATAATTTCTGTACTCGTAGGAATCAGGACTATCGATTGGCATTCAAGAATTTTCAGGACCTCACCGAAAAAAACACTTCACTTTTTTGCAAGGGGGTAGGTCAGAAAAAAGGACCCAAAATCACAGAATCGCCTGTAACTCGGTCATTTCAAGGACGATTTTGATGTCCTTTGGCAAAAAGATGGAGTACTTCATCACAAATCCGAATATATAACCCAAAGGACGAATGTCCTTACAGGAGCTGAGAAAAGGGGACTTTTCTGTATACAGAAAATTAGCGATATCTCGGCCGTATCCTTGCGAATCCTGACGAGTCCTGTGTCAGACAACTTGGCATTACCAGGGCTACCAACTGGCCAAAGGACATTAAATTCGTCCTTGTAGTTTCCAAGTTATCGAGGATTTTGTATTTTGGGCACGATTCCTTTCGCCCTCGGACTGAAAATTTACAAGTCGATGGTCCTTAGATGACCCCATAATCCTTGAATGGCAATCGATAGAGGAGGTCCCTAAGGTCCTAACGCACAAGGTCCTTTTAAAATCTGCAAGGATATGGCTGAATGGGAGCTACTACAAAACCGTTCCATTTGTGCAGAAATTCAAAATATTTGGTGCATACTTCTGGGCTGCTGATCACAAACTAGAAAGCCTTGCGGCATACTGTTAGCTATAGCTCGGCCAAATCCTTAAGGATTTCGAAAATCTATACATTTCTGTACTCGTAGGAATCAGGACTATCGATTGGCATTCAAGAATTTTCAGGACTTTTCCGAAAAAAACACTTCACTTTTTTGCAAGGGGGTAGGTCAGAAAAAAGGACCAAAAATCACAAGATCGCCTGTAACTCGTTTATTTCAAGGATGATTTTAATATCCTTTGGCACAAAGATAGGACTTATCCTGCCAAATCCGAATATATAACCCAAAGGACGCATATCCTTATGGGAGCTAAGAAATAAGGACTTTTCTGTATACAGAAAATAGGCGATATCTCGGCCGTATCCTTGCGTATCCTGACGAGTCCTGTGTCAGACAACTTGGCATTACCAGGGCTACCAACTGGCCAAAGGACGTTAAATTCGTGCTTGTGGAACTACAAGATATCGAGGATTTTGTATTTTGGGCTCGATTCCTTTCGCCTTCGGACTGAAAATTTCCAAGTCGATGGTCCTTAGATGGCCCCAGGAATCTCTTTGTCTCTCTCACTGTCTCTCTCGCTGTCTCTCTCTCTCTCTCTAAAAAATTCAGGATTAACATTAAACAAAACTCTCTCTCTCTCTTTGTCTCTCTCTCTCTCTACCTGCTAGGGTATATAGCTTCGGCACTCCGAAGATAGCCGTCCTCTCTTGTTTTTATCTTAAATTTAAATTTAACATTTTTAAGGTTTATTGATAAATTTGTAAATGCTTTTCCATTTGTAAATACCACTATGCCTGAGGTTGACGGCCAGCGCTATTACAATAACAAAATGGACTACTTACCAAGTCTAATCCGAAGAGACTACATGTTTGCTGTATAATCTTCTGGTCGCATTTCTCGTGCGGATCGGGCGGTGGGGTGCCGGCAATGGGTTGCGGTCGCGGCCTGGTCACAGTGCCTCCGATGCCGAGGCTGGGATTTGTGGTTTTGGCCGAGAGGCGCGGAACTAAATAGAAACAACGACAATAACGGGCTATAGAGTGGAAAATCAATTAATTAAATTGTTTATGGGGACTCACCCGTGTTGGGAGCAGCTGCAGCCACCGCCGCGAGGGCGGCCATGGCGGCAGAGGTTGCCTTGCCATTGGGATTGTTGTGGGCGCTGGCGAGCTTGGCGCAGGAGCTGGCAATGGCGGGCAGTGCGGAGATCAGGCTGGCATCGGCGACGCCAGGACGCTTCAGGCCGCTGCCCATCTTCTTGCGCCAGCACCAGCCGCGCCAGGTGGCCTGCATCCGAGTGGCGCTCCTGTGGCGTATCTCGGTGCGCAGATGCTCCAGATGCTGGCGTATGCCCTCGCTAATGAACACGTGCCGCTTGCCCGGTGCCCAGGCCAGCGTAACAGAGCCATCGAGCACGGGGCGCTGCTCCATATCCATGGCATACTGGAGTATCAACTGGCAATCCTCGACAGCCTTGTCTTCGCTGCGTCGCAGCAGCCGGAAGGGCGCAAGCATGCGGTAGCGTGCATTAAACTGCTTGAAGCGCATCCGATGCGGAAACCCGGAAGCCATTAGATTAACGGTCTCCAGGACCTGCAGCGAGCGAATCTGGCGTACAACCGTGGCACGTTCGAACCTGCCCGCCTGCTCGGAGGCATTGCTGCGAATGCAGCGCACAAAGTGCGGCCGGGCATGCACCAGGGTGCGCAGCAGATTGTCCAGCCGCGTGTGAAAGTCCTGGGTGAGCGTGGAGACGGGCTCATCCCCATTGAGCAGGTCGGAGTGCGAGGTGGGTGAGATGCGAAAGCTGAGACCTCGCGGCGCCTGTTGCTGGGCATACAGCGCCTTCAGCTCGGAGCCAAAGAGATGTGTGGCAAAGCCAAAGTTGCAGCTATGCTTGTAGAACACGGCGACCAGATCGTCCGGCACCACATCTCGATTCGTATCCAAAAAGTCGGTGGTGTCGTACTCGACGCGCCCAGCAAAGTGCCTGATGGCAAAGTGGCGAGGATCATCCGGCTCCGAGACGATTCTGGTCTCGAGGCGCGTGGAGCAGCGATGCTGCACCTTCAGCTTGGTCACATAGCTCTCGGCTGTGCCGCGCACGGAGCACTCCATATCCAAAAGGCTGAGCAGGCCCGTGCGCAGCGAGGATATCAAATCAATGCAGGGCACATTGTCCACATAGTCCACCTCAGTGTCGCACACAATGCCCTCGTCGCGGCAGGATTCCACCGAGGACTTGAAGATGTGTGTGTTGTAGAAGTGCTGCATGGTTTCGGCGCACAGATTAATGCACAAGTGTTCCAATTGGGCATGCGGCGAGGGCTCCTCGAAGCCGAACATGTCCAGGATACCAATGAACCCATCCGTGGCATGCCGCACCGCATTATTCAGGGCCGCCATTGACTTGGAGCCCGCATTGCCGCCGCCAATAGTAGAAGCATGCTGGGAGGCCGCATCCGCCTGGTTGTGCACCGATTCATTGGAGTCCGAGCTGAGCGTGCCCAGCGTTGAGCCCAGCCGCTTCAAGCTGTTGGCCCGCCTCACAATCGTGGCCACCAGCCGACAGTAGAGCGCCTTGGCCAGGCAATCACGTGTCATGTTGGCGTCCCCATCCCCGCACACCGACTTCACCAGCTGGCCCCGCACATTATGGGTGCGGGTGGTCAGGCCCCGGAAAAGTGCCGCCGGCGGCACGCCCAAAAGACTGGCCACCGAATTGAGCTCCGTTTCGCCTTTGACATCCACCTCGAGGCCCTGCAACAAAGATGCAAAACACTCGTTTAAATTCAAAGGATATGCGTGTTAACGATAAATTGCACAATGAGTTGCAAGCACTTTAAATCCCCTTAGGATCTACAAATTGATAAAATGTGTTTGAGCTTTTACTTAAGTGAATATAGAGTAGATTGAAATATTTTTGGTTTAATAATTTAATTGAATAAGTAATGAAAAAATAATATAGCTGAATAATTCAATTGAATAAGTAATGAAATAATAATATAGCTGAATAATTTAATCGAATAAGTAATGAATAAGTAATATAGCTGTATAATTTAATTGAATATGTGATGAATAATTAAAAACAAATTAGCTAAGATGAAAAATTGGTTAGAGAGGTAAAATGTGGTGTGGACAAAAATTCGTTCATACAGACAAACGGTCAATTCGCAAGCAGTTTTCCTTCGAAAACAGAGTATAAATATAACAAAATATAAAAACGATGAGTACTTATGTTTGGCTGTAATAATTTGGGTCAAAAAACAATTTCTTGCTCAGAAATATTCAGATTTCGAACACGACTTTTCAGACGTAAATTACCCGTAAATAACATCAGCGCAAGAAATTAAAAAAATTCTGGTTAGAGTTACGATTGCGGCCACGAGACGAACTCGCGACCAACCGAACGCCGGAACGACGCTCTAACCAAAGCACCACCGCAGCATTACTCAACCGGTGACAAAGAAACAAATACGTATATGAGCAAAGATAGAAGTCAGACGGAACATGAGATGGCGCCACTGCGCACAATGTTTAAAATGAGCCATAGATGGCGCTGCAACAAATCTCTTATGGCTGCGATGAAATATCGTATATTTAAATAAACGATATTGAAACTGAATTTGTGCCTATTTATAACTGTTTAACAGAATGTAATAAAAGTAAAAATATCGATCAATAAAATGTTATAGAAAATTAAAATATCTAATAATATTATTAAAGCGAACTATCAATTTATATTCTCCTGCAACTTTAACAAACACCCCAAACGCTGTTCAAATAAATTTAATAGTTCTAAATTATAAATTTAAAATAATAAAATCACTATATTAGTCAGCCACTGAGCAATTAAAGGATTATACCCTATGCGACTGTCATTCAGATAATTTTACGATATCAAAGTACATTTTGTGGTAAGGAAATTAGGTACTCACCCCACCATCGATGAATTGAACGTTGCCGAGCAACAGCACCGCAGCCAAGACACGAACCACATCCAAAAACGGTATGCCCAGAATGCCCAGGCAGGTCTTCCAGGCCTGGAAGCGCAGAGCGTCCTCCTGCTCGTTCTGGGCAATGTCGCCGCGTAGATAGCGCAGATTTGCCGGCGAGTAGCCCTCCAGATGGAGCTTCTGGCGCTCCTCCCGATTGAGGCCAGCGAGAAGTTGGTAGAATATATGGTAGTTCTTCTCCTTGGGCAGTGGCCGGATGACCCGCGTTTGGTCCAGAAAGTAGCAGTGTATCTTGGTGCGATAGAGCGCACCATCCGTCACCTGCACCTCGATGAACTGGCCAATGCGACTGGACTCCGAGTTGGTGGTGGTCTTGGCGGATCCCAGCGAGCGTAATACTGTAAACGCGGCGGCCAGGTGCTTGAATGCATCCGTTTCCGGGCCGCCGCCGGCAATGGCGAACAGCTGACGCAGCATTAGCATCGCATTCGCCGTCTTCCCCGCTCCGCTGGTGCCCGAGAGTATGATGGCCTGGGGATAGCCCGTCTCGCTCTGCTGACGCACTGCCTCCTGCACGATCTTTTGAAGCTGAGGTGCCAGCGGCAGGTCACGCGTGGAGGTGAGCGTCAAGGGGTTGCCCACATCCAGGTAGGGATTGATCGAGAGCAGTATGGGTCCCACATTTGTCTGCCAGATAAACAAAACAGATATGACACCTGAATGCTATTAATCTTCTCAGGCGAAGCACTTAAGTTACTCTTCGAACGGGTTACAGTTCAATGAATCATCTTACAATCTTGAAAGCCTTTGCCCTTGCCAAATGGAAACTCATTTTAGCGTATCAGGAAACATCTCTTTGATTCTTAAGTTTCTTGAAGATTATCCCTGATTATAATCAAGCGCAATATCATAACATTTTATTTGTTGTATTAATAAAACCTTTCCTATAAATAAGGTACATTTCCTAAAATAACATTTAATTATGTTGCATTAATAAACCTTTCCTATAAATAAAGTACATATCTTAATATAATATTATGATCTTCGAAACCTATTCATTTCCACAAGGATATTTTGAGCTTGGTTAGTTTTTTTAATCTGGAATACTAAGTGAGAAGTCTGTACTTAGGTGTAAGGGCTGAAGAATAACAGTCAACCTTGTCTATACCAACAATTTAACCATACCAAGTTCCTATCACCGAAAACAGCCTTCCTTGTTAAAATTTATATATATATTTTTGATTTCTTCATAACGAATATATAGATAAAGAAATGATATAACGAAGTTTATACAGCATATTTAAAATCTCATTAATTATTCCTTTTTCTGTGATTCTTTCCCTGGCGTGCAAAGTTTCTTCGATTTACTGAATTTTGTGGGAAAACATTGCTGCTGTGACTGATTAAGAGTACACCAGGATGTACTTTATAGGGTCGCAGATATATCAACCTGTCTTTAACATTCATTTTATAGGTAAATGGTATACTAAGCTCCGGCTTTGACAACCTATTAGAATGCAATTGGAATAGTATCGTTAAAATTAGTTTCCTAATTGTTTTTATCTCCGTTAATAAAAGTTACAGCTCGCCATTCTCTTAATAATAGTTAGCATAAGCATAAAAGTTAGAGAATCCGTTTGAATCTGTGAATCTATATTCCTGCTTCTGTCTGGCCACAGACCACAGACGGTATATAATTGTGCAAATTAACAGTTAATCTGAAGCTAGTGCCAGCGGAAACTTAATTTAATGACAAACTATTACAATAATTGCCGCAGTCGCGGACAGAGTTTGTCTGCTCCGGCTGCTCTCAACTGGCCTCTAATTGGAGTGGGCTAAAAGTGAATCTAACAGTGAACGGGTTGTGTTAAACGGTGGGAACACAATGACAGAGATCACAGGAAATTAGAATAATACACACGCAGAAAATAACAAGGATTCTGTAGTCAAATTAACAACAGAAGTTGTCGAAGGCAAACCGGGTTTAAATTTCTTGAAATACATTATGAAAACCAAGCTTTTTAGATAAGATTTGTATGCGTTAAATTATGTTTATTATGGACTCATTAGCAAACACTTTAGTTATATTATCTTTAACCAATTCGTATTTTCTTGAAGTATATCGGAAATGGAGTTGGTTTTAGCTCAGTTTTTGTTTCCCATATTTTATTTGAATTTCCTACGAATTAATGATCGAATTTGAATTCAAGATTGTTATATGCTTAGTTTTAGATCAGTGCACAGATTGATAAAGAATTAATAACTAGAAGATCGTTTTTCTGAGTGTACTTACGAAATAGCGCTGCTCGTTAAAGCGAGCCTGCAGAGTATGCATGACGGCATGCTCGTTGAGCGGCCCCGCCAGATGGATCAGATCCTGCATGTCCTTTGACTGGCGACCGCTCTGATGCAGCTTAATGCCGCCGCCGGCAAACCCAAATCCGAAGGGCAGCGTATTCACGCTCTGGCAAGGATTCACGTACTTGGCTGATAGGAACTGTTGGCCATGCTGCTGCAAGGCGACTGGCGCCGCCAGCGCAGTGGCAGCGCTGGAGCGCATGGGCAGCGTGTGGCAGCTGGAATTGAGGCCGTGTTGCAGGCCCGCCGAAGGTGGCAGCGTTCCATTGGCGCCCAGACTTGCCCCGTGGCCCTTGTGATGCCCCAGAGCGGACTTCTCGCCCAGCTGATGCGGCAGCGGATGGGGAATGGATGTGTTGCGCGCCGAGATGACAGCGCCGGAGCCGGAGTTGCTCGGCAGCGTCTGGCTGAAGTTGTACGCATGCTGCGGGGTATTTAAGAAGTGGTGATTACCTACAATTTGTCTGTGGCAACTGTACTCACCTTGGGCAGACTGTGCTGGCCATTGCCATTCACGTGTTGCTGCAACGCATTGGTTGAAAGACCTGCGGAGCCGCCTCCAGTGCCCAGATTTAGATTCGGACTGGATGCATTCAAATCGAAGTTGGCTGCTTTGCCACCAGCAGTGCCAATGCCAACGCCAGCTCCAGTGTCCAGCTCCAGCTCCACCTCCAGCTCCGAGGCTGTGATGCTGTGCATCGCTGCCCCGACCCTGAACCTGACCCTCCACATGCAGCCGATTGCGCATGACCAGCAGCTCGGTGCTTAGACTCTTGAGCCGCTGCTGCAGATGCACTGCCTCATTGGAAGATGAAGCATCTGTAAATACAACAAAAGCACTGTTAATCTTCTTTTATTTAGGTAACCAGCAGCTGGCTTAGATTAAGATTTCATTTAATTCCTTTGATTTAATGGTTTTTCGGTATTTGAATTAACAAACAATCTCGATTCCGCATGAGATGGCCGCATTCTCCAAAGAAAACTGGATTGATAAACTTTAAACATGTATTTCAGTCAACTATCTGGAACTTCAGAAAGTATCGATCACTTTGAAAATCACAGGATATGTATAGAAAGTATATAATTCCATTTAAACATCCTTTAACTAATAAGTAAATACCGAGCTTATTAAATATTATAAGATTAAACTCATTTCGGTATCAAATTAATCCCGTCTAATACTTAAATCAATCATATTTTTATTTTAAATCAATCTCTAATATTCTTAAATTCAGCCTATGGTTAAGCCGACCCGAACAGGATCAAATCAAGAGTTTCGGGCAATCCCGGAAATATAAAAACGTTCCTGAATCAAGACTTTTGTTCTCGGTTCAACAAAATCTGAGATTGGCTGACTTTTGACAACGTTTGGGATGGATTCAAGTACGGAAAACTGTGTAGGGATGCATCCCTGTAAATCATAAATTTGAGGATATATTTTGATCCCTATCTGAGTAATAAATTGCTAAGAAATATGTGCCCCTAGGTGATGATGTTGTCTCGTCCTAAGCTGTTCGACAATCTCCTTCTCTCCTACGTCTTTTTTAGCAGAATTATCCTGAGGAGGTATACCTAGCCAGCTAACAAGTACTCTTAACAAACTGTCTCCTGTGAGAACTCTCTTCTCCGAGCTATTTTTATCAGTTTCTTAATCGAAAACTGCTTTAAACACACAGTTTCTGGCAGAGTATTCATTGGTTTGAATGTTCCAAAATGCTTTGTTAATATTTTCTTAATTCTCTTAATATATCAAGTTCTATCTGGGGCCTGCTGATTTATCCAGCTTGACAGTCTTTTGATGCCCTCCTCTAACCGAACGTGAGACTTCAGTTCAGCGCAAGAATTATTATGTTGGCTTCTGACGCCAATTTACAAACTAACAACACCAAAATTCTAAAATTTGCATAAAATTTTAATGAACTAATTTCGCTGCCTTATTGAGAAAAATCAAAAAACGAAGATGAAACAAGAAACTGGCGGCAGGTGCCAAGAATGAGGCAACAACAAAACAAAAAACAAAAGTTAGCAAATTAAATATCAATGAATTGGCTAATATTGATGCTAAATAATACTTAAGCAAACTTTCGAAAATCTTGGCATAAAAACTACAAGATAAATATGTATAAGCCAAGCCAAGAGTTAGTTCTAGGTATTCCAAGACTAATTGACTAATTCTATAGCTTATACTTAGCTGTAATACCTGATTTATACGCTGATTATTACAGATAGAGTCTGAACTATCTCTTTTTTGATAGAACTGGAAATTCTTTTGAAAATCCCCTTCCTCCTTTTTATGTTCTCTCTATAAATAAGCAATTACTTTCCTACAACACTTACAAATCATCATAAAAGAGAAATGCTGTCAGTAAGTGTACTAAGCTAATTAGGCGTTTTAAAACTTGCCACAAAAAGCTGTTCCCAAAGTTATTTTGAATCGAATTAGAGGCAAACGAAGCCAACGGTTGAACATTCGACCAGAAACCGATATCATTGATGGCCGAGAAACCAGTTTGGTTTGCTTTTTAAGCTGCACACAAGAAATGTAAGCTAAAGACAAAAAAAAGAGACAAAAAAAACCATATTCAACAACATCAAACAAAATTTTTTGTTTTGTTTATGATACCCTTACTCTGGCAGCGCTGACTTTTAAATGCAGGCATATTTCATATACTATGTACTATATGATATTATAATTTATCTATCGCCTAAACTATGAAACATTATGTTCAAATAATTAGTTTTAAACAATAGAGCAACCTGAAGAAAATTACATTAAATACTCCCAGAAAAATAAATGGAATAGAATTCAGAAAATCGCCATAAAATAAGTTTCACCCTTAAGCCAGAAAAATGTCTGTTAAATTGAATTAATTTCGAGATTTGAGAAATATATTGCTTATATTCAGATAAAATAAGGCTTACTGCCTTTGGCTACAAAAGTATGGCGAGTTTCTACATTTAGGGGCATTTATTTTTCCAAGTGTACTAAAAACTTTGGAATAATATTTAAATTAGCTAAGCGAGAAGTCTCTATTATTTCAGTTTAGTTTTGTGAACTTATGTGTATTTCTTTAGGTTCTTTGTATAGTAAATTATAATAACAATTTATAAGCAAACATAGAAATATTATTTGTATTAATATTGGCAACTAAAAATAGTTATAAATTGATATATAATTTAGGACATTTTCTGTCAATTTAAAAATGTTTTTAGTGCATTTTTATTTATATTTTTCTATTTATGGTGATTTATAAATTGTCAAATGCAACTTAATAAAAGTAATCAAAGTTTCTTTGTAGTATTTTAGTAAATGGTTTGTAATTGGCTGCTTTAAGAGCATTTAATGATAGACTTTTGAGACACCCAAAGCTTTCTTTTCGTGTTGCTATTTTGTGTTGTTGTTTTTGGCTTTTGTTTTTTTGCATGTAGAAAATGTTCAAGTCCGATTCGGCAGCAGTCAAGAAAATTTCTTGGAAGCTGAAATCAGCGTGCAGCTTAACTGAGTTGCCCACTAAACAGCAGACAGCAGACAACAACAAAAACAAACCCAACTGGCTCCACCGAACGACGACGACGACGGCGACGTCGTCCACATTTAAAGATCTCAACGGCTGGCTGGCTGTGTTGGCGGCGTTGCCTGGAACCAAAACTGGTCACTTCTAGGCAGGCGGAGATGCCGCGACGCAGCTGGCAGCAGCAGCGGCGGGCCAATGTTGCAAGCCCAAAGTAGCAGACACCCATACACAGATACACCCATACACCCATACCTATACACTGCTACACAGCTGCGAGCCGGATAGCATACAAGGGACCCATATAAGTACACAGATATCTACGTACATTGAGCTGTTACTTCACGTAGTTGCAAACAAATATGAATACATTTGTAGGATAATATACTACAGTATATAATTGTTGTAGCAGACTGGCGGAGATTGTTGGAAAAAGATGACGATGACTCAACAATTATTAAAGCCATCAGGTCTTTTTCGAATTGATAAACAGTTGCAGTTCCAAATCGCTTTCAAATGAAAAAGTAAGTGCCTTTTTTCTTTACTATTAAGTTATATCTTTTGCCTATAATTCAAACCGATAATAAGCTATACCATATAAAATACTTATATACTATTTAAAAAATCCTTAACAGCATTTGTGGGCTTTCTTTTCTCATAAAAGAGTTCATGCAATGTTTTTAAATTCATTTAAACTGACTTTAGTTAACTTCAATTTCATATAAACTCGAACTTTATATATTGTCTAAAACTTTAAGCTGTTTCTTTGTAAAATAATTCAATTTGCTGATAAATATTCAAGCGTTTCTGCTCTTGCTTGCTATATTTTATCACAATTATAATATCACGCCTTATAAATATATTTAATTAATTATTTATAACTTATGACATATGAACTAATACTAAAGCTATAGCGTAGGCCATAAACTACGTTTATTTACTATTAATATTTATGTAATATCTTTAAATTCTCCCAAATAAATAGAAGTTTGAAGTAAAAAGTATTTTGCAGTTGAGAAATAAGAGCACTAAGAAGAAAACTATAAATTACTTCTGACTTGACTAGTTTAAAAAGCAAAAAACCTTCAATGGTTTTCCTCTTTTAAGCGAATACTTTATAATTTTGATTACCATATAAATCTTCTGATATTATCTCCTTATTTGACACAGTTCAATTAAGTTTAGCATAATTTTTTAAATATAAAACTAACTAACAATAGTTTTCTGTACAATTGGTAGCTAGTTTCAGTTTAATAAAAGCTTTGAAGAGTTTTTAGAATTTAATTAATATGACAATCAATATTGTTATAGGGTTTGTATATTATATGTATAAACATTATCTGAAGAATTCTTAGTGTTCCTTAATTTTGTAGAAAATTACAAAAAGATTTTAGCAATTTATATGCTGAGTGAAGTTCATTTCAAATGACAGTAAGAAACTTTTAGAAATATTTAGGTCAGCAATCGAATCAATTTCTAAGCTGTGCTAAGTTCATTTACTTGAAATGTATTTTCCAATTCCACTACATTTCCGATCTAATAAGTCTCATAACTAATTTCCACGAGTTCAAAGCACTCAACTAACAAGCTGGAAAACCGTTTCAAAACAAGCAGACAACAAGCATTGTTTCTCTAACAATGGGATGCATAATTTTGAAATTCAGCAGCAAAACAAAAGACTTAGGCAACAAACTTGAGATGAGTAATGTCGAATGTTTTGGTTTGGTTTTTTGTATAGATCCTTTTGGCAGGCAGGCAGGCCAGGAACTTACCCTGCAACTTCTTCTCGGTCTCCCAAAATTTTTGCAATTCCGTAAAATATTTATCCAGTATGAAGACTTTTGACAGGCCCAATGTGGCCATCGTTGATGTACATTTGTGTGGCCAACAAAGAACGAAACCAGCTAATTCCAACTGCAGTCGCCCAAAACAAGTTTGGATTTCAAATGCGAGTTTTTTGTTTTTTTTTGTAAATTTATATTTTTCTTCTTTTCTTTTTTGGCGACGTTCAAAAGGACGAGCAGCGAGCTACGTTGGCACCGGCGGCGACAACGACAACGACGACGACGACGATTTTCTTATTTGAATAATTTCGTATAGAGACACAGAGCATAAAACACGCCCGAGCGAACAGGTTTTCCGCACAGGCAGGCGCATGCCGGGGACAGGCACTGACCAGGCCAGGCCAGCTCGTATACTCTCCAGATACGTATCTGTATCTGCGCTGCTGTCTGTGTAGCTGTAGCTGTAGCTGTTGCTGTAGCTGTATCTGTATCTGTGTCCGCGTCTGTGTCTATGGCATACAAAGCGAGCCTGGCAGCGATACCGATACTGAGTCGCGTATGCAGCTGCGGCTGCTTTTTGGCTGCGCAACAAGTGAAGCAACAACAACAAAAATAAATAAACAAGCAAAAAGAATGCAGAAGGGCAGAAGGCAGAAGGCAGCACAGCCAAATCACTGGCAGCCTCCGTCTCTATCTGCCAGATACTTTTCAGCGTTCTTTGGTTCTTATGCTTTTGCGTTTCCTCTCCTTGTTATTATTTTTATTATTTTTATTATTATTATTATTATTATTTTTGTAGCTCTCTCGCGCGCGCGCTTGTTTTCTTGCAGACTTTTTTTTGTGTATTTTTTCTTCTCTTTTTTGAAAAACGAGTTAGCAACTTCAACTCGCAGAGCCAGCACACGCGAAGTTGAAAATGTACCCGTACTCAGAGTAGATGCTTAGATACCTTCAAGGTACACACACACTAAGGCAGCTACACACACATTTATATATATATATATACACTTGGAGCTCTCTGGAAATGCAGAAATATTGTGTTTTAAAGGACACTTTCAAACATCACATCTTGCCGCACTTTCAGTATTATTTAAGGCACTGTTTTCTGAATTTTGTTGCGTTGTTTTTGTCGAGCTTGTTTATTTAAATTGGTTTTAGAGCACAGAGACACATTTAGCCGCCGAGTACATTTGCACGCTCCCAGGCCAATCCGCAGACTGAACGCTGCCGCCAGACGCGGAGTTAGCCAAGCGATCGTTTTGGCTCTGCCTCTCTAATAAGTGTGCGCTCTCTGGGGCACAGGTAACCATTTTTTTGTTTTTTTGTGTGTTGTGCACAGGTAAAAAGGTCTCTCATAGTTGTATCTCAGCGTCTGTATCTCTGTGTGCAGTTGCTCAAATATGAGGTCAAGTGTTTGAACTATGCGCCTCTCACCTCTATCCTCTCGGCTCAGCTGTCTCGTTAGCTGGTCGCGTGTTAATTAGTGCTGATTGCTTATTGTTTATTGTTTATGCTGCATTTCACAATTCTCACATCATTTCCATCGCATTTTGCAACTCACTGCACCTGCTAATTTATTCAAAGTTTTTGTTTGGCACCCAAACAAATAGCTGCCATTAAACATTCATGCATAATATTAAACAGCTCAAATCAACTAATTATTGGAGCACAATGGAGCAGCAATTCATTGATTTTGACAAAATTCGAAATTCTGGCAGCCAATTTTCTAATTTCAATTTTCAATTCTTCATTTCCCTCAAACAGTGTTATTTATTATTGTTTGCATAAGTTATTTTAGCTTTTGAAAATTCGCAGCGCTTAAGCCTGGACATCAACCAACTAATCAATAAAGACACAAACCAAAACTGATATGGTCACCCTAGCATATTTAATTCGCTGCACTGCGTGCTCATTTCGCTGCACCGCAACCTCAAAGCGCTTAATTCGCTGAAAACACTGCTCATAATATTTATATGCAGAACAAAAATGCTTTATAACCAGCTATAATTGATAAACTGACTTTAGAAAGTATATAGGTATATACTTTATACAAGATCAGCATTAATAATTCATTTTATTTTCAGGTTTTCGTTGCGCGACGTTGAATATCAAATGAATTGTGTATCCTTTAGTTGAAGTTTACCTGGTTAATTTGCAAACTGCGACAAAAAATGTATTTGAAATTCAAAAAATGCAGAATAATATTTTAGTAATATGAATTTTAGATTTTCTGGCTGCACATTTACAACTTTCGTTGGAGAGCTGTCAACTTATCAAAACAAATTTCATTTGTTCAGAAGAAATCAAGTCAGGATTCTGGACATAACCTTAGTTTCTGAATTTAAATAAAGAAATCTGCTCAGTTAAGGTCTGAAGATACAGCTCAGTCTAGTAACAATAAAAAAAAGGATTCTGGCCACAAAATTAAAGCAGAAAGATCTCATTTCAGGAATGTTTCTTTTAACCCCAAATTTTGTTTGGAAGATTCTTCCTTTAAAAATGTCTTGCTTATCTGCAATTCCAAGGTTCTAGACTAGAACAAAATCAACATTTTCGGAGTGTTCCAATTTACAACTTTAACTGCTGACAACCCTAACATTGACAGACTTAAGTTTATAAAGTCTATATAATTTTATGGCCTTAATTTACACCTTTATAGAGATATGGTATTTAGAGCTTACCAGTTATATTCCCCGTGGTTTTATTGCATGTTTTCTTACGCTTCGCTACGGGGAGCGTATATATAGCTGAGAACTTTGTGAAGCGCTCGACTACAGCGTTAACTTTACTGACAGACAGCAGGGAGGAATCCTGATCCTTGGCGAACTTTAACTCCCCAGGGGATGGGGATGTGGCTGTGTCCACGATGGGCGAAGCTTTACTCTGCTTCGGCGAGGGTGTGGCTGAGCTGCAAGGCATAAGAGGATTACCAGGGAACGCTTAATAGAGTGGGGAGCAGGGAGCACCTACCTGACTGCCTTGTGGTATTGGCAGAAGAAGTCGGGTCGCATGCGATGCCGGCAGAGAAAGTCCTCACACAGACGCAGCACATCGTCACAGTTCTCGCTCTCACTGGAAATCTCTGTCTGCTCCTCAGCTGCAGCCCGACTGGGGCTTGATGTGCGTGGAGAATCCGGGCTGGCCTGGACCGCATCTGCAGGCTGTGCTTCAGGCTGTGGGGTGTAGAGGAAGGACGGCAGGGAGGCGCCCACAAAGTCGGGTATGTTCTCAAAGAAGTCGGCAGTGCGATCGTAGCTGCTGCTGCTGGCACTGACGCTGGCACTGGCGCTGGCGCTGGAGCTCTTAGATGGTGGCTTGGTCAGATGTCGGCCCACGTAGTCAGCGTACGTCTGATCCGGCAGCAACATAGCATCAACATCTTGCGTGACCCATTAACCGAAGATATCTGCAACAAATGAGTTGGATGCGAAATCAATCGCGACATCAATTCGCATTTTAATTGCTTTTAAATCAAGCATCCAACTGTAGCCGTCACTGGCCGGCTCTCGTTGCTGGTGGCTTCCGCGTCTGTTTAACTGCAACTGCAACTGCAACTGCCTCTGCGTCCACACGCCCCATAAACCTGTCAGTTTATTGGCGCAGGCGATTACCACGATTAGCGTGACCATGACGAAGGTGACAGACACGGACGCTAATGCCTTTTACTTCGACTGACGGCATTGGGGATCCAAAGCAAGCCATATGCCTGGAGCCACAGCTGTTTGCCCCACTTGCAACAGCCTGCCAGCCTGCCAGCCTACTAGCCTGCCTGCCTGCCTGCCTGCCTTCGTGCCACCGCCAGTGGCAGATAGATGAGTTGCCAATCGAAATGAGACACAATATTTATGCCACACTTTGGCCAATGCCAATGCATGCCGTGTGGTCCGCCTGCTTGAAAGCTAAACTATGAAACGAGAGGACTTTTACTGTTCGCAATTAACTCAAATGATTGTCATAAAAATGTTGCAAGTGTGGCTGGGATGGGCCAGCTTCATGTAGTGGTCATGTGGCCATGTGGCCACCACGAGCCGCTCTGGCCTACGCCGGCCTAGGCATTTTTCAGTGTCAACACAGCGGGCGGCACCGTTTGAGTACTCGTAGAATGCTAAGCTCACTGATATCTGAGTCACTTCCACATACTTGTGGTTTATTATGGCTATTACCTAACATGGCCAGGAGCGGCGTGCGTTGGGTCTTACCAACTCCACGCCTTCATACTCTATTCTTCAGCTTCTTCAACTTCTAACCAGTGTTACATATCCAGGCAATGCCAGCCAATGCCAGCCAATTGACATACTTATATCTGTAAAAAGTATAGGATGGGCCAAGCAAGTCATTAAGGCAACTGAACAGTGGAATACAGGTTCGAATCCCAGGCTAGGCTAGTTACTCTTTAGTTGGGTTATTAGTTGGTAGTTATAACCTATACATAAATAAATACCTAAGATTTTTGACTATATACTGTTCCTGTTCCTTCTTTTCCATATACATTATACTTAGTTCAAGGACCAATCCTTAAAAGTATGTAATAAACCATTTAAATTGTTCTTTACTTATGAGCTTTTGATATGTGTATATAGTATGAACCTGATAGTACCAAAGAACTTAAAGTAATTCTAGCAATAGCTAGAAGAAGAGCAGGAAAACATCATACTAGAACGGATTCGATTTATGGATCTGAATTATGACACTAAACCTTGGTGGAGGAATTGGAATACTGGTGAACTGGAAGTTTTGAAATCGGTGCAAATGTTAATAAGACGAAAACAATAATTAATAGAAGACAAAATAAATGAAGATATTCATAGCCCTAGACAAAATATCATTAGGTTCAACTATTTAGGAAAGTCTACCCCCACAGGCGGGAAAATAGAGGTACGTTTTTTATGTATTTCAAATTCAATAAAATGATTTAAATCTATATATTTCGCCGGGCAACGCTGGAGTTTTACCAGCCAGTGTATACATATATCATACAAATAAGTAGCATTGTTTCTCCTGTCTATCAGGCATTTCCTTTTATCATTTGAACATACTTACTTTCATTTTGAAGTTGAACATATTAAAACTACACACGTTAAAACAAAAAATATAACTAGTGCTAAATTGACGACTTTATTTGTTGCCTGTGGGTTTGCCCTGCGTGTTTGGGTGCCCGGCAGACAGCTAAGGATCGTTTTTTAGCTCTATTCTACTGCCCTCCTTTGCGCGGGTCCGTTAAAGGCTTGGCACAACCTCCAGATGGTTCAGGGAGGTTGGCTGACTTTGCTTCCTGAGCGTGGTTACCAGGCCCACAACTCATAGAACGCATATACATAGCCCTTCATCTAATTGGCTTCTTACGCATAGTTCAATAATCAAATCGTAAGTAACTCTAGTTAAAAATATTAAATGTACATCAACAAAAGAAACCACCCTGCAGGACTTCGTTGACTCAAACAAAGGAAGAAGGACTAAATGGCTTGTATATGTATACATACTCGTACGTATGCAGGATGCATGCAATCGTAAGTAACTAACTAAACATAAGCCCTTAAATGTACATACTATAAAAGAAAACCATCCTGCAGGCCTTCGTTGCTCAAACAAAGGAAGGAGGACAAAATGACACACATCCTTTAATTCAATTCCATGAATTATACAATTCAAGTATTAAATTTATATAGTTAATGTGATTGAATTCGATAAGTAGTCTGTTGTTACAATGATTGTGGATATATGGTTATTAGGACATACATAAATTTGCTTGGTTCTTAAGACAGTTATACAATTTGACTATCTGAGTATTGGCAATCAGAAAAGCGGCTGGCATTCGGATGGAATAAAATATGCCGTCTAATAAATGTACACAGACAGAATCAGGTAGCGACATCGCATAAACTAAAATAAATCTCATAAATATGCAGTCGAAAGCTGAGGCCATGGACTGGGGCTACCTGAGGAAATGTATCTGGGCAGGCTGTGTAGACCTGGTCCGAGAGGCAGCAACTGTTGAATGCCACTGTAGCTGTTAGCTGTAGCTGTAGCTGGACTAGGGTTATTTATTCTAACTACGAGAGCGATATACAGTTTCCACTCAACGGACCAACCGTGGACCTAAAATGCAAACGCTGTTGTGGGTCGTCTTTGGCCAGAAGTTCAGGGCGGAGGAGACAATGTGGGGCCCTGTCCTTGGGGCCCCATGCCAGCTAATTTGCATTTTGTGTTTGCCAGAGAGTACAAATCAGCGCAGCTGCTGAGATACACACATATGAATTAATTAGCATTGCACTTAGACATTCCAAGGCAAATCGCAAGTACTTAAGTATTTAGTGCGGTTGGGCAAACATTTGCCAACAATTTGGTTTGCCGGCAGAAAAAGGTTTCCCAGGCAAGGAAAAAGGAACAAATCACTGATCATAGAGTGCGGCTGCTGCGGCTGCTGCGTCGCCAGCCCTCCCCCATCATTATGAACAGACCTTGGTCATGGGCAATGGGGATTCATTGCACTTTTGACTTGCTACATGGAAATTACATGATTTAACTTAATTTAATAAAGAGCCAAGGGCGCAGCAATTCTCTGCGACTCTGGCATCGCGCTGGCATCTCTCGGAGTTGGAGTCAGCCAGTTCGTGCCTGGGCTTTTGTGATTTACCGCGATTTGCCCTGTAGTCCGCATAGTAGTTGCCCGCTCCTGCCCACAGCAGAGAGGCCAGATCGGGCCAGGCCAGGCCAGGCCAGACCAGGCCAGGCCAGGCACACATGTCTAATGGAAGAACAACAACATTGCCATCGATACCATTGCCTGGCGTCGTCCATCAACGTGGTGGGCTGCCGCCAACGCCACACTTGTCAAAATGTACCCTGACCCAATTAGAGGCAGCACAGAGTCAGACCGGCGACTCAGCCCGATTTCTCTCAGTGTAGACATTTGCGCAGATCAAGAGATTTTGATTAATAGGTGGTTATTTCGCCTGAGCCGGGCTATTTCCTTGGCTTGCTCACGTCTCTCTCCCTCTCTCTATCTGTTTCTCTCTCTTTCCACCAATGGCCCCAGGCCTCAGATAGACATTGAGAAATATTTTCGAGAATCGAGTCGACAGACGTCCCGTCCCAGTCGAAACTCAATGAAATTCTGCCCTCAACATTGTTGTTGCTTTTTATTGGTGTTGCTGTTGATTTGGCAAGCGTATTGTTGTTATTGTTGCTTGTTGCTGTTGTTGGGGTTGTCTGTTTGTCCATTAGCTTGTGGGGATAAGCCACAGTCCTCTCCTTACTCCTTACTCCTTATCTGAATAGTGACTGATGAATACTTTAATATAAAGCTATTCATTTTGAATATTTTATACATATTTTATTAAATTTTATATTGCCTCATTTTAAATAATTACTGATGAATACTTTCATAAATATCTTTTAGTTTTGAGTATTTTATACATATTTTATTAATATTTATATACTTAGTTCAATTTTAATTAATGACTGTTGAATACTTTTATAAATATCTATTCATTTTTAATATTTTATACACTTTATGATCATATTTATGTATATTGTTCAATATTAAACAAGACATATTTGATCATTTTGCTACACATTGAATATTTCAACACATGTGCCTCCCGATTTTGGAAAATTCATGCCCACTCTAGGAAAAGTGGGGAACTCTAAAATGCAGAATTTTCGTTTTTCCTGCGAATGACTTTATACTAATTTCCAAAGCTAAATACTCGTATAAAAAGCTCGGTATCAAAGTAACCCAAATACCCAACGGGCGGAAAATAGATGGAACACTTTTGTCAGGTAGTATTATTCTTGTAATCGGCTTCGAACCCATTTCCAAAACTATACCTAAAAGAATTGAAGCGTGCTAACCGATGTTGTAAATTGTAATCCCACCCGTCGCCACGGGCGGGAAATTGGAAACAGGGTCAAATGAGTGAAATTATTGTTTTTTTCAGAAATATCATTAGGTTCAACTATTTAGGAAATTCTACCCCCACAGGTATGCTATTTTTGTGTATTTCAAAGTATTCAAATTCAATATAATGCATTTAAATCTATATATTTCGCCGGGCAACGCTGGAGCTTTACCAGCCAGTGTGTACATATATCATACAAATAAGTAGCATTTGCTTACATAAGCTTTGTTTCTCCTGTCTATCCGGCATATATTTGTAACACTTGAACATAACACTATATTAATTTGTAACACTTGAACATACTATTGTATTAATTTTGAATTCATTAAAACTATACAAAACAAAATACTTAACTAATGCCAACCGGGCGGCTTTACTTGTTGCGTGTGGATTTGTCCTGCGTGTTTGTGTCCCAGGCAAACAGCTAAGGATCGTTTATTTGAGCCAGTCTTTTGAGCTGCCTTGCGCGGGACCGTTCCAGGGTTGGCACGACCCCCAGATGGTCCAGGCTCGTTGGCTGAATCTAACTGAATAAGCTCGTAAGTAACTCTAGCTATAAACATTAAATGTACTTAAACAAAAGGAACCACCCCGCAGGCCTTGGTTGCTCAAACAAAGGAAGAAGGACAAAATGGCTTGTATATGTATACATACTCGTACGTATGCAGGATGCATGCAATCGTAAGTAACTAACTAAACATAAGCCACTTAAATGTACATACTATACAAGAAAACCATCCTGCAGGCCTTTGTTACTCTGGCTATAAACAACAACATTGTACTTTGGAAACAAATTATAACACGCAACAAATAAAATAAAGGTGTATCGGAATTAATCAAATATTATCTGTTTAGTGATTTAGCAAGGAAGGTAAAATATCTAAGGTTCTTCGTAATAACAAGCATCTATTTTAAATAATGACTGACTTTAAAATAAACCTACTAATTTATGTATTTCATACACAGTTTAATAATATTGTTATTTTATTGTTTAGTTTTAAATAATGACTGATGAATTCCTTTATACATACAATTTATATTAATATTAATATGGTTTAATATTAAACAAGACATTTTTGATCATTCTTGTGCTATTTTTAGTATGTATTAATTGTGACCCAATTAATTACGTCCAATTCTCAGGTAGCTTGAACTCATTTACTTATTATTTTCATCTACATTGATAATATTTGGCGGTCGACAAGTTATTCAACAGATGGGACTGTCAACTTTTCGAGCAGCCCTGCCAACTCATGATAAAATGCTGTCAAAGATAACAGTTGGATTCCCATGAATGGAATGTCAATAGCAAAATATCCAATTTTATCTGGAATATGGGAAAATCTTTAATACGAATAGGTCCATATTGTGTCAAATAAACAGCATAGATTCAATTGGATTAGTTTAAAGCCTTATTGAAGAATACGAGCAGCCTTAAGATCTTGTGGAAAGCGGAAATAGATTTCTTATGTTTGACTTCTCGGAAGTCTGTGAATCTCTTGGCTGTTGTGTGTTAATTTAGCTTGAGTCCAGTTTCTAAGGAAAACCTGCAAGAGTCTTATTGATATTTACGTAAAACAATGACTTGCCATAGCATAATTAAAACCCCAGATGCGGCAGAGGCAACAGCAACAACAGTGAATTGAGTGGCGACTTGTTGAAGATGCAACATTGTCAACATTATTTAAGTATATTCGCATTCCTGCTTAACATTGCAACGGCACTTGAATGCCACAAAATTGCAAATATCGTCACGTTTCTGGCTTTAAGGATAATTACGTGTGCATGGCAGGGAGCCCCAGGCTGAAAGCGGAAAGCTGAAAACCGAAAACCGAAAACGGAGAAGCCGTCGAAACGCGCCAGATTCAATTTACGATTTTCACAGCGATTTCAAGAGATGCAGCCCAGAAAAAGAAGTCACGAATGCCAAACGGATGGGTTCTACCAGGTATTGCATAAGGCAGCATTATCGTTAAAACAGAAAGTACTCAACGGTCAGTACAGACAGGAAACGGAAACAGCGGCGATTTCAATACCCAGCTGAGTGCTAATTTATGTGGGAGTCTCTTACCCAAGACGGAAACTCTCTGCAGAAGGTGTGTGAAAACTTTTAATAGCATTTTAATTGCATTAGCCCAACAAGGCTGACAGCTGAGACGCATTTGTGATCGTTGCCCACTTACAAACCAATTCGAACCGATCCTAGCCAAGTTCGAGTCTCAGTCTGAGATGTCCACCAGCCATTAGAGCTGGCAATGTCATCACTCAATAGTTTTCTATAGTGCTGGTTGAGAGTAGCGACACTATCGATGGTACTATCAAAGTATATGTTACGTTTAAATACTAAGAAGTATATTACAGACCGAAACGGTTTCAAAATACGACAAAGGATCTCTAAATAGCCTGTAAGGTTCTTCTAAGAAACTGCTCAGCAGAAATAAAGTATTTAAGAGGCATATTTGCAAAAGAATATTTAAACTAAATAAATTCAAAATTAGATTATAAGAAATAGTTAAACAAATGATAAAGTTTTAAATTATTTTTGGAGACAACATATTTCACTATAAAATAATTCAGAAATAATATATTTAAGGGACATATTTGAGTAAAAATACTAATTTAAATACATTAATTAAAAATATGTTTTTAAAAACTTGTGAAACAAAAAGATACGTTCTTGAATTCTTTTAGATCCAACATATTTAAATATAAGATAATACAAAAGAAGTTAAAGATGGTGAAGCGAATTGTAAACTATCGAACTTATCGATAGTTTCATCGATGCGGGGGCCATCTCTAGCGGCACCATCCATATCCGTTGCGTTAAGTTTCTTGTCGCGTGTAGGTTATGCAATAGGATGATGCCACTGTGATGCGATGCAATGCAATGAGCTGAGATGATGGGGCAGCATCCATCCACTCGGATGCCTACACGTGCACCAGGCGACCGCTAAGGAGAGCCAGCAGGCCCACAAAAAGTTGTCATCGCCATCTACGTTGGCACTGAATCAGTTAGCAGTAAAAGGCATCAAACAATTAGATGCATGTCAAAACGATTGCAATTGTTGTTGCTTTCTGTATCTCACACTTTATGAATTGCACAAGCAAACATTATGCAATTTTACGGAGGTTCAATCAGCACAATCATCAATACTAAACATGAACCGACCCAACCGTTCATAAGCATTTGACCTTAACCCTCGGAAGAACTCGCTTGCCAAACTAACCAGTTACTAACTGCAGTTCTATTCGGCGGAGGAATGCACATTCCTATGACAAATGTTGCCTGAGTGTTATTAATTATTGCACAAAATAAAGAGAGACTTGTATTAATATTATTATTAACACTATTCAATGTCCAGTTAACAAGCCATAAGCCCACGGCTGAAGTTAATCGGCTTTGTTTCCAAATCCTATTCCTTTTGAAATTCGCAGAAGTGAAATTGTAAGCTGTTCTGACTTGCGCAAAACGGTAAAGGTATAAAAATGATTGCAACACTATATTTTGCAATCTTACTAAAATAGATCTATAAATCTATAAATGCATATAAGATTTTTAATTAAATAGTTTGGTTTTCGATAGATATTGCATAAACATTGTTCTTAAGTTATTGAGATATTATATCGCTATCTATAGAGAGAGAAGAAGCGTAGAGAAAGACTCAAGCGATTGCTAATATCTATTAAAAGGATCTGCAAATCGTTTCGATCGGAATTCGGAACACCAAAGCGGAAAACGTTACGAATTGATTAGTTTTCCTGAAAAATGTGCGTCGTTCGTAACAGGCCTAACCCAGTTAAATGAAAAAGGTTGATTAGCACATTTGAGCCAAGTATCTGGTGGATGGCCCCAACATGAATAGCCCTCACATAGAGAAGCCACACAAAGGAGAAGAATCCGAGGGAAATGCAAATGTCGTGACAAAGAATCGCAGCATAAGTTTTCAATAGAGGAATTGTGCGATGCACACGTTTGGCAGCGACTATCTAAGTAAGTGACCTCTAAAGGCAGCAGGCAACTCATAGGTCTTGGTCCTGGCCCTGCCAAGACCCAGGACAGCCGATGGTCAGAAGAGCTACGAGTATCTCAATGGGCCCAGTGAAATATGTTTGTAATTTGTGCAGAGATGCGATAACGATAATCCAATCTCGTACACTTAAATACGTATGTACGAGTATGTTGTGTGTATCTTATACTATTTCCGCGTGGTCTATCTGCACACCCACAATAGTTGAGGAGGGGGGGATTTTACAGGGCTGCGGTCGTGGCAGTGGCAGTGGCATCCGCAGACGTGCGATGCCCTCGGGCTGAACATCACCTGCGCATCTTTGACTGAAGCTGATTTTGATTTCCAACTCTCTGGTTTCTGCTGCATTCCCTTTCCCATTCCCATTCCCATTCCCATTTTCATTCACATTCACATTCACGAACACATCCGAGCCGCAGTTGGCGGCTGGGCCAAAATTGCATGTAGGAATTTATTTCAAAGCCTTGGGATGCAACCGTCCACTAATTTGTAGCTCGTCCTCACTGTCAGGCAGCCGTTTCGCAGTTACGGATAAACAAAAGGAATTTTTCAATGTTGAAATCGAGATTCGACACACGACAGTTCCCGAGCCAAACTGGCGGCGCAATTTGAACAATTATGGAAATCTTCTTACGATTCAAGCAAGCCCAACTACCTTATAAACAGATGATCAATAATGCTTGTTTCTGGCTACATAAATATATAGTACTATGTAGTAGTTAGCAACTAGTTATAGTATACAGTTGCAGGATACCAAAATTCAATACGGTGCGAGCCCGACCCGTTAAACTTATTTTCTTTTCCGATCCCGCACTTCTCAATGCTTTTTTCGAACTCTTCCGAGTGTCCGGAATGTGGCTTAAGGTTTTTATCTCATATAGAAATTGCTTTCAAATTTGTTTTCGTAATTTCACTATTATCGTAATTATATTATGTACTTTTAAGCAACTTTTGACACTTTATTTCTAAAATAATCCAAATTCAAAGCTGCATTTCAAATATAAATCAATATAATTTAGTTTTTATATAACAAATTTATTAAGTAAATTAAATTCGAAAGTTATAGTTGAGAAGTAACCGCTAAAACTCTAGAAAAATACTACAAATTTTAGCCATTAGATTAAAGAAAAATAAAAGCGAACCAGAAAATCCAAATTGAATTTAAGGATTTCAAGATCAAGTTAAATGGAATGGTCTATTGTTGAAAGCTATACGATCCCTCGCTAACCGAATGCGAAATTTGGATCCCTTGGGATTACCGTTGCAGTGCTCTTGCTAATTACAGTGCACGCTCGATAAAGTGAACTAATTCCAAAGGTATACATTATACCGAAAGTGTTCCGTTTAATTGAGTTTTGCATAGTTATGGTTAATTAAATTAATTGTAAGATATCTCAATGCAACTATAAATGTTGTTTACTCTGACGAGTTGTTTATAGTATGGGGTGTGTGTAGGGTGTGCACCCTTTCGAAGGTACACTGTAGTACCATCAGCCTTATCTTATCGCCAACAATAGCCATAATTCCATACTAAACGTATCATAGTGTATACCTTTATACTACATAGGAGTAAGTGTTCGTGATATCCACCCACAATTGTCACCGGGTTCCCATATAAATCACTAACGGCCGTAGTTGGTATACAGTGTGTACGATATGTATGCGCCAAGCCAAGGAGACACTAACATCTAATTAACACTTCCAGCTACTTCCACGCCTACCCAACCGGCTAACCGTTTGCCGACTGAATTAATGAGTGAATTGAAGTTCGCGTGACGACATGAAGTGAATCGACGGCGGAGTCGACGTCATCGCCACCGAAAGGCAGTGCCACAGGTGGGGGGGCGGCGGCTGTGAGGCTGAGGCTGAGGCAGCGAATCGGTGGCAGCGTCTTTTGGGGCACGCTGGAAGCGCAGGAACAAATGTCGTGCCAGGCAAATACCTCAAGAAATCACAGGGAACAGGTTTGCAGCGAGTGCGCGAAACAAAAAAAATTGGCATAAATGTTTATGATACAGTAAACGGATGACGACGACGACGACGACGGCGACTAACAACGATGATGATGAAAAACCTGGGCTCTAAGTAAGCACTGGACTGTCAGCCAAGTGGAACGTTATATATACACATGTACCGACATTATCTATAGCTCTGCATTGTCTGCAAATGAAAACATTAGCCAAAAGAAAAGCAGCCAGAAGCAAAGAAAGTGAATTGTTGCAGCTGATGAAATGCAAGCGAAACGGATGTGAAACGAAACTGTTGCTCTTCTCATACAAATACTTATATATATATATAAAGCTATACACTATCTTTTGGAGAAACTGAATAAAATATGCTAAAGTTTCGACAAACAGCAGAGGGCAGCGGGGAACGAAGGAACGGGGCAAGACACGGCTGACAGCTGTAAAGTGTCGTATGTGTCAATGCCTGACAGTGACGTATTCGATCAGCAAGCCACAATTGCAATAAACAATGTTGGGATTGGGATTGGGACTGGGACTGGGCTTGGGAATGGGAATAAGAATGGAACTAGCTGTGTAGATCCTTCGTATCAGATATTTCAGCAGAGCTTGCTTTGGCTAGACAACAATACTTGTTGATCTCTCGGATAACAGCCCAAGCTGTCTGCACTGTCCTCTTTTCTAGCAAAAATATTGTTTTCAATATAAATGCAACTTGTATACAGAAAAGTACAATAGAAGGTAAAGGAAAAACCTACAAATATATAAGAAAAATCTTATTTTATAAATAACTATAACCAAATACTAAATATATATACAATCTATCTTTTTAGAGTGTAGTATATCTGAGATACATATATATTATATACTAAATCTTCAGTCTTGGTTATAACTATATGTCAATAACTGAATAGTTTCACACCAAAGTGTTCGAATGGCATTATTTTTATATAAGACAACATATTCTCCTTTAATGAATAAAAGCATAACAATTTGATTGCTTTTCATAAAGTAAATTGCGGCAATTTGAAGAAAGTCTTATGTGGTGGAAATTGTTTATAGATTGAAAGTTCTCTGGTTCTAATAACTGCAGCTCCAATTTCTACTTCAAAATACTTATCGGAAAAAAGTAATTCCAAAGTAAAAGCATATTTCCATTTCAAATTAAATGCGCTTGCTATGATCAATTTCAAATAAAAGAATTTCCTTAAAAACTTCACTCCCTAATGTTCTCATTATTTGCTTAGATGTAATTTTAAGCCTGAGTATTTAATGCCGGATATTAACAAGTCTTTGGTTATTAAAAAAAACAAATATACAAAAGGCTTAGCATATGCAGATTCAACCACATTCCAAATATTGTAAAAATAATGATACTATAAAAATCAAAAATTGTGGCCAGGCTGAATAGGCATCAAAATTAAAGAGTTCGAACCGTAACTGCTAAATTGAAGGCATCAAAATTGCAGCTGTATTCAACTTGAACTCTCTTGGGATAAGATTTCAATTAAAGACTATGTTCCAGGCGATGTGGGACTGCGTTGGATTAACGGCACCAGGTAACGCCAATATCCATTAAATCAACAGCATTGCGGAGTGAAGGAGGGGGTGTTAAACGCATAAGTCACACTTTAAGTGTCTCTTTCACAGCCTTAGTAATTTCTTACCTCCTTATGTATGAGATCAGCCAACTGTTCCTAAAGTAATATAACTTCCAATGTCTTGGCTCGTATCCAATGCTCGGGGATTCGGATTGCGTGTTGCGTTTTTTGTTGCCTCAGTTTTGGCAATAAATCTAACATCGCGTTTGAGAGGCGCACTTTATTTATGGCAGCACGAGTGCACTTCTTTCATTTAGTTGATACATTTAAAACGAATGTATTTAAATATGTGTTTATTCGGCTTGCAGCACTTGGAAAACTCGCGCGAAATATGACAAACTAACAATTAATACCGCGAATATTTATTGACAAAAAAAGGTATAATTAATATAAATATTTCCAGAAAATAAACAACACAATTTGGCTTTTAAATAAAATAGTTATTCAATAAAAGACAAAACGTAAACAAATTCGATCGCACGCTTTAAACTCGTCTTGTTCGAAACCCGCCGCGATTCGCGCTTCTTCTTTCACGTCTTCACTCGTCGCGTTGTCTTTCCGAACTGATCGGAGGATGAACAAACAAACAACAAAAAACCCATGGAACCGGTGTCTGTCGCCCGGAAAGTCGCACAGGCAGGTGGTGAGCTGGTGGGGTGGTGGTGTGGTGGGGTGGAGCAGCTGTAGCAGCTGCGTGGAGGTCGCTCGCAAGTGCGACAGAAGCTGGCGAGCGCGAGGGGATTGAAACGATTAAGTTGTTGGGGGTGGGGCGTTTGGAAGCGCATGGCAAGCTTGTGTAGCGGGAACTCCCTCCTAATAGATCGAGCTTCCACGAAATTGAGGAGGACTATCCCGAAAAAAAACCTTGGATTGATCGCCTTAATATTACTCATTATATTTCAGGTTACACTGCAAAATAAAATGTAGAGTTTTCAAGCGAATAAACAATAAATTTTCTATCATAATCAAGAAATACTACCTATAGGAATATAGGAAACATTTTAAGGCCAGATATGGAAATCTTACATATCAATTATTAACGTAAACTTTAAAAGGTTTTGAAGATAGTGTGTCTTGCATATTCTATCCCATGAAAAATAACAAACTTTTGTAAATTGCTTTTACATTAATGTAAGTTCACATTAATGTTAAAAACTTTCTTAAGAATGGGAGCATTTTTATTTGTTACTTTATTTTAAAGGAGTTCAAATATTATATTTTATCTTCTAAGCTATTCTCCGATTCGGGAAAAAAGTGAAATGCTCAAAATTCTTCATTTCAATACTTATAAAATCTACAATAACTATTTATATTGTTATATTTATCGTAAATGTATTATTTTCTCAAGAAATTAATGCATTCTCGCAGATCTTAATCGGATTAGTTTAAACAAAAACTAACCTCACAAATAATTATTAAGAAATAGAGCTTTCTTTGGGGTTCTGTAGGATTAATACCCATCAGGCATGCTAATTAAATTGCTTCTTTGAAAGTTTCTTATAGTAATCTGATCCTAACTAAAATCTTGCAAGCAGTAATTTTATAAAAAAATCAAATGAACAAATACGTTTGTATTAACACTATATAAAATAGTAATCCAATTTCGATGACAAGTATTTCTTTGTAAAAGAGAACATTTTCTTAAAAGATATTACAATATATAAGTTTACTTCAAAATGTTCCATTTTATTCTCTCCCACAAACCTAAAATGTTCACTATACTTAACTATCCTTTTCAATTAATTATTTAGTACATACTATGAATATCTTTTCCCCTAATTAGTACATACAATGTGCACCAGATGAATTATTCTGCTTAAACTCCGGTGCGCTCCTCGGGACGCGTTTCGCTGTAGAATCCCAGATTCATAGTTGGTATCATGTTGCTATAGAAGGATAATTCAGCAGCCGAGGGTCTTAGGTTGGTCAACTGGGCTGGTTCCGGTACAATGGGCGGCATGACGGGACCAGCCTGCTCGCGCACGGCATGGGCTAGTGGCAACACGGCGGCAACATGCATTGCCTCCTGGGTGCTCTTGGCCACGCTGTGCTGTAGCTCGTGTACTTTGAGATGGGTGTCCAGCTCAGTCTTTTGCAAGAAGGTAATACAGCAGATCGGACAGGTGTAGTTGGGGCCGTGCACCTCCAGCTCGTGGCGCTGCAGTTGCTCGCGTCGATTGAAGCCCTGCCCGCAGAGCTTGCAGGCAAAGAGCGTGTCCATATGCAGAGCTCGATGGCGCTGCAGATCCCGCTCACGCTGGAAGCACCTATCGCACTCGTCGCAACGAAAGCTGCGCGATAGCTTCGATGCTGGTTTTGTTCTGGGCTGCTGCGGCTGCGTCGGCGGCGGCTGCTGCTGGTAAACAGGCGCATCGGCCTCCAGGTAGGGATGCACTGGCAGCTGCAGTTGCTCTGGCGCCATTCCCATGCCAATGCGCAAGCTTTGCTGCTGTTGCAGCTCTGCGTCGCGCTTATAGTGACCCTGCTGGTGCACCAACAGCTTGTCCTTGCGCACAAAGGCTACGGGGCAGCGTCCGCACTGATACGGCTTGATCTCCGCATGGGAGCGCGTATGCTTCATCAGCTCCAGCGGTGTCTGAAAGGAACGCGGACACTGCTGACAGACATAGGGCTTCACGCTGCTGTGGATGCGCAAGTGCTTGGTTAGATTGGTGTTGCGCGAAAAGCTCTTCGAGCAGACGTTGCAAGAAAATGGACGCACGCCCGTGTGGACAATGGTGTGCTTCTTCAAATCCGAGCGACGCACGAATCCCTTGGTGCAGTGGGCGCACACGTAGGGCCGCTCGGCGTCATGCAGCTCCTTGATGTGGGCAATTAAAGCGGGTCGTGTGACCAGACGCAGCTGACAGTAGTTGCAGCAGAAGGGCATCGAGGGATCGTGTGCCGCCAGCTCGTGCTGTTGGCAGTCTGGCTGCAGCGTAAAGGCCATGTCGCAGTATTGGCAGAGGAAGGAGCTCTTTGGATGCGCATTGGCATTGGCGTTGGCGTCAACTGTTTGGTGAGCTTGGATGAGCGCCATTTGGGCCGCATCCATGCCGAGTGGCATGTCGACATCGGCCTCCCCATCGGCATCTGCATCCGCATCGGCATCTGCATCTTCATCATTTTGTGCTTCCTCCTCATCCTCGTCGTCCCACTCCTCATCCTCCAGCTCGGCCTCGCCCTCGGAGCCTAGAAATTCATCGTCGCTGGTCTCGCATAGCTGATCCGGATCGACGTCCACAATGACGCAGCCTTCCTCGCCAGCCCCGAATTCAAATACGCCCGGATTGCCATTCAATCCCGGTCGATACTTGGCATCCGACAAGAGAATCCTCTTCAAATCCTGCTGCAGCTCCTGCTCACGCTGCTGCATGCTCCTGCGCTGTTCACAGAAATCCTTCAGTATTTCCAAACATCTCGCGCAAATGCGATCCGGCAGGAACTCATGCCGCTCGTATTTCACGCCCCAGATACTCTCGCAGACATCGACTATTAAGGTAGCCTCTTCCTTCTCGCCCTTCCCAGACAGATCCACCGTCGCCTCGTAAATATTCAGCGCTTCTGGCTCTGCATTGGTAGCAGAGTGGCACAGGCGACATCGCACTGCTTCCACACTGCTACTGGACACTGGTTCATTGTTTTTATCCTCGTCCTTTACAACGGTTGTATCGTCCGCTGACAAATTTAGCATTTTGCAAAAGTTTTTTGCACTTTGTGCGGCAAGCGCGAATAAACAGCAGAAATAGCACACTTTTAGTAGCTGAGTGTGGCCAAGTTCTGAAAGCAAGATAATACCGTATGCATTTATACTACTACGCGCATTTTTCCGAGAGAACACATATACGGCGCCTTGATGCCAGTCGCCATTATTTCTGCAGCTTGCAGCAGGCTGCATCTAATAAAAACAGTGTTGCAAAACATAATAACATTAAAACAGTGGCAGCCTTGGTTCGATACCTTGCTAGGGCGGTAAAATTCAAAATGCGTATGCAAAAAATGACAGAGCTAAAAATTAAATAATTAATTGAATACTCTTTCACTAAATTTCTAATTCTATTGGAATATATATAGCACTTATTTATATTATACGATTACCATCGATCACAGCAAATATTTTTTATTAAATGTTGTGTTTAATGATGATAATAGCTCTAAAACTAAGGATAAATTGTTTTTGAGCAAGAACTCAAGAGCGTCAATTCCACTCTGTCTTTTTTACATATGTGCGTATGTCTGTACATATTGCCTGTATTAAACATAAGCACGTTCTCTTGAATTCTCTCCTACAAATTTTTGGGGGTTGTCGCTCTCAACTGTAGGACTAGGGGCTGTCTCCGCTTATCTTTGCTTGTATGCGAAATAATAGGTGCCTGTGTGTGCGTGTGCGTGTGCGTGTAGGTTGATTCTAACCTAGAGATGCGCGCGTGTCGATCACACGTGAGGCCAGGTAATTTTTAAAACACTTGTTGCTTTGTGATAAATATGAAATTATTTAAATCAAATATTAAATAAAATACTGTCTACAGCAAACAGCAGCATACTACCTTGGAGAGAGACGAACAAGGTTAATTCGACTCGGCTGATCAGGAATATATATACTTCTTGGGTTCGGAAACGTCTCCTTCAAGGCGTTAGACATAAAAATCAGCCACGTCTTAACCTCAAAGATCCCTTTACTTTGTCAGTTCTCTAACCAAAAGAGATGTACACGAATCCTAATTCCGACACGACACGACCACACGCACACTTCTCTAATTCAAACAGTTGCGCGCGCACACACACACTGACAAAATCGGGCTGGCATGAGCTTTTTTAATTCACTAGTCGCTTACTGGCATTTGAGCGAGGCGAACGCCTGATGTCCAAGTGTATCAGATCGGAGAATCAACTTAATCGGCCGGCAAGCCAAATTATCTCCTCTTTTCAACCGTCACAATATACAAACGAATTTAAAAACTTCATTTAAAAAGTAATTAGGGTCCACCCGCTGTTTAAAAAGCAGCTTACATTTCTCTATAAAACATCAAGTTCAATTAAGGGAAATTTAAACAGAAACCGGCAAATGCCAAACAATGTGAAGCAACAGCAAAGTAAACAACAAAACAAGAAAGAATCGCCAAAGAGTGCCAAGATTTTCATATAACTGAGTAAGTGAATACAACGGGATTGTGTGTTTGAGAGGCTGTGTTCTTTCTATATCTCCATATTAATACATGTACATATTAGAAATATCCCAACAAAATAATTGCTCACTCTACGTCTTCATTATTTCGTTTCCCATGCGTGTGCTTATCCTGAACTACCCTGTGTCCGTTTACTGTCTTCTTTTCCTCCTCCCTTCAACATTCTTGCCACAGGCTTGTGCTGCGTGCTGCTGACCTACCTTCCATCCTCTTCTTCTTACTTCATATGCTCCCCTCCTCCTGTAAATGGAACCTAATTTACTTGTACCTTGAGTTCTAACTGCATTTATCCCCACATTCTAGTGCGTTGGTATTATTCATAATATTGCGTGACATAAATTGTTATAATTTAATTTGTCTCCCATACCCGAGGGGTTCGAACACACAAAGGCATATTTAAGTATATGTATGGGTGTACATAATATGTACTACACACATGCATATAAGTATGTAGAGCTCTCAAAATATTGCCTGGCCTTTAATTAGAATAATTAATGATTCCGTTTTATTCTTTTAGATCATAGTTATCCTAGTAATGGAGTAGTGTTTTCTTCGTATATACCCAATGCAACTCTGTCATATACTAAACAAAAAAGGTCCCCAACCTCAACTTCAAACCCTACAAAAGCAATTAATTAGGTCACTAGTTCAAGTACCAACATGATATATTACAATTATAATAATAAGCAGACTAAGTCCCCAACCTCAACATGAAACCCTATTAAAGCAATTAAATAAGTCGCTAGATCAAGTACTACTAACACTTAAAGTTTTTCTCGAAATTAGTGCTTAAATTAATGTGCCGAGCTTATTTATAGCCAGAAAATATATTATTGCGAATTTAACTGTGAGCCACTGTATGTGTATACGCGTACAGTTGACCCAAAAATTATTCATACACCCTATCATAGACTGCAAAAATATCTCGCCGAACTAATATTTATATATGTGATCGTAAGAAAATCAAATTTTTAACAATTTCGCAATACATTTAATGGGTTTTTCTTTCTTCCAAAATTTATAATATTTATAAAATTACTTGATATTACAAAACCTTTTTAATTTATGCAGATTCCAGTTCATTATTTTCGTGTTATTAATTTTGAAATAAAGCGCATTCAGAATTTCTCTAATTCAAACACAATCCCACAATCTTCACATCGAACTTTTTAAAAAAGATTAAGTCACACGATCAGCTGACTAATATACGAAATAAAGACAAGTACAAGATTGTATGACTTTGTAATAAAAACAAAACAGTGTCATTTAAAATCATGCCATTTCAAACTGAGCGATTAGCGTATAGTTGAAATGAGTCAATTCTGATTTGGCTTCACTGTAATTCACTTCGTTGACTTTGAACTTCAAACTGCTCGTAATTGACCGGTAAATCCGTGCTGGGTTACGTTACGTTATACGGCAGATATACGTATGTATATAGTATGTAAAAGTCTGTATAACTAACTACATATATTTGTACGAATTGTGCCATAATCTTATCAACACGATGAGCAAATGCTAAATGAATGAAATTGTACGCAATAGTTATTAGTCAAAAGGCGTCAAGTGCAATTAAAGATTCTGACGCGTCAGTTGTTTATAGTAGTGATATTTTCAAGGAGTCATTCTAAACAAAACCATTGAATTATACTGAAAATATATTGAACCCGAACAGAGCAATGACCATTTGACTGCTTATTGGTTTCTCAATTGGTTAAAAGAGGGGAACGATGTCAAACATCGACTAATTAAGAGTTACTTAAATCAGATTGATAGGAAGATTAATAGTGACAAGGAACCGAAGAAACTCTCTAACTCTCTAAATAATAGTAATCTAAACTGTTTAATAATATTTTATAGTATCTGGGTATAAGGTATAAACACTGAACTTTAGAACTTGTTTCGCAACGTTACTGAACTCAGTGATTTCATATAAGCAATAAATTTAATTATGCCAATTGCAATCAATTATACATAATTGAATTCAATAATTATACAATATGTAGACAAACTTGAAGAAATCTTTGATCCCCAAGATTTGTAACGAGCTAATTTGGTTTATGGGTAATTGTATACTACGGGTATCATCATAATATCATTTTGGATTAGATATGTAAGAACTTTGTAGTTGGAAGTTCCCAACTGCGGTAGTCTGTTATCTTTTCCTAATTTGCTGAATTAAAAATGTTTTTATTTGTTTTATTAGCGAATTATTGCCTCGGGTTAAAAAAATATATAGTTTTGTACATATTTTCATAGATATTGATTAAAAGCCTACACGAAATTACATTTTAATCTAATAATCAATTTTTAATCAAAACTCTTCATGCTCATATCACAATTGGGGACTCTCGTTATAAAGGTGTGCGTGATATACATAGATAAGGTGGCAATTATCTATCCTTAAGTGTTTTTTCTTGCCTATATCTGGGTTTCTGGGTGTACATACACTCAGAAATCAAAATTTGATATTAGGCGGTCTATAAATAAAAGCCGTTTCTTATCAGAACTTCTGAATATTGTGATTAGAAGTGTTTATGTTCCGATAACATCTACATATGTACTTGGGTATACGAAGTTAGATTCGCACACTTCACATATTTTTTAAAACAAAAATAAAAAAACAATCCTTCATAGGTCGATAATCCGTTGAATGTGTGCTATGATCCAACTTCAAGGTGAGCTAAAATCAATCGATACTATCAAACATTAAATGAATAAACACCTTATTGTTGCTGGGGGGCGGACTGCAAATATGATTGTAAAATAAAAATATATATAATCGTTAACACAAAGTTCACTGCCTTAATCCAAACAAGAAATTGCTTGAAAATAGAAAAATGGGAAATTTTTTGATAAGACCACTGGCATTATTAGTAATGTCCGTAATTAAACTTTAAAAGGCGCCAACTGAGCTTAATGAGTTTTCAGTGTTCTGTGTGCCTCCGGCTGTTGCAGACGTGTCTCTATTGTTTGAGTTCGGACAAGGTAGTGCAGTTTATATACTACCTGTACCTACTAGTTTCAAGGAATAGCTAGATAAATACAAATACTAAGGCGGCAAACTGCACCTATGTTTATATTCAAGCAAAACTTGTATACATTCACAACTACGACTAGTAGCTATTAAGCGTTGGTTTTAAATATCACATTAAGTCATCAAAGACTTTATAGTAGTATAAAGTTTACATAGTATAAGGTGTACATTGTAGGTTCTTACTTGTTGCCAGGTGTTACCCCCTATCTGGCTGTGGATGTGTTTTAAAATCGATTGGCCGTCAAAGATATCATATCGTTTCCTTGTAATTATCTAGAATACTTTACTACTATACTAAAAATTGATTATCTTGGAACTGCACGCTATAATCATATTTAAATGCAACTGTTGTCACAACCTATAATATTCAAAAGAATCTAGACGTCTAGACGTCAAAAGCGTATATGTTTACAAACATATAAATACATTTTTAAATTGTATTCTAGTAATATAATCAGTTACTCTATTCGATGTATATATTTTTTAAATTTTTCCGCTATAAATTGCAAATATTTAGCAGACATATTCTTAAGAATTGAAGTTCAAGAATCGTACCTTTTGGCTAATCACATTTACCTATGAAATATATACGAATATTAGTTATTTGTAACTTATACAATATGTATTCTCTACCTATTCCGTGAACTTTTGCAGTAGCTACCAAGGCTCCACGGATATTCGAAGTCCTGTATTGCAATCATGGCGTGCACCTGTGAGCTAATTGGCCTGGCCTGTGTAGTGGCGCTCATATTGAGCCTTTCCTCGAAGGCCTCCTATCAGATGAGAATGTTCTTTGTATTCCTTGGAGCGGGTCTTATTGTAACGATGTGCATACCTTTCATGATCCTGCGGCCAAGGGACTATCGGAATGGATTGTAAGTGCTGTAGCTGTTTATTATTTCTAGCTAAAATTTGTATTAATGTATTTGGTATATTCGATAGGGTGCCATCATGGGGCTTTATGTATCTGTGCAGACTGATGGGTATTACCATGGAGGTGCGTGGTGTGGAGAACGTGAAGAAGCAGCATGGCAGTGTGGTGCTAATGAACCATCAAAGTGCTTTGGATTTGTGTGTGCTGGCGTATCTATGGCCGGTGATTGGCAGGGCAACCGTGGTGGCCAAAAAGGAAATACTTTACATGCCCTTCTTTGGCGTGGGTGCCTGGCTCTGGGGCACTCTGTATATTAACCGATCGCGCAAGTCTGACTCCATTAACTCGTTGCAAAAGGAAGCTGTTGCTATTAAGGAGCGCAACTGCAAGATTTTAGTCTTTCCGGAAGGCACACGTAACTCCAAGGATACGCTTTTGCCCTTCAAGAAGGGCTCCTTCCATATCGCGCTCCAAAGCAAGTGCACAATCCAGCCTGTGGTCATGTCGAAATACCCGTTCTTTGATGAGGAAAAGAAAACCTTTCGACCGGGCCACGCTGTAATACACATACTGCCTGAGATATCAACAGAGGGCTATGAGAAGGAGGACATGGATAAGCTTATCGAGCACTGCCACTCAACCATGCAAAAGGAATTTACTAGGCTGACTAACGAGGTTCGAGCATTGGATTCGAAAAAACAGTCGTAGGACTTGATAGGATAGAATTAAGGATCGTTATCTCAATGTATGGTTAAAGTTTGTTGAACTGGCATTTCAAATTAATTATTGTTTCAATGAACTTGAACCAGACTTTGAGAAAACGTACCTAAGCTCAGGATGCCCAAGTTGCCGCTAGTTTTAAATGAGCCAAACAATAAGTATATTATTATGAAAATCAAAGAAGATATGTAGATATGTAGAAGATTTGAATTAATTTACTATTGCTAAGATATCATTAATCATGTTCGAGTGTATGATTATAATTTACTGTTATTACATTATACATACTTAGTATGTGCGGGTATATTTGAAATACTAAGCCAAAACCAACCAATAAATAAGTGTTACAACATACATACAAATTTTAAGTATATACTTACGTATATAAGCACAGATATTTTCTCAAAATAAGACATAATAAAGAAACTTAATATTTTGTCAAATTACAAAGTGCATTTTTCTCTGATAAGTTTGTAATTTGTATTAGCATAATCTTTGCGCGATATTTAATGACGCATCATATAAAATATATATGCACATATGGAGAATAAACGCTCATAAACTCTAATCTAAAGTGACAATTCTATAGTCCCCGCCAGTTTTCAATTTAAATATTTATCGAACTATCATTTCCTTAGCTTCGATAGAAGAAATCGATTGTTCCGATTGTGAAATCGAACAGCTGTTTAGATAGAAGATGAACCAAAGAGGAATAAATAAATTTAAAATCGGCTAGCGTTCAACAACAAAAACCGAAAAATGATGATAATAACTAGTTAAATTAATTTAGAGAAATTTTATGATTTTTTTAAAACGTAAACAGTTAATCTTAAACGTTTTCCCATGTGAAATAATTTAATAGTAGTAAATAGTAGATAAATAGTAATCAGTAATGATGGAAACTGTGGAAATCAAGACCGAGCTGGAATCTGATGCGCCGTGTGTTGTTAAGAATGAGCCGGAAGATGATTACGAATGCAGTGCCGTGTGTGAGCACGGTTCCGGCTCAGACACTACCGTGGACATCGTGTTCAAGACGGAAATGGACATTGAGCCCACACTTGTCGGAGAGTCCACGAAGCTATACGATTTAGAAAGGCTAAGGGAATTTGGTGATGTGCCCTTTGTAATTAAACGCATGGAAGCCCAGGACTTTTCACTTAGCTATGGAAAGGCTGTGAGCAGCGCTGAGACAGTCTTGAAAAGATTACGACGCAAAAAAGTGCCAATGGGAACTGGGATTGCCTTTCGCATTGCGAATCACACGCCATCGTCTTGTATTTTGATTCTAGCGTGAGTAGAATAGCAATCAATTTCCATTTCGTAATCATTGTAATTGACTTAAATGCCATTCCAGCATACTTAATCACAAATGCTACTTCTATTACAACGACAAAATGATGCTCTCGAAGGCATTACACACTCAGATGTGCCGCGCTGGCATTGAATACCTCATTGTCAATGGCCATATGCCCGTGGGTGCCGTCTACTTTGAATGTCTCGATAGCTTTCTGGTGTACAATGAGGAGTACAAGCTATTCAAACTAAAACACACCGCCCGCGATCCGCCCACCCAGGCACAGGCCCCGTTGCCATCCAATATGTGCTATGCAATTACAACAACCGGCACCACAGGCACGCCCAAACTGATCCATGTACCCTACGAATGCATTCTACCCAATATAATAGGGCTTAGGTGAGCATGAACTCGTTAATGTAAGCTTATACTTTATTCAAGCATGCTTTAAGATCAACGTTTATAAGTTTATTCGCCCAGCACACGAAAGTTCACCGGTTCACAACGCCCGGAAGCCAGCATTATTGTATGAACAGTTTGAGCAACGAATTAACTAACAAATCTCATTGATAAGGATGCTCATTCAAAATAGCGCTATCTGACCAGCCCAAAAGATTCACATATAATTAATGCATATATGTTTCAGCTATTAAAGGATACTAAGTAACATTTAAATATAAATTGTAGACAGGTTTCTTATATTTGCAATAACATTGCAGTCAAATTTACTACTGGTCAAACAAAGCACTTTATTTAATTCAAAAGTGCTTGAATTTTATAATTTTTGAAGGGTTTGGGATTCAGAGATTATCTAAATTTTAATTTAAAAGTAATTGAACGTCTACAATTTATAGTTCTACAAATTAGATCTAAGTTTGTGCTGTTTTCATTAGGATTTAGAGCGCCTTCAACATATGTATATAATGCTACGAGTGTGATCATATTTAATTTAATATATTTTTTCTCCATTTGACCTTTGACAGCCAAAAGCTGAATATATCAATGGCCGACATTATTTACCTGGGCACTCCCTGCACCTTCGATCCGTCTGTCGTGGAACTGTTTTTGGCCCTACAGAATGGTGCCGCCCTCCTCATCACCCAATATTCAATGCGTGAGTCGCCCAAGCGCGTTTTAAACGCCCTCTTCCCACCAAGTGTCACCACGCCCGGTATTACCGTGCTGCAAATGACGCCATCACTGTTCCGACAGTTTGGGGCTACTGCCATACGCGACAGGATATTACACAGCTCCAGTACATTGAGGTAGGTGCTGACATAAGCCACTGATAACAAAATATTCTTTATGAGAATCGTGAAATGTAATCTCATTCAAGAGTCCTACTGCTGGGCGGTGAAGCGTTTCCCTCCTACGTGGAGTTGGTCACCTGGATGGAGCCTGAAGTGCTGCTGCAAAAACATATCTGCAATATCTACGGCATTACGGAGATTTCATGCTGGAGCATGATGCACATTCTACAGTCGCTGCCTGTGCGCAGTATTGTGCCCATTGGAACCCCCATTGACGATCAAACTTTGGTGCGGATTGTGGGCCGTGAGCTTTATCTGGGCAGTGCCACGCGACGCTGTTACATACCAGAGATTGATGATGTAATTACCGACGACGGCGGCAAGTATTCACCTATTTGTTATCGCGCCACGGGCGACTTGGTACGACGCTTCAAAGATGGCTCTATAGTTTACGAAGAACGCGCCAATGATGTGGTCAAGCGAGCGGGGAATCGCATTTGCCTGGGTAAGTCGCTAAGTATACAATTATACAAGTATTAATAGAACTCCGTTGCAGGTATCATCACCAGAAAGATAGAGAGATGCTTGCACAGTAGCGAGCTGGCCACTTGTTTGTGGCAGGAGGATTTGCAGAAGCTCATCTGCTGTATTCGCAGTCTAGAGCCAAAGACAAAGGTGAAGCAGCGGGTGCAGACCTTTGAAATATTATGCAGACTTTCGGCTGCTGAGCAGCCCGACAGATTCGTTTATCTGCAACATTTTCCCTGCAATACACACGGTAAGCTGGATAAGGAGCTCCTGCTCAAGGAGTGCACTCTGTTAGCACAGCCCGCCCAAGATATACTGAAGAGCTTCCTGCATGACAGGCTCGAATGCGTAGACGCACAGAATGAGAGACTTGCAAAGAAACAGCGTCTAGACCAAGCTACCTCACCAACAAACCCCACCGGTTATGATCTGAGTTTTCGCCAAGCTGGCGGCACCTCTTTCCACGCCATAACGCTCTGTCGCGAAATCGGCCTGCAGATGTGCATTGACGATGAGCAGCGACATTTGTTCGACATGCTGTTGGACGAGAACGTGCCGCTGCGTGCCGTGCTGCTCTTCCTGGATACAGCCAAACTAGTAGCGCACAATACCAAACTGAAGCCCATTGAGCCGCCCCTGAACTCGGAAATCAACGCAGCCGCCGGCAGCAGCGGCACAAGCAGCTTAGTCATCACACGCCTAGAACAGCCGATCATAAACTTCAAGTTCCACTGGAAGGTAAACTTCAGCAAGTGCGTGGACTCACCTGTGGCACAATATGAGGGCCGCTATGTAAGCGTCGGCGCCCATTCGAAAATAGTGCGCACTTTAGATGCGTTGACGGGCCATGAGCAAAGCGTATTGAAGTTGCCGGATCGCGTTGAGTGCAGAGTCACATTCCTTAGCGAGCAGCTGGCCATGGTGGGCTGCTACGACGGCTACCTGTACGGTTTTAATCCGATGAACGGCGAGATGGAATGGAACGTTGAAATTGGTGGCATGATAAAAGCTCAGCCCTTTCTGTCGTCGGATGGAGCCCGCATTGTGGTCTGCAGCTATGCAGAGGACTATAATGTCATGTGCCTGTCCACGGAATGGCAGCATGTGCTCTGGTGCATGCGCATTGGCACAAAAGCCATATTTGCTAGCCCACTGGAGCTGCCCAGGCAGCAGGCGGTGATTATTTGTACATTAGACGGCGGCTGTTCGCGCGTCTCACTCTTGAATGGATCCGTGCAGTGGGCGAAGAAGTACAAGGAACCTTTCTTTGCTACGCCTGTTATGCTTGACTCCACAAACACAATCTTTTTGTGCGCCGAAGTGGTCGGGCGCGTGCATGCCTGTGATGTAAATAACGGAAAGATCGTAAGTTTATTGAGTTTTGTATTTATCCGCTTTTACTCACACTCTAAAACTTACAGCTGGCCACGTACGCAGCGGAGGGCAACATATTCTCTTCGGTGGTTGTCAAGGCCCCACCAACACCCATGGGTCACACCTTTGTGGTCTTTGGCTGCATTGATCATCATGTGTATTGCTTGCGATGTAATACGAAAAGCAGTCCAGAACTGATTGCAGCCTTTGAGCTTCACTGGAAGGTGGACGTGGGCGGCGCTGTCTACGCCACGCCCACAATACTAACTATAGACCCCAATGACTATCTTGTATTTTGTTGCTCCACTGACGGGCGAGTCGTCCTGGCGAATCTTTGCAACGGTCAGATACAGTGGTCGTATAAGCTACCGGGAGAAGTATTCTCCTCCCCATGCTATATTGAAAGCCTCAGGCGCGTTTATCTGGGCTGTCGTGATAACTTTTTATACTGTTTGGGCATCTAGAGCAAGGAGCTCAGATGATCTCCAAAATCGATCAACGAATTTTTATTTAATGTAGCCCGAAATATCCGTATGTGTTCCATAGATATGGATGAGATCCATTATAAATTTTATTTGCATGCAAAGGCGAGGCTAGTTTAAAACTCAATTGGGTTGTAATTGGACTGATATGGTGCTCGGAATATCCACGATTTTGAGTACATAGCAATTAGATAATAAACACAAAAGTTATGTCAGAATTGTTAGTAGTCAGGCAAAGTCAGCGCTGCCGGGACTTTGGATCTATGTACAGAGTATCTACTAGTCGAAATATACACTGACGGCCTACATCGCTAAGTCGACCTTATCCCGATCAAGAAACATTTAATTATTAGGAAGATCAAAGTTTACTTTTTAGCGCATAAGTTAGACATTTCGTCACAAAATGTTATAATAAAGAAATGATAAATGATCATACATACCTAGTATATTTAATAATTTGATTTGGATCGAACAAAATTTAACAAAAAAGATTTATCGATCACTTATTAATTTCAGGATACAAAGATGGATTATATCCACAAATCGAAAATATAAATACTTTATAGGGCGTCAATAGCGTACAGAACTCAGAGAAACGTATTATATTTTCGAATGTGTAAATTCTTTATTGGCTTGCCAGTTCAGACTATTGTATTACCATGAAAACCTCACTGACTACATTTCTTTATATTGATGGGTAGGGTTGCAAGGATCACAAATATGTTTACCAAATTCCAATATTTGATCATGTGTGCGAAAGAATCGATCAAGTGCCGTATCAATGGCTGCATCATCCTGGTACTCTTTACATTTACTACAACAACTCGTCCAGGAGCCAGACTCCAAAAGGGCCTCGGCAATATGAGGTCCTTCGTATTCGTATTCGTCTTCTGGACTACTCGTTTCCGCTCCAGGGCCACGGCGCTCCACACGCTTCGCCTGAGTTTTTACATTATACTCAAGGGCCTCCGCGTCTATTTGATCGATGGCTTGTCGCAAGCGATGGGTGAGACGAGGGGCCGAATGCAGTTCGGTAATATTTCTCTTGCCGCGTCGATTTAAACGCTCCTGGAGTTTCTTGCGCCTGCGTTCAGTTACTTTTTTGAGTGCACGTGCCTGCCGCCTTTGCCTCCGCTTTGTTTCCAAATAAAGCTCTGTTGGGGTCTTTTCCTGCTCGCCAAAATACTTGGCCCACTTGGCTCGTTCCGCCTTGACGTAGTTCTCATCTAAAACTAAATCACTCGCATATGAAATGTTATTAATCAGAATAGATGTGTCTTCTGAAAAGACAATTGATAATATAGGTTTCTTCGGGTACGACCTAACGGAAGTTGAGGACAACTTTGATTGTCGTTTCCTACGTGCCAACAGAAACATGATTCTATCAAAGTTTTCCTCAAGGGAATCCAACATACTTTGAGGATTGGCTGCATCGTTATGGCTTAACATCAGAATATTATAATGTGGCCGATCATGTTCATATTCTTTTAGCAGTGCCAGATCGGTTTCTTTGCTAGGCACTTCTTCCGACACAAGCATTTTGTAGAGGTGTCGAATATCGTAATCTCGAGACGTCTGTTTTAGTTTATGCAATTGTGTCTCATAGAAGTGCCTGTGCATATGCATGAAATTTGTATGAAATAGTTTATTGCCACTCATTTTCCTGTCGGTAGGCACAACGAGAGAGCTACTACCTCGACCAGAAAAGTGTGCCCTTGGTTCTACCGAAACTTTTCTTCCAGCTTTCAATTGCTGCATTTGACTTTGAAGTAATATCTGCATTTGAAGCAGATAATATTTCTTAAGTTCTTCTTTAAGATTAACAGGTTTGGGATTAAGCAGCAACTTATTATGATGGTTAATTAGGTCGTCCCAGACCCTTTCCAATTGGCCAACGTTCGAATCAACCGATACCGCAGTAAGCCGGAGTCCTTTACTTTTTAATATTGCCGTAGGGGATTGTTTGCTAGCAATAAGGACATTAATAATGTAGGCAGCAACGTCCTGCATTGGTTGTGATCGTATTTTTTTCATTGCAATGGACAAACCCGAAAATACGGGTATTAAACTATTATTTGGCAGCTCTTTTGACTTAACAGATTCTCTTTCCGCCACAGGCTCAACATTTTGTATAATCTTTTCTTCGCTTTTATTTGGGAGCTCTTCTGACATAATTAGGTCGCTTACAGATTCTTCTTCTGACTCAGGCTCAGCAATTTGTATAATCTGTGGATCTTCATCGGTTTTGGTAGTGCTATTACAAAGAACATAAACTGCCTTTGGTAATACAATTTTTCCTCCTGATAGCCTTTTACTTTCTTCAGATGGCCGAGATCCCTTCTTCCTTTCAACATTTTCTTGCAATTGCTAAAAAAAAAAACAATGAATTTGTTAATAATTTAAACATTTTTTAACAATACTTTCGATTCTTACGTATTTGGTAAGTGTATTGGCTTTTATTCCGAATTTTGGCGAATCTGCAGTTTCCGTTGGTTTAATGCCTAAAATTACATTACTTACTGATTGAGAAGTAAGAACTTTTTCTAAATTATTGAACAAACCATCCTCCTCCGGCCTCATAGCTTGGATTCGAGTTTCCTTAAGCAGAAAATTGTTCTCTAAATAATTCAACTGTTGAACCCTCTGTGAACGCAGTTCTTTCACTTTCGATTCAAAGTGAAAGTTGTTGCCTGTGTTCATAAAGAGTTCCAACATTTGAATTGCGAGTTGTATAACCCGAATATTTTCGGCCAACAATCTAATCAATGCATTTTTGGCCGTAAGCTTTTGTCCTATGGCACGTACAGCAGCTTGATCCATTTCATAATCTCTGATTACTTTCTTAAGACTAACAAAGTATCTGCATAAAATGATCTTCGGTGTGGATGAACATAGATTATAATTTGAACTGTGTACTAATTTAAAGAAACTGGCCAGCCAATATCTACACAGCTTCAATGATTCTAACACTTGTTTGCTTAGCTCATTTTCTGCTTTGCTTTGTACATCTATCAAAAGTTCGCAGATGGATTCCAACAAAATGATCCTTGTTTTTTGAAACTTGTGCAAACGCTTCAATGCCCGATCTCTATTTATGAGCAAATGCTGATACTGAACTCGATGAACGTGCTTTATTTTCAACATTCTGTATGAATTGAAACTGTAAACAATAAATTTGTATATGTTTAAAAGACTGACATGATATATATTCCAAAACGAATCGCAAACTTAGTTTCAAGAAATTTGAAGATACAGTTCTGTTCGCCTATACCATTCTGGAACAGAGTTGTGTGTTTGGTTTGTGGTTTATGGGATATTTTTTAAAAAGCACATTAATGTATTATTTTGGCTTCGATATGCAACATTCATCTCTTTCTGGCGAATCTATCAATCCGTATAATGACTGAGGTACTATGTATATTATTATAATCCATTTTCAATATTTAAGTATTTGATTCTCTCTTCAATTTTATAGTAATAAGGACAAATGCTGAGCAGAGCAAAATGTCCGATCAAAAATAGAAAATATAAGAACAAAATGTATTCATTTTTAGCATGCGCATTCACAATAAAAATAAAAAAAAATTGAATGTAAGATTTATTTATTTCGAAGAAGCCTTGGAGCCTGCCTTCAAGATCTCCGCTGCCTTGGCCTTGTTCTGGCGCATTTGCTCCAAATCACGTTCCCTCTGCGGTATTATCTCCCTGGTGTTAGGAAGCCGTGCACATTTCGCTGGCTTCAGGGCAGCTTCAGATGTGGAAGGCTCTTCGGTCGTAGCTGCCTTTGTTGCTTCTGCGGATTTCCGTTTACCACGCTTTGGACGCTCAGTATTAGCTTCATTATCGACTGTTGAATCCACTCCGCTGGCTTCCTGCGTTGCCACCTTACGTGTTCGACGGGGCGCGCGTTTCGGTTTCTCCGGTGTCTCGGCCTCAATTTTACCAGCCATTTTGTCAATGGCTGTTTGCACGCGTTTACTGACCTTTGGTTGCTGCACTCGAAGTGCGCTCTTGGCCGTAAAATAATTGCGTATGGAGCCTTGAATCTTCTTATCGTTGATTTTCTTTATGACCGGCATTAGAATATCATCTGTTTTCGACGTGGTCCATCCGAATGACTTACGCGTGTATTCGCGTATAGACTCCACATCGGGTGAGCCCCAGCTGAAAGCGTCTCGATTGCTATCCACCTTGGGAGTTAAATATGCCTCCACCACTGACGAACTGGGAAAGCCCTCATGTAGCTCAATGTTCTTGAGCTTCTTGCTCAGCGAAAGACGCGCCGAACTGCCAATTGGCAAGCTGGCATTTTTATGCGCCTGCCACCAGTCTCGAAACTTGACTAGAGTTGACAGCACAGACTGCAATGAGAGGGCGGACGATGTGGCGCTTGAGGAGGCAGCATCCAGCGTGGAGCTCGAAAAGGAGGCGAGTATTTCGAGAGCAGTTACAGCACCAATACCATGTATGCCTAGAAATTGCAATAGATGCCTATTTCATGTCCAGCCTGTATGTTAGTCAAACTTACCCGTTGTGTAATCACTGCCCACAAGACAGGCCAGCTGAATGAGCTTGCTGCGATTGCAGTTAAATGTCTGCTCAATTTGCTCGGCTCGGAACTCAAGCACATGCTTGTTTTGTGCAAAGAAATTTTTGTAGACGGTACGACCGCCAAATAGCCAAATATCGCTATCGTCCGTTATGGTGCCATTGGTAAGTTCAATCGCATTGAGAAAGGCGCACTGTGCCTCCGCCTCCATTGGTGCCACAATGTACGGTATGCCAAAGAGACGCAACAGCTCCTGGCAATCATTGCTCATGCGCTGACTAATGGACATGCCCATGCGATCCTGTCGATTCCTTTCGACCTCCAACTCGCGACGCTCACTCGCCAAATTGCTGGCCATTGTTTGCAGTTCCGCATCTGTCTTTTGAGCTTTCAAAGCCTCTGCTGCGTCCTTGATAAGGTCCTGTAAGAACAAAATCGTTTAAATACAGTCATGTCTGTTTAATTAAGACATTAATTTACCTCTGCGCTCACAGTCTTTGACTTTTCCTGCTCCTCAGCCACAAATAGGGACTTGGAGGCTTTGCTGGTCTTTTTGGTGGGTGAGACACCTTCGTCGCTGAGCTCCTCGCCAGCTCGCTTGCGTCCTGATTTTGGGGTGCGCTTCACATAGAACGGCTGGGCTACTTTCGGAGTTGTGGGCGGCGTAACTTGCGCCTCGGCTGGTTTATCCGGCGTACGCTTAATCTTATAGCTGGTTTCAAAATAATCGGTTATTGCTTTGCTTTTGCTTGGCGTTTTATTTGGCGATGTGCGTTTCAAATCATTTTCGTTTTCACTGTCACACAGCTCAATGACTTCCGTGGATACTTTTACCTTTGAGGTCTCATCGTCGGAGGATAATTCTATGATATTGCTTACTTTAATTGATTCTAATTTGATGTTCTTAACATCATCCGTTTGTCGTTTCAGCTCATCAAGTATGGAGCTTAGAGCAATTGGTGGTTTTCCTTTATCTTCTAAGCTATCCAATTTAATATTTTTCACTTCTTCCGTTTGCTTTTTAAGATCATCAAGTATTGAATTGAGTGCGACTGTGGGCTTTATATTTATTGACGTCTCGCTGTCTTTTATTTTAGGTAGATTGTCATCAGACTCCGCTTCTTTTTCACTATCTGTTAACAAAGTAATTTGATCAGAAATCGGAATGTTTGTTTTTCTCTCATCCCTTTCGCTGTCCTTAATTTCATTTGGTTCGCTTAACTTGACGGCATTTTCATTATCAATCTTGACAGTTTCTGTATTATTATCTGTTTGTTTGTTGGAATCTTTAATAGGTTTATCACTTGATTGTTTAACAGATTCGGAGCTCTCATTTACGTTAAGCTGATCCTCGTTGATCGCCGGCTTTTGTAGCTTAGCTTCCTGGCTGCTAATATCCTTCAACTGGCTTTCATTTTCAAAAATGTCTGCAAAAAGATCATCGCCTTGGCTTAATTGCTCTTTAGTATCTACACAAATCTCAAGGCTCTTTTTGCTGGGGATTTCCTGAGCGTCAACAACTTCTTCCAGGTCTGAATCGGTATCGCTGTCTATATCTATGGCTTGAACGTGTTCCGCTTTAGCTACATCTTCTATAAGAGTTTTCTTACTTTCTTCAATAGCCAAAGAGAGTTGTTTGGCTTCTTCAATTGAATTGTTTACTAGATCGACCTCAGTTGTGTTATGCAATAATCTCTCTAAGCTTTGTGTATCATTCAGTTGGGTTGTTTCTATAATGTTATCCACCTCCTCGTCATTCATGCCTCCGTACTCAATCATATATGAGCGCGCAGGTCCCTTGGCAGCATGTCGTAACTGCTTACTTTGGTCTCGATTTAGCCGCAGGTTCTGATCCGCATCATACTCGTAGTCCTTCTCGTCATAGACCTTGTTTGATTCTTCAAGCGACAGTGCCAATGCCATAGCTAAGTCGCCATCATATTCAACGCCCAGTTCTTGCTGAGGTGCATCGCTGGATGAGCTTGCCACAGTTTTTGCTGAGGTACTGGGCTTTTCATCATCAGCCGAGTCTTCTTCCTTAATCGTCTCACATTTCACCTGCACATTTCTCTGACTATTCTCCATGGCCAGGGCCTTCTTTTTAAGATCACGCACTAGCAGAAAACGGGTATGCTCATCGGAGCTTATTTGACGTGTGCTCTGCTCAATGGCCGTGGGCGTGACTATGCCCTCCTCGGTGAAAAATTCGGATAACTCCGCATAAGTAAGCGTATGGCCGCCCATCTCTTGTTGCGCTTCTTCAAGGCTCTCCTGCACGGCGCGTCGCTTGAGCAAACGCTTCATTTGAAACGAGCAAAAGTCATCGCTGCGTGCAGGCAGCTCGTGTAGGCGACCCCAGGAGGACTGCTTGCGCGTCTCCTTGATATCCGTGAGAATTTCGTGGCGCACATCGGCCGGCAAGCTCTTAAAATGCTGGCTGCGCACATCGATTGCCTGTAAGCTGGCATTGTATGTATGCCGCGCCGATGACTCGTCGAAGGAACTGTCCGAAGTGGCGCTTGTACTTGCATAGTCCTGATCCTCTAGCTCGCTGTCCGTTTCGTTGATCTGAGCAGCGGTTGCAGCTGGCAGCTCTGGCAATTTGAACAGATCATCTTGATCAGTCGTGCTTGACTTTGCAGCTACTGGCCGCTTGCCAGGCGATTTGAGCAGCAGCTCCGCATTTATGCCCAGCGCCTGCTGCACCACCTTCTCCTTGGCGAGCGACTGGAGCAAAAGTGCCTGTATACGATCCGCCTCATTGCTGAGCTTGCTGCGTTGTTGCTGCCGGCGAATCTGATGGAATAGAGTATGCGAACAACTATTAGAAAATTGCATTGCAACAGCAAACAAGTAGAGTTACTAACAATTGTATCGCGTTTTAGTTGCGGCACGCAGCCGTCAAATATAAAAACCGGCCGCACACGATAGTACAGTAGCTTACACAGACGATGGAACAGACCCAAAAGATGGGCATTGTTCAGAGCGGACCCTTTGCTATCCTGAAAGCCTTTTACCACCTGATGCAGCCATATGGATATATCTGTAAGAAGCGGTCACTGTATACAAATTTCACAACTATTTGAAACACGAATTCTTACCAACAGCAAGCACTTTTCCCTCCAACGTTTCCACAGGCACCGGTTTGCCACACGGCTCTATGAGCTTCCACAAACCAGTTACACCCATTTGGCAATGTGTATGTTAATTCTGGGTGTAGAGCATCAAGCATAAAACAAATGTTTTCTATAAAATCCATGCACCAAGTTTTAATCAGACGCAGTCCCCAGCTGCTTTTAATGCCGGCTGTGTTGGAAAACGCATTTGACAGAGTTTGTCTAGTGTTGATAAGCCACTAACTAAATACTGTATAGATCTTTCATTGTAAGCAGCCAAATGTCACTAAGCACTTTGCTTAGGGTGGCCCTAATGTTAAGCACTCCCGCGTTCAGATGACTTCGCGAGAGAGCTATTTGTATGGAAACTGGGATTTATTATATGCTTAAACTTTAACGACTGGCATATGAGCAAATAAATGCACCCAAACTCCATATCTTTGCAAACACAATTCGAAACCTAACGAGCGCCAAGAAACCAAAGTCAAAAGAGATGTCTCCTTCGCACTCAGACTTGACACTCTAGGTCGCCTTGTACATATAGTTTCCTTACTGAGTAAGCCAAGACTCAACTGTCTGTTACTTAAGGCATCGGATTTGGTTTAAGTTTTGTCTCATTTGTATTTTGCTTGGCAACTAACAGCATCTAAATTTTTCTGTGTTTTTCAATTTTTAAGTTCAAGCCCTGTGTATGGGCTGTGTATACTTCCACCATGGCTTGGAATTCACTGAGTAAGCAAGGAATTAACTGTCCGTTACTTAAAGCATATCATTTGTTATGTATTTTTCCCATTAGCTTGGTTACTGACAGCCTCTAAATTTTTCTGTGTTTTTCTATTATTAAATTCAAGCTCTGTGTATGGTAAGTAAACTCCAAATAATGAAGATTTGTCATGTTTCCATGGGAAATAGCTGTCATTAGACGCATATTTTCAAATGGTACTATTTATCTTCCACCAGGTAAACTGACGACGGCAATTGGTACAGTTAATGTAGGTATTTAGCCAGGGGTGTAAACAATTCGTATGAAACCAATGTCCGCAGAAAATACAGCAGAAAATAGGTGAACCATCAACTTTCATGTCATCCAGACAACGGAAACCCTATAAAACAAGTTTCTTCTAGAACTAGAATATTTGGCTATTAATGCTATCAAGAATGCAAAATACAAATTTGGCCATAGATATAATGATTGTGATATACTCCAAAGAACTCTTACACATGTTGGACTTATTTTGATTACACTTAACTTGAATTTTATTGACTCAATATATTTATGTATAATAAACTTTATGCTCCTGATATTCTTTGTCTCACTTGTATACAAAATCGGGGTTCTCTGGAGATCTAATACACATCCAATATACTAATCGAACAGTTTTTGTTTAGGTTAGCTACATAGTTTATTAAAATAACAGTACCATAATAAATAAGAGCAATAAGACAATTTATCTAGTTGGCTGGGAATCCAGTACATTAATGTATAACCTTTTAATTTTGTGGAACTATTTACTTATAATGATAAACAATGCTAACAATATATCTTAGAATAACACACTACACAAACATACATATACGCAAAAATATGGAAAAGGGTCAGGGCAAGTACGTAGCCCCGGATCAGCTTGATTTACTTGATTACAAGTATTATTCATGGGCGTCTTCGTTATCCGCAGCTGCTGCTGTTAGACTTGCGTTAGCTGAGGCATCTCCAGCACTAGCATCCTTTTTGCTGGCTTTACTATCTTTCTTGTCCTTTACCATCTTACGGTAGACTTCAAGGTCCTGGGTCAGTGAGGGCACAAAACTCTCAAAGTCCAATTCGTTGAGCGTCTGCAATATATCCTTGGCTGTAATTGTCCTGTGGTTCTGTTTGTGCGCCAATGCCGTCGAGGACGAGGTTACAAATATTGCAAACACCGAAGCTGCTTTGGCGATGGCGGCACGCGCCTCTTTGCTTACATTGGAGCCTTCCGGTAGGGCATCCTTGATCAAACGAGCTATCACCGCGTTTGGCAAATTTAAGTCCTCAATACGTTCAACCATGTTGTAAACTGTTTATTTAATGGCCAAGATCTTGATTTTTAGCCCAAATGCGTCTTCTCCAATTATTTCCCGCGTTAAGTACAGATGTTTTGCACAGTGTTGGACAACACAAGGCGCGTGGTCTTTAGATATGAGCAATAGTCACGATGTACTTGACGAAGCCAATATAAGGAGTATCAACTGGTGGTTTATGGCATATTCTAACTTTTTGTCATAGACTTAATTTTGGCAGTGCCTTAGATAAATTTTTATAAGAGGAATGCTTTCATTAGATTAGCATAAACATGTTTATTTTGAAAATTTTAATTAAACGAGCAGTATATTTATAGTATGTTTGGTACACCGGAAAGAGTATATTCCTGCCTTCTAGACACGGTCACACTTATTCTGGGCACAACACAAACATTTTGAGCGTTTATTTATATTAAGTCCTTAAAAACTTGGTAATTTACTACCAACAACGGCATAAATGTGCAAAGAACAGCTTAAGAGTGTCCTTCAGCTGTTTTATTTTGTACCCAGGTGATACACGCCCAGTGGTTGAGCCACCACAAAAGAACAGCGCTCACACGCACATGGAGCATACAACGGCGACGCCGCCAAAAACATCAACATCGCCAAGGAAACGCAGGCACAGCGAATACCATGATCCCGATTACGGTTTTGGCTACGATGGCGCGCCCACTGAGGCCAAGAAGGAGAAGCGTGTCAATCAAGAGGACGAGAAGGTTCATATCAAACAGGATGCGAGCACGTCTGAAGTCGCTCTCAATGCTGACAGCGTGGCGAAAGTGAAACGCATTGAGGAAATTGTGCGCGCTGAATTTCAAAAGGAACTGGTCATCAAGGAACAACAGCTGGGGGAGATCGACGCGCGTTTGCTGCAGGCACGCCAGCTGCTGGATAAACTGCGCTACCATGTGGTCAGCGAGTACTATAGAAAGCAGCAGGTGCTGCTGACAGCGGCAGATGTGTCCAGGGTGCGTTCCAGCGACACATTATTTGGAGATGGTCTTGAGAGTGCCGGTGCCCAGCTGCCGTTGCATCCGTCTATCAAGAAGATAGTGGGCAAGCGGCCTGTACCTATACCATTACATCTGCCCGAGCGCACGGCGGCGACGCTGGCCAAGCAGACGATACGGCTGCGCAATCCGGCCCATCGGCGTGCAGAGCGTCGACGGCAGCAGAAAATACGCGAGCAGGGCATTGTTACGGATCACTCACAGGAGAAGCAGAAGGAGGAGCCGGTTGGGGTCAGCTGTGATGAGCAACCCTGCACCAGCAAGCAGGCATATAAGCGTCAGCTTGAGCTGGAGGCAACCGTGCCAGCGCTGAATGCCTCGCGCTTGAATAACAAGAACAAATTCTACTTTGTGGTAGGCAACACCTCTAAATACGTGGGGGGCGTTGACGCCGACGCTCGAGGCAGCCAGGGGCTGGCCTACAAATGGCTGGTTTACGTGCAGGGTAAGAATCTGCCGCAGCCGCCGGAGGCGTACCTCAAGAAGGTGAGTCCAACACGCCCAAGTATAGTTAGTATATTAACCATCTGTTTTACCAGGTGCGCTTCCAACTGCATCACTCGTATCGGCCCAATGACATTGTGGACGTGCACACTCCGCCCTTTCAGCTGACACGCCGCGGCTGGGGAGAGTTCCCCATGCGCATACAGCTCTACTTCCAGGAGCATCTGCAGCAGAAGCCCGTTCAGCTCATGCACACCATTGTGCTGGACAAGACCATGTGCGGCCTGCACACCATGGGTGGCGAGACAACTGTGGAGGTTTGGCTGAGTGCCGAGGAAAGTGCAACAGCGCCAAAACCAATTAAGCGAGATTTGGTGACGGCAAACAAGCCTTCGCCCATGGATAGCTCTAAGCCGCGCACTATTTCAATAACACAAAACAAGGAGGAGCTGGATGACAATCTGTTTGCATGCATCAACAAGATCGAGCTAAGCGATGATATTGAGCAGATCGAGCCCACGGTGCTAGTCTCTGAGCCGTTAAAGCTGAGCAGCCCTAAAAAGATGCAACCTGCAGCTGTTACGCCCAGTAAGCCGCAGCCTCGCCTCAATTCCATCGAAACAGTGCCTGCTCGGCGTTCCTCCGTTGCCTCCGCTACGTACCTGCCCTTTAATGGTAATAGCTCCCATAAAAAGCAGCAACTGCAGAATGGACACGCCAAGACGCAAGCTAAGAACGTGGTCTTTCAAAAGGCGGGCAAACTCTACATCATTGATCCGCTGCAGTCGAAGCTGAAGCAGGCTGTCAAGCAGCAATCGCTGCTCAAGCCGCAGCTCAGTCTCCTCAAGCAGCCAAAGCAGCAGCTGTCCAGGCGCTGGCACATCCTGCAGTGCATCCAGCACGATCATGGTTATGCCAACATGAGCACGCACGACCTGTTGCCCACGCCAGTGATGCCACAGAGCCAGCGTCTTAGTCTGGAACAGCTCTTTAATTCCATTCAGTTTCAGAGCATGCGAAGTGCTGTGGAATTTCTGCTGCGTCGGCTGCCACTGACGGGCTCCTTGGGCAGCGAGTATGCCTTTGGTAACCATACACCGGCAGCATTCCTGGCACAGCCCGCCCTGCGTCAGCGCTTCTTCGAGTACATGCGCGGCCGCACTTTGTTACGCTGCATGCGGCAACACCTGCGGCTGCAACATATGCATGCCAGCGGCAAGGAGAACTTTTGGAGTGTCCGTGAGATTGTGGCCTTTGCGCGACTGCACGCCTATACGCCGCCATTAAAAATGCTCTCTGTTAACCGCCAAAAAGCCAGCTTGGAGGGCGCGCCTTTGTCGGAGCGCGTTCAGCAGCAGCTGAAGGAGGACCCGCAACCGCATCTGCAGGTCTACTGCAGTCTCAGCTCGCGGACACGGCTAGATAGCTGGCTAACGGAACAGGCAACACGTTTAAAAACTCGTGAGCTACAAACCGAGGATCAGCAGTTAGTCGATGTGTTGAGCCTAGATCCGGCCAGGCCACAAAATCGACGGCCCCCGAGCCAATTAAACAATCTAATTAACCATCAGATGCTATATTTACCGCCGCCTGAGAAGTTGGAAACTGCCACACAGCTGGTGCGCGACATGTGCAAGGATGTGGGCATTGTCCTGGACAGGGAACAGAGCGTTCCAGGCGTCTCTCAGTCCTTGGCGCTTACTTTACTGGCCCATGTGCTGCGCATGTTTGTGGAGAAGCTGTTGCGCCGCGCGGTTGCTGGCAAGCTGCAGCAACAGCAGCAGCCGCATGCCACAGAGACGCTGCCTCCTGTGGCAGCCAACTTGGAGCTGCCCTTGCTACCCTACGATATTGGACGTGTGATCGCCAAAAGCGCTGAGCTCGATTTCCTTGGCAATTGTAATCTCGGCGTGCCGCACATGGATTCCCATTCCTAGTCAATGCCACAGTTCCCGTCGCAGTCGCAGTCGCATCCGTTATAGTGTATTGAATTTATTGATTAATAATTCTAGTTCCAAAATAAATAGGATAATAACTGTCGATTCCTAAGCTAGCTTTAAGTATGCTGATATGTTATGTATTTAATTAATAAATTATCATTTTTTAAACGGCGTGCTTTCATTTGACTACGTTTAAACACGACATTTTATTGTACATATTGAGATTTTAATTATTTCCACAAGTATACTCTCTCTTGCAACGTTTCCAACTGCGTCCATGTGGATTATTTAGAAATGTACACTTATTTAGAAATGAATTGTATTTATTATTGATTGTTGATGATAGTTAGACCATATATATTTTAAAAATAAATATATAAAATTCCGCAATCTGTAAATTTCACTTTTAGTCGAGTTATAAATATGCTCAGGTAAACACATTATAGTCCATTAAAACACAAATTTTACTATAAGGACAGCACTCACATTTGGCAACTAAATGTACTCACATACTGAAAACAAACTAACTTACCTTCATAAGAATCAACTCAGCTAGTACCCGAACTGCACTTGCTAAAAACGAACTTTCCTAAAATCATAACAAAGTTCAAAACAATTGGTTCTAATAATATTAAATAGAACTTATTGATAGATCAAGGTGCACGGCTTAGAATCAAATGGACCTGTGATGACTAATTAGCTTCCCGGCGGACAGCAAGTGGCATTACATCTTCCTTACACACGTGAGCACTCGGGTTCGATATTCTAGTCCTCTACTCTATATGTACAAGTTTGGACTCATAACTATTTCATATGTACGTTCACTGATGAGGTGCTTGGCAGCCCGAGATGGTATATGACCAGCCAATACTCATATCTACCTCTATATTCCCCTGTTGGACTTCGAGTCGTTAAATATATTCATTTACAAAGATTATACATCGCTAAAACACACCTTTCTATAAAATTCCGCAATCGTAAATTTCACTTTTAGTCGAGTTATACATAGCTCAGGTACAGAGATTTCTTTTATATATATAAATTAACTTACCTGCTTATTTACAGATGTTATACTTACTACTATACATATATATATACAGAATGTAATATTAATAACGACGAAATTTTCTTTTTTTTTTTTAGGTAAATATACATTTATTTCATTAAATGATTTCTTTGCTTTTCAACAATGTAAATATTCAGCTAAGGTTTTTTTTTTATTTTTAACGTACACTATGTTATTGCATTTATAATTGTTGTTATATTGTTCTCATTTGAAACGATCTACATACAATTAAGGTAAGTAGTTTAGAACAACTAATGGATTATAATAATTTTTACCTTTTGTTATTCATGTGTTGAAATTAAAAAAAGTAGAAAATACAATTGTTTACAGAACAAACTAAATAGAATCTTTTGTTTAATAATATTTGAATTAATCAAAATAAATTATGTAAATTGTTGTTTTTGCTTATATATATGTAGATTTCTCATGAGTGTAGAATCACAGCCTTTTCACGAACATTGAACATTGAAGTTCCCGTTCTGTTTGAATTGTCTAGTATTAAAAGATTTTTTGTTTCGTTATGGTGATATACATACATATACATAAATATATATAGTCGTGATATATGAATCCATATAGTATTGTTTTAATCAGTTGTGTTTAATAATAGTTGCGTTGCAAGTGTTATAATTACGCTAGATTAGGTTGCTGGCTAGACAATAGTACATTATAAAGATTAATCTTCTACTTATGTACAAATAAATAATCATAAATTATGACATACATACATACATATAACTGTTGCAATTGTTTATCATTGATGCGTTTTAGGATTAAGGCAAAAATTGTAACTAAAAAGATTTTTAGTTTTTTAGTTTTTTTTACTAATTAGGTAACGAGGGATTCTCAATGCCGAATCCAAAATAATCATTGTTTTTAACAAATATTATTAGTAATATTCGCTAAATATACTACTACGCTTACTGAATTTCAGAAACTAGAGAGTGGGAGCTGTTAACTAAATATCTAAAGTTAAACTAATCAACTATTATTAATCGGTGTCGAAAGGCCACATATTTCAACTGAAAGCACATGTGTAAGTGTAAGTATAAGGTTGTGAGTTATGTATTTCAATTGAGTGTTGCTTTTGATAATGTTTATAATGCTGCATTTTGGCGCTGGATCAGGTAATCGTTGTTATAATCTGATTCTTAGACCCATAATCGGCGATTCTGCAAGAGAATTTGAAGTTAATATCAATCTAATCAAGCCTACAAATATTACGCTAAAATGCATAAATACAATGTATAAATAAAAGGACACAAAATCATAAAAATGATAACTCTATAAATGTATGTTTCTTTATGTATGCTACATGCATAGCAAAAATAATAATTTACTATGTGGAAATGGTGCAAATGAAACTTGCTGTATACATTTTTGTGCCTTTTACCTATAAATTGATGAGGCTGACGTCGAGCGCGACCATGTAACTAACAAACCCTCACCTCTGCTGCGATCACGTTTACTCTGTAGTATGACTTTGGTGCTGTCGTCAGGATTAAAGGTGGTACGCACTGTTGTCAGAATCAGGCTGCAGGATAGTTCAATAACAGAGGTAAATTAAGAGAGAGTAATAAAGTATCGTTGGATTGAACTTATAATCAAAGATTCAATGCAGGACTAGTAAGTATATGGTAACCTACCGAGGCAGCACGGCCACCACTGTCGAAAGCAATATGACCAGCCAGTGCACTGCAGAGGCAAAGCATTTGAAGATGACCCAGTAGGTGGAGGGCAGCCCAAAGCAATTGACGCACATGGAATTGTACACAACGGAGAAGAGATAGAAGGAGCCCAGGCTGATCAGTATAGATATAACATGCAGGACCGTCTGTGTAGAAAGTATTGAAGGGGAACCGTTAGTGGATAACATTTATGCTTAGATTGCGACATGCTGAGCTTACCCAGGAGCGAATTTCAATAGCGCAGTGTACTAGATTCGCAAATAGACAGCTTGCCGTAATCGTTGTACCAAATTCCCAGATACCGACATCACTTTCCGCATAGGCGCACAGAGCAACAAAGAATATGACCAGAGATTGGTAGAGTGAATCCAAGAGTATCAGCCAAAAGTCATGCGGTCTATAGACGAGACCCAAACGACCCTGAAATATGCCAAATAATGAGGAGCATAAGTTATAACTAACATACAACATTTTATCAGAATATTTTCGATTTACATTTTTGTAAAGATATGGATTTTTCAAGAGCAAGTCCTCCGGCACTCGATTATCATAGACGCCAATTGCCAGGGGCGGCAGTGAGGTGAATAGTAAGTTATATAGCATCAGATACATTTGGTCCATCATCACAGAGCCGGAGAAGCCACAGTATAATTGATACCAGAATATCAGGAAAACAAAAGCCTGCAATGCGCATAAAACAAGAATTACAATGTGGAACTTGACTATGCAAATGTCTGTCTAGCCTACCGCATTCTTATAGAAGAAATAGAGTATCATGCGCGCCAGGCGATCGTAGCACCAGTAGCCATGCGAGAGTAGCAGGCGTTCCAGATAACGGAAACGTGATAGTGTAAAATCAGCAGCCATGACAGCTTGCATGCCCTCCTGGCCAGAGATGCCGACTCCCACATCGGCCATTTGTATCATGGACACATCGTTGGCTCCATCGCCAATGGCCAGCGTGCGTAGGTTGAGCTCCTCCTTGACCACTTTGACCAGGTAGGCCTTTTGCAGTGGCGTCGAACGGCAGCAGAGCACCGAGGCGCAGGCCTTGGCCAACTTGAGGAAAGGCAGAATCAATTTTGACCTGTGCAAGAGAGAAGCGTTTAGATAATGATTGATTTTGAGTAATTAAAGTGACCTACTTGGGATCTAGTATAAAGGTCAACGTCTTGCCATCTACGACTAAAGCGCGAGGTTTGCTGCGCGGCGTTAAGCTGTAGCCAGTGGAGGTAGTAGCCTTCGCATTTCGCATGTCCGTCAGATAGAAATTAATGGCCGTATCAGCAGCATCGCGAGAGCGAGCAGTTAGTCTGCAATCAATAGATCAAAAGGTCAATAGTTTGCATAGCATTATTTTTCGATCAACACTTACTTGATCAACTCCATTTGCTGTGTGAAGAGTTTTGCCGAATAGGCAATGTTAATGGCCGTCTCCGGTTTATCACCCGTTAGCACCCACACGGAAATGCCCGCTGAGAGCAGGGAGGCTATCGTCTCAGGCACACCATCCTGCAAACGATCCTCAATGCCTGTGGCGCCCAGCAGTGTCAGCTCACTCTCCAGCTTGGCGAATGAGTCGCGCAGCCTGCGTTCGCGATTCTCCAGCGACATTTCAATATCCTGATGACGCGCCCACCAGTCCGTATAGTCGGCCGCATTCAAAGTGCGCTTGGCCATCACCAGAATACGCAGGCCCTCCCGTGCATAGCGATCGAGCTGCTGTTGTGTCTGTTCGCGGAGCAAGCCTGAGAAAGAAGCACAAGTAAGAGATTATATACCGAGTTAAACTAAATTTAAAGCAGACATATTTTAAAAGTATGCAGTGTAATACATTTAACATATTATTCATCTGTTTAATTGAAATATTTAATATTTATTTAATTAAAACTTGTGTATCATGTTGTAAACCATCCATGTCAGAAAGGAGGCTTAGCTGACTTCTTCTGAACTAATCGTATTTTAAATGTGGCCGCTTTAGGAATATATGACCTGATTAGGCTATCACAAACATATTTCAGACTTTATCTTATCCCAGATTAAATAGTTCCAGTCTGATCTAAACAGAAAAAGGCAACAAAGTTGCTGGGCTAAGCCCGCCTGACAGCCTTGCTAACCTAACCAAGTAAACAAGTTTCGCATCTATTTGTATCTTTCTGTGGACTTACCTTCTGGACTGTTGTTGGCACAGGGCGCCAGCACGGGCATGATGGTGCTGTCGGCGCCCTTTGTGTAGAGTATTATCTCTTGGGTGCCCGTTTGACGGACAACTATGGACATGCACTTGCGACTAGAATCGAAGGGCAGTATCTTGAGTATCTCATACTCGACGCTGGCGCTTGCCGTTGGCATGCTCACGAGAATGTGATTCGGGCTGCGGTTAAGCAGACAACAATCATAGCTATAGGCGGCATTGACCAAGGCCAGCTCGTCGGGGCTCTCGGCCTCGTAGAGTGGACGCCCGTCGGCGGTTCTGTAGATGGTCTGCGTTTTGATTGGACTGCAAAGTAATTAAGAATGTAATTAGTTTAGGAATAAATTAAGTTATTGATTAACAAGCACTTACTTCAGCTTGAGACGCTTGCCTTGCGTCTTGGCGTTCAGAAATGTGGCAATGCTGGTGATTTTCGAGTTGATCACAGCCTTGGCGCGTCCTGTGGGTGAAATGCTGTTCGAAAGCGCCTTATTCTTCATGGGCGGCGAGGGCGACTCCGAATTGGGCGTCGATTCCGGCGAACTGCTGATCGGCGACAGCGTCGGCTGATGGCTCTGCGTGGGCAGGGCAAACAGCAGGTTGGGCGGAGGCGATGGCGTTACGGAACGCGACTCCGCCAGCCGCGTATAACGATCCGCTGGCACAGCCATAGCTGTGGGCTGCGGTGCACCATTTAGAATGGTTGTGGTGGTTGTTGTGGTGCTTGTGTTTGTCAAAAGCTTACCACGCGGCCGCACATGTTTCAGTGTGCCCGGTGAATGGCCAACACCCGGACCCGAGTCCGGACTGCTGGCGTTCTGTTGCAGCTCAATGATGCCGCTGGCATTCATGAGATCGCGATGCGGTGCCGCACTCACAATAACCGTGTTGCAGATGGCCATGACGACCAGAAACTCCTGTATGAGCTGCGCTCGGGGCGTCAAATAGGCGCCAGCACCCACACCGGACAGCTGCGACAAATCGTCCACCAGCGTCTCGTTGGGCAGTATGGGGGGAGCCGGCGCACCTGGCTTGGCATACAGCTTCTCCAGCTCGGACGGCGGATGGTTATAGTCGGCGCCATTGACAACGCAGCGACGAAAGATCATCTTGTTCTCGGTCAGCGTGCCCGTCTTGTCCGAGAATATGTGCTGTATCTGTCCCAGCTCCTCTGTAATGTTCATGGCACGGCATTCCGTCTGCTTGTTGGTATCCGCATCGTAGAGATCGATGTTGTTGTGTATGTGGAACACCTGGAGTATCTTGCACAGCTCAATGGTCACGTACAGTGAGAGCGGTATCATCACTTGCAGTATGATAATGTATGTCCAAAAGGTCAGCATGCCCTCGTAGGCAGCGTCAACGGTAAAGGGCAAATAGGGCACGGGGAAATTAACAAACGAGCTCAGCCACATTGTGCAGCCGATGGCGCCAACAACGCAAAGGATCAACAATATTATCACACACCTGCAACAGAGAATAACCATTGAGTATAATTCACAAAAGGTAAGCCTATTTAATCTCTAAAGGTTAAGTCTCTGATCGATCAAACAGCCTAAAACATTATTTGTTTTTAAAGACATTTTTAAAGTTAAAAAAATTACCTTTATGTAGTTTTTCTTACAGTGTGGTTGACTAGAATAACATATTCATATCAGCAAACGGAAATCGATAAAAGGTTTAAAAGATAACTATATTTTGAAAGACAAGCATACGAAACTGTGATTTTTATACGCTTGCAATAAAAAAGTACTATATTGCCTTGAGCAGAGCACAAAATCTGTTGGAAACTATATTGATTAAGCTTGAAAAAGACGCTTTATCAGGTAGTATTTAAATAGGAAGCATATCGATCGAATCGATCGATATAATATAGCTCACAATCAGTTAAATGTTGATTTGAATTGGTTTATTCTTTATAAAGCTAACTTGATTACTTTGCTTTTGATGAGTCTTTTGGTTAATTCACTCAACAGTGGCATATTTCAATTAATCTCTTGATTTTAAATTATGTTGATATATGTACACTCTCTGTCTGCTTATACATACCATATCACATCAATATTCATTTGCTGTTCCACCTGGGAGCGTTTGTACCTTGGACCACTATTATTTAGCATGGACTTCGTTTCATGTCCGGCATAGACGACGATGCCCTCAACATAGTCCGTATTCTAAAAATAATATCAAAATTATAGTAACTGTTTAGTTTTTGGGCATAGGAGATTTACCTTCAGTCTGCTTTCTCTTAATAAAAGGCACTCGGTCGAGATGGGCACACGCTCCCCAGTTGGATGTATTAAGGCCCCATGGAATCTATATAGCTTTGTTGTTGGCGCATCCGCCTCTACGAAGCTCATAAACTTACTGGGTACAAATATGTTTTGCATTTCCGTAAAGCCACGTACAACCTGCAAAAGTTAAACATGCCATTCAATAACCGTATCGCACACGTAGACCCAGAAGATAACCAGGTGCACCAGGGCATTCCCTGTCTTTGCCATACCTCACGGCGCTTCAGGTTCGTTTCACCATCCAAGTCACAGGTGTCTATGTAGCAAACTCCGTGCGGATCGCTTGTCCGGAGCAGCAGTATATCGGCGGGCACAGTCTCATTGTTGGACAGATGGACAATGTCACCGACACGCAAATCTTGCCATTTGATTTTCTTATACCGCTCCGTCTCCCTGCAAGATACCACAAATGATAAACAATCTAATTAGTGAATGGAATAAAAATGTCGGAATTGAGTAACTTATATAGAAGAAAATGGGGTATAATTAAGATCAGGCTGAACGGCATAAGATGGTTAAAAGTACACATATAGTTAATAATATTCAAGAAAGATAATAAAAAAATATAATAAAAATCGATTCAAAAAGGATAAGCGATTGGTATTTCATTCGAAAATGGGAACACAAAACCGAAAACGTTTCGGAAATGGGAACAGGCCTGGACTTTAAATATATAGTATATTATTAGAAGTAGAAAACAAATTATTAACATCAAATTGAGAATCGATGGGTTCTCTTTATGAAGATAAGTTTGGGGTGTAGATTGCTTTATCATAACAAAATATATAGTAGGTTGGCAGTACCTTAACGACAAGTTGGCAGGGCGGGTCTCCAAGTGATTAAATTCATATTTCAATATAAAATATTATTGGTTATTCAAGGCTTTAAGGCAACATTGTATTTCAAAATTCATTTTAGGTATTTATTATGTTAAAATTAAGCTGACAGCACCTTTAACAAGGCGTTGGTCCTTAAAGAATTACTAGAAATTAATAACCCAATTTAACAAATCGTTCTGAAAGAAATTATCTGTTTGGAAATCGACTCATTTATATAAATGTCAAGTGTGAGAGGCTCGTTTATTTGAACTGGATTACCAAAAATTATGCGCACATTATTATAGATATTCTGACATGTAGAATTAATGAATGTCCCATTCAACTGTCAATTACTCGTTTGGCCACGCAACACAATTTGCATGCAACCAACTGGACGGACGGCAAATGGGAGAGAGGGATGAGAATGGAGCGCTGTCGACAAAGTTGAGGGACAGGGACATTTTGTGCTAACAGAGTCAAGGTAAATCCTATTAGAGAAAGTTAGCAAAGTGGTTGGTAGGTAAAGTAACAAGAAAATTGCAGAATAATATGGCAAGCCAATGTCATCTATCACCCACACCCAAGGACAATGGCTTAGCCAGCTGCCAGCTGACCTTGAGTCCTCCTGAAAGCTTTTTAAATGTGCGGCCTGGCTGTCCAGGACTCCGCCTCATACTTATGATGGCGTCATGCGGTTGTTGCAGCTGCTTAGATATTTATGAAAGAAGCGACACAGGGCCAGTTCGAATCGCATTCACTGAATTCTACTCCGCAAATTGTGTTTGGCTAAAAAATGTAATTTCTATACCCTTTAACCATGAAATGTGGTGAGAGGGTATAATAACGGGCAAAAGGAGGCAACTTCGACCCTATAAAGTATATAACAGTCAGTTTTCTCGAACTATCAACATTCCCAAGTCTTAATATTTGTAGCAAGTAATGATTACAGTTAGTGAAGCTCAGATTGCTTATTGTAAGCAGATGAAGTCTGTGTTCATTTTCTGAAAACTACTCCAAGGCGAGAAAACCTAATTTACAAGTGTATTGTTAAAGATAAAGCCTTGATTTTTGGCATACATCTATTTTTGTATGTCTAGTTTGTATATACTAAATTTCATAAAGAAATAATAAGAGACTGGGCTGAAGGACTCGGCGATAGCGGTGTTTTCTTATAATGAATTAGAATATTAATATGTTTAATGGGATTTAGTTAATTTGAATAAAGGACTATATGTATACTGAAGCGAGCAGTAAGAAAACATTTCATGCCATTATCGATAGTATGGATGCTTCCCTATGGAACTACTTTCGATAATATTGAAACTGCAATGATAAGCCGATAAGTAAATTGATTTGAAACCTTATTTTATAATTTTGCATTTTAAATTGTGCTTTATAGTTTAATATAATTTGTAAACAATCTGAATGTTCCTTCCGAATGATGTCTATAGTTTAAGCTTTCATTACAGACACTATCGAGCGGCGTCGCTGTCGTTGTTTCTTACAGGATATGTACTAGTCGATCTCTCTGGCATGTGGCCATATAGACCCTTTGCGTGTTAAGGATAACCCGATCCGATCCTGACCCGACTACCTGCTGTCAGCGCTGTTCGTTCGCATTGTTCGTGTTCGTCCGTCATGTCCTTGCATTGCTTGAATTCTGATTGCTGTTTGTAATACGAGGGCCTGCCCACCACTCACATTCCGTGAACATCAACACGGATGTGCGTGGACGTGGACTCCCGGCGGAGAGGTCGGTGAAAGCTTTTGCCATAATTTTAATTGGGTCATTAGCAAGATTGCATATTCTAACACAATTTACCGGGCACTCCGAGCTAAATAACAAAACAAGCTGTGCGATGGGTATAATTATAAATATATACATATATACTTACTATATACTATATTGTATACATATTTCTGTTTGTTGTGGTTGGGCTGGTTCCAACAGAGTCTTGTAAATGCTATTTTCTTATTGACAGTCGCGAAAGGCGACAAATAGAAAACATGACTCTTATAATCAACATTATTCATCATTAACATTTTAGTCAATGAAGCGTACTACTTTTGCCAACTGAATTGTTGCTTCAGTAGAGTATATACTTATTATCTTGAAACTGCCCGATAAGATATTGAATTGCGTCCGTCTTTGTCAAGAAGTGTATTCCTGTTCTGTGACGGCATCTATAGATTAGCTACCCCCACACACTGTTCTGATAATCATATTTGTTATATGATTATATATTGATGGCAAGACAACTGATTGCAGTAATGCAATTTTAAAAATGTCTGATAATGCGACGAAATTTTCACAAATGATACTAAGAAATAAGACAACCTCAACGAGTTTCAGATTACGGATTGATTGCCAAAATTTGGAAGCATAAACATCATCTATAAATTAAGCAAGGTTTGTGTATATAATACAAAGATTATCAGCTTATCTAATCTTGCATAATATTCCAGGAAACATTCTTTGAGGTTCCACTGACGTGGCAAACATTTCCGCAATAAAACCTCAGAACATTAAACTAAAGCACCGAATTAGCATTCATCATAGTCACTTAACCAAAGCTTTTTATATAGTTTAGTTATTTTTACATAGGTTTTCAATCGAGCTCTGGTGATTCCACTCCTATAAGTCATATTAGTCACCCTGAAGATAGCATTTCTTACAGCTCCGATTCTTTGGCAATGACTACGCAGCTCGCATGAGTAATTCACTTTCACTCCGGATTTGGGTCATGTTGTGCCCAGTCCCACGTCTCTAAATCATATGGATGCACAGACTTTTGTGTTTCGAGTTCGGGAAAGGGCACCCTGTTATTCAGCTGACAAATGGCCCTGAAGTGGCATTGCGGGAATTCTCCTTCGTTGTGGAGCGTGATAAACTGTTTACAAGTGTCAAGACGATTAACAAGGATTCACCTACTAAACTAATGTAGTACACTCAGAAACAAAAGGCAAACTAAAAGTCATTCCGAACAGTAGTAGTAAAATATTATAAGGCTATAATCCAGCGTTGCGGACGTTACATTTGAAATCATACTTTGAATGATGTTGGCGCTATAAATAAAGTATTTTAAGTTGAACTAAACAACAAATAAATAGCTTTTGAAAAGTGCTTTCAAATGGCATTAAAATATTTATCGAAACTTTTTTAATAACAATAACTTTGAGCGTAATGTGCCGTTGCGGACGTTATAAAAAACAGAAGGATTTTTTCCGGATTTTAGCGAATATATCAGAACAAACCATAAAGGAAAGAGGAATATCTGAGCATATGAAAACCATTTTTGAGAGTGCATATAAATAATTCGTTTTTATCTAAATTTGCTTGACTTTGTGATCGTTGCGGACGTTACAGTTTTTACAGCTGACTCATGTACATCAAAATAAACAAACTGTTTTATTTTGAACTAACTGTTATAAGAAATTGCAGGAAATTGGAGTAATTACTTTCTCAAAGAGCGGCGCACCCAAGTTTTGCTTTAAATGATTTTACAACCACGAAAAACACTCAATTGCAGCAGAGTTTGGGTCTTTGAAGGCAGAGTTCCCAAATAAGAAAGAAAACTTTTAAAATTAAACCAATTTTTCACAATTTTAGACATTAAAATGATTAAGTACTCAATGCTTTGCTCAGTGTAGTAGTAACTCGAAGCAAGCGCATATCCTGTTTACCCAGGCATTAACAAAGTCCTGCGAATGTTGCATGTCATCTAATTGCCCCAAAGGTGAAGAGTCGACTATTTGCATACCACGCGACAAACGCGACGCCAAAACTGTTGAATGTTGAATCTTTGATGAGCTGGCACGAGGAATTACCCGCCCCGGGTACTGCCCCCAATATATTTTGAGCGCCTTAGCGAAATGCAAAATTAATGAGAGTGTTACTTGCTGATGTGCCCCCCGCTTGCCCCCTTAATTACTAAATTATTTGCCCAACAAACGCAAAGTTTTGCTGAAAGTGAAAATTATTCAAAGCCCTCCCTTCCCTCATTTTTGGGATGGAACACAAAATAGGATACGGGTCTATTGGTTAGAGGTTCCGAGACTTTTATTGTACACGTAATTACCAGCTACGGATGATGGATAGAATGATTGGCAGCTGTCTTCGACCTGACCCTTTTTGTAACTGGATTCCAATTTTGTGGCCTTTGGCGAAGACTTGTTAACCCAAGAAAGGTCTTACCCAACAAATGATACGCCCACTAAAGTATCATATATGCTGAATACATCAATCACTTTTGTTTGAAAGTAACTATTAATTTAAATAAAAATAAAAATTACAAACATTTGTGTTTAATTTTAATGAATGCCGCGATAAGTTGGACTGCATTTTTATATATTTCCGCATTAATTTTCTGTTAAGCACTTAATTATATAATTGAATTTGTTTTAAGCGCTAATAAGTAACTTATTCATTAATTTTCAAACTTATTTCCTTTTCAAGCAAGCATTTTGGCATTTTAAAATATCCAAAGCTTTTTATCGCAAAAGTATTTAAATATTCGCTTTGCCTTGCTTATCATATTTATTCAACAAAATTTATGATCATAAATCTTATTAAACAAAACAGGAAAGCAGATGCTGAATATTTAATATATATTTATTAAATTCTTTACAGGTTGATATAAGTAATAATAGGATCTATCAAAGCGTCAAGTTATAAATACTCAGTTCTTTATACTAGTCAAGAAAATAGTTATTTATATTTTATGCTTTTCAAATACGTTGCGAATTTTGTGAAAAAAGTAAGATACTCTTTGTTAGAGTATTCTTAAGAAATTAGTAATGCCTTTGCCGTCCCTAAAAGAAATCATGTTGAAGCAAGCTAAGAATATTAAAATGTGTGTAGAAAATCGGCACATAAACCGAACCATCAGTAGAATGCTTGACTGTATTCCTCTTATAAGTAATACTTAGATTTTAGCTCTCACCTTATCTTATTGCAAACATGTTTATTTTCATTACCTATTTTGATTTTTGCAAGCTCATTTCATGCTATCATTCCATCTTATATACTATTTGTTTCTATTCATTCTTACTTTTCAAAAGCTTGACCGATACGATTAGACCTTCTATTTGCTTTTATAGATAGGAAAATAAAGACAAGTTAGAATGGTTTGTTAGACTAGGAAATACTCTTAAAATAGAATAGTAGATACTCTGCAAATATCAAAAACATAAACCTATACATATCTATTTTTAAATAACTTTTGTCTTCCTTCGACTATCCTTATAAATTTCGCATAGAATCTAGAGGATAAATTATTCTATATTTGCGTATAATTTACTTGTTATTAGACATTGATATACATATATTATTTGTCGAGGTTCTTTACCTTCCTTTGTATACCCACATTATTTTATTTATCTTATCAAACTGTCTGCGATTGCAATCAGTCTTTGAATTATGGTCTTAATATATGTTGATTTAATGTTGCACCTCAAAGTATCCAATCAAAGTTGTGCAATAATACTTCACAATATACATACATATGCATATAATTTCTTGAAATCTACCCGATCTGGAGGTTCGATATGGCCCAAGTCTGGGAAACGGCTTCAAGGCACGCAGCTGAAATCGCCGCTGGGTTTTCTAATTCCCCCCACCAAGGATATGGGGGGATAAAATGTACATAGAAATTTATGTTGGCTAAAGTGGGTCATGTGAGTTGTTATTGTTATTGCTACGGGCTCTAAGGACGTCCTGTAAATGCACGCAGGCAATTTACTTAAAGTTCCTTTGACGTGGCCAAAAGTAAGCACATGCGCATGCCTCATAGCACGAGTCAATAAAGTAACCCTAACCCTAAGTACACACCGTAAAGGAGGTTCATCTAGAACCCTAGGGCCGATGGCATCGACTGGTAATACCTTTTTCTCGTGTGCCTGAAACGCCCATGAGGCCATTACATTAGACCTAGGCTAAATTTCCTAGACAGCCGATACACTGAGCCAAATAAATGTTAAATGTGAAGAAAATAGTAAGAATATGATATCAAATAAAGACAGCTTTAAATTATAAGATATTTGTACTGAAAATCAAACTGATTTTAGTTACAAATTTTACACTCACATATAATTTTAAACATCTTTCAGTTGGTGCAGTTCAATGCACATAGTTTTCTTTTTTTATTCAAAAATTTAAAATTGGGTATACGAATAGATGAATCAAATTAAATATATGCAACTGAGAAACCTTATTTCTAATTAGTTTAAATGCTTTATTCTTATATTTTTTCCACTTCCAAGTATAAGTATAGTTAATTTAATGCTATTGTAAACCATTGGCGGAGAAAATATTTTCCGTAGTCACTAAGTTTTTATTTTAAAGGAAAACATTTTATTTATATAACCGCTTTTTCGCTCAGTGTAGAACCCGCCGACTACAGCTCCCGGGGGTTCAACATAAATATAAGTAAACACACTTTATAAGTCTCATGCTGAGGGAACAGGGTGGCGGAGCATACCGACCTGAGTCGGCCGGGAGTCCAGTAGATGAAATGAGCAGATAGCGAGGCCAAACTAAAGGTAGTCGAGATTGATAAAGTCAGACGACAGAGTGTGGGCCAGACTGTTGGGGGTTTTATTTGGTTTATAGGGAATTAGCACATATTTAATGTGTATGCGCACTCAGCAGAACTCTAATTGGGTTGATCAACCCGCCTATCAGTTGTTTACCCTAGCACACGTGAATGCTCAATAATTAGGACAATGTCATGCGGTTCAGAACCGTTCTCTCATATTGAGTTCAAGTTCAGTGGCATAGTCTATTTCTACGAAAGACTTTGATGAGACACGGCATCAAATTCGAGACTATAATAAAATGCTTGATTGCACATTATGAGATCCATAAAGGGCACTACAGATTCTGAAAATTATATGCATGTTCTACGAACACGCTCCATAAGTTTTGAACCCATTGAAAACTAGTATTTATTATACCGTGTAACCATGAAATGATTAAAACGGGTTGCGGTAATGTATGTAACAAGTAATAAAAGGTAATATTGGTGCCTAAAAAGTATATATATATCGATCAGTATTAACAGCCAATCAATTTAGTTATATCAATATTGAGAACACAAAATACCATATGAAAATGAAGTAGGTTTTAATCATGTTTCATCAATTTCGAAAAATCCTCCCTGTGGATGGAAAGGGAGGAAAAAGATTAAGCTAAAGTTAAGCATTTTCCAATCTCTTCATATAAAATATAAAACAATCCTCACTAACTGGCTGGTGTATATAAACCGTAGGATAAAGAATTGAACGTCTGACTCGCTGATTCTAGAAAATCCACCCCTACGGGTGGGAGAATGAGTTCATTAATTTTAGAAAATCTACCCATACGGCCAGGAAAATCAGTTTTAAGGTACGATATTTTGTTATTTATGTAACCGGGTGAGCAATTCTTAACTGCAGGTTTTCTGAATGTTTATATCGATAGAAATGACAGCAGCCACATTAAAGCCTCATGATAGGCCATTTCCTAGACTCAAATTGAAGAACCATTAAATGTGAAATAACGAGGTACACGCAAGTGACTTTTTGTAATCAATTTTTAAAGTTTGCCCACACACAAGCAGCAAGCAGCAAGCAGCTGAACAATGTATTGTGGTGCTTCATTAACTTGGCCAAAAGCGGCCGGGCATGAATCAATCATATAAACGCCATTAAAGCACTTGGGATTGGGCGTTGGGTGGTGCGGTTCGGTTCGGTGGAGCACAAACTGCCGTTAGATCCGTACTCGTACCCATATACGTATCTCAGCTCCCCCCTTATCGGATCGGGCGCGTTCGAAATGAAAAGACAATTTTGCCATATAATTAGCTCGCTGCACGCAATGTGGGGAGATGTGAGAGGCAAAAAAACAAAGAGACTGACAGGAATGACTGAGGGGGAGTGTAGGAAGCGACATTCACATATGGAGACAATTGTTGGGGCCTCCAATTCGCTCGATTGCGCGCCTAAATTAATAATTAATAATCCAGTCTCCCCAGTGGTCAGCGGCTGATTTGTTGGTCAAGCAGGGGAATGTTGCCGCAGTCCGTAGCATACAGAAAAGCGAAACTTATACGCAATTACCACAACAACAACAACAACAACATTAATAGCAACAACAACAACAATAGAAGAGTAAGTAAGGTCAATTATTGGGTAAGGCCAACAATAAGTCAGTATATTTTCTATGCTCCATTTGTTTGTTTGCCTGTCCATTCGAAATGAATGTCTACCCAGTGCCTTATTTCTTATAATGGGTCTCTGGAGCTATGCCTAGTTTTTCCCAGACCCAAAGACAAGCCCGCACATGTCCATTTGACTTTGGAGGGCAACCGCCAAGTGCCTTGATATTGGTTGGGAGTTCGTTATTTTGTGTGTGGAAATTCCACACTTGAAATCTTGGCTTCATTATGTGTAGGTGAGCATAAGTTTGTGTAAACGATTTTTCACTTGTCTGATTGTATCTCTAACAATTGACATCAATTTGCACTTTTGTATGGACCCAATGATGCGCTGAATATGTATATACTATATAAAACAAGTATTTATCTGTGAATCAAAGTTACAATGCATTTCAAAGACTTCACAGCTACACATTCAATGCAATGAAGGTCTCTTTAATTCATTTATATATTTTTCAATAGAACTTATTCATTTATTATTCTATGAAGATCTTAAAGCTTTTCATAATAGTCTGTTCAGTTAATCGCGTCCATGGCCGAAACTTGAAGAGCTGGACTTACTAAATTTGGTATGTGGGTTCCTTTATACCGTACAAATATGAGGATTAGTTTTAAATGGGAATATCTGCCCCTTCGAAACTGAAAAAGAACGTAATTCGTTTCGCATTTTTAGAGAATAAAAGGCTTAATTGTACTTCAAGCGACAACCCCGAAGAAATATGCTAATTTCAATCGAATTTCAAATCAAACTACTATAAAATGAATCAGTCGAAAGTTGAATTCTTATGAAAACAAGCTTTAGCACACTGCAAGATTTTGTTGAGAGGTCAAATAACAAAATATTCATTTATTTACAAATGATTTGTGTGTACAGAGCTTATTATGTGTAAAGAAACATATGTGGGTACATCATTGGGAATGTAAATAGGGAGAGGGCGACTGTGAACTGAGATACATATAACAATTGCACTCTTTGTCCAAGTAAGTTCAATGTTTGACACTAACAATTAATGTCATTCAAATGCCAGACTAGACGCCATATTCTGAGAAGTGTGCATAAAGCTATAATGGAAATATACTCAAGAGAGTTTCTTAAGAGTGGGGGATGACAGACTGGGATTGATTATATGTATATATTCATGAGTTGCAGATAGGTGGCAAATCTATTCAGAACTACAGAGCGCAGTCAGAGCTTAGTATATAAGTATTATATTACTTATACGTATCTGGATATTGTATGTAGTATATATATTATTCAGTTTTCACTTAATGCCAACGTAGATGGTGCAAATATTATCACAGCTGTTCTGAGCGTACTGCGAACTGTCTGAACTGTTAAGGTTGACAGTTTACTTGTCAACACTAAACAAACGTGTACTATTTGCACATAAACTCTAGATAATCACGCAGGTAAGTACTTATATACTTGATAAGCCATTGGAATGTAAAGCTTAATACAAAGATATCAATAATTTAGTTCATGCAATGTGAACTTCTCATGAAACAAGATTGAAAATGTTCATTTCATGAAATCCATGTACATGAATTTGCCAAGGCGCAGCCAACTTAACACTGCGATTTTAATGTGTGAGTGTAGTTATGATATATAATAAATATTTTTATTTTGTTCAATAGAATGTGAACTTCTCATGAAACAAGATTAGAAATGTTTATTTCGTGAAATCCATGTACATGAATTTGCCAAGGCGCAGCCAACTTAACACTGCGATTTCAATGTGTAACTGCAGCTATGATTTATTATAAATATTTTCATTTAATATCCTTATAATTCGAATGCTGCAATTCAGATAAAGTCCTACATAAAAAGTTATTTTTTATTATAATTCCTTACTATTATTATTTAAGTTAACAATTATATTATACCGAGTATACCTTTTGAGAAATATTTTTATTATTATTTTAATTTCAGGGACGCTTTTCAATTTGCCAAATGAAAATGAAACGAAAATCATGGCATCTATAGCAAAATCTAAGTAACAGTCGAACGCGCATAAGTTGAAAGAAGAACTTGGCCAACAGTGTTAATGGCTTTGAGTTTGTTAACATGGCCATTAGACAGCCGGCCTGGACTGTGTAAATGAAACTAATGAAGCTGCCGGCTGAACATCAACCGAGCCAAGAACATCAACTACCCCAGTCAACTACAGCTGAGGCTCCCCAGTGTCGCCGCTGCTGACATCAGAGCGCCAAGTCTCGAGCTGCGAGTTTAAGCCAGGCTAAAGCTGATCTGGAGCTGGCTGTTGTCGATTCTTACTAGACAACATCTGGGGGCAGCAGCCAGTATAGATGATTGTTAACCGGTTTGTTCAACGGAGGCAACACACACAAAAAAAAAATAACCCGTTTGTCTGACGATTTATTCAAGCATTTTCAATGTCATGTGCTGGCTTTTGTTTGAACTGGTATGGCCCGGCCGGGGCAGACAGGCCTTTTACCAAGCAACGACGAAAGCATCATCTACTTTTTAACCCATATGCGGAGATCAAGATTGAAATTTATGCACCGATTGGGAGTACCTCCCGACTATTGATGGCATTATTGTTTGTTTCTTATCGATAGTTTGCGAAAAGTGTGTCTCATTTCAAATAAAAGTTCAAAACTAAGAATTAAATACCATTATAGATGAAATTTAAACCTATCGATAGTATCGATTGTGCGATCTAGGCTGTTACCAGTGTTGTCAAAATATCGATACTATCGATGATTCATAGTTTTTTGCGACTATCAATACTCATTGATATTTTTTTATGCTATAAAAATTTTCGATAATTCACCACCATCGATTGTTTATGATACTTTTTTGATTAGTTTTTAAGCGATAGTTTTAACACAAAATATGAATTTAGTTCTAAATATGACCACGTTGTTGATTTTCAAGCTTTAACAATTTGTAGTAATAAAATTATCGATAATAACGATAGTAATTTCTCGATAGTTGTTGATAGTTTTGAAAAATGACATCTGTAATTGTCGTCTGTTTTAATGTTCAGAACTTTGATATCTATGCTGTAATTAGTTTTATGAAAGTATTCAAAACTATCGATAGTTACGAACCATTAGTACCTCCCCGGTAGAGCGTAACCATAACCTAATTGTCGTACTTAAACGGCAATGGCTATCATCACCAGCCATTGTATTCAACAAAAGGCCGCATCTAATAGCCAAATTGACTCGTTTTATAGCTGTATCGCATGCTTTTCAAGGTTAGTTAGTGTTTTGGAGTTTTTGGTGTCTTTGTTATGTTCTGCTTTATGCGGACCCACACGACGTGTTGCCAGACAAATTCTTCCCACAACCTTGGTTACGTCTGGCAGCGCTTAGGAGCTGTGAATTGGCCCCCGACCGCACCCGACCCCACCGACGGCTCGGACCCCGCCCAAGTTTAGAATATTAATGTGAATGCGGTGAAAGTGCACACTTGGCAGCGACGCGTCGCGACGTGTCTGTGACAGGCGACAGCTGACAGCAACACATTAAAATGTCACCTGAATAAGTTAGTCATTCTCTATAGGAAAGTTGAAGGTGCCGGCAAACCAGTAGAACTACAAAACTTTTCAAAATCCCATCGTCATAATACCAAAGAATTATTAAGTACTATTTAGTATAAGAACTTTGACCGTGAATAAAACATGTGCTTAGTATACATATTAAAGTTTTATTTAAATTATTAGTGTAAGACTGGGGTTACTTTTCAAGTGGCGCTCAAGCAATCGAAAATCTTTCTTTCAAACAATTCTTATCAGGTTTTTTAAATGGAAATCTTTCCTGCGTTGACCAACACTGTCCAAAATATGATCATTTAAGGAAACTGTACCGTATTTACGCCCTGTATCCATAAAATGGGAAAAGGGTGAATTAAAACTGTGCAAATCTATGCAACAGGCAGGAGAGGACATCTGCGACCCTATAAGGTATATATATCCTTGATCTCTATCAATAGTCGAGTCGATCTGGCCCTGACCGCTCAAAATTGGAATTTAGGTTCCTGTATAGCGGTCGTTATCAAATTTTGTTAAGATTTGATGTAATGTGATATTGTAGTAGCTTCTATATGTTTTGGGAAGCCAAGAACCCTATTAAAAAGTCTGAACTTCGTTTATTGCTTGCATTGATTTTCTTGAATAACTGAAAATGATGAAATTGCAATCATTTCGCAGAATATTTTTATATTATTAAATAATATATGCTAGCAACTGATAATGAATAACTGTGTTGATATGCCTTCATATTCGAGAGCTGCAAGAATGAGCATACGAACGGGATTTTCCCATATGGTGTAGATTGAATAATAATCTCGTCTGTTGCGGAATATTTTAATGCACAATCGCGAAGCGAATGTTTATTATTAATAATCGCAATTTCTACCACTCACAAGAGCAAATCATACGCTATAGGCATAACATATAGCATAGCAACAATCAGTTTTAAACTAACAAATAAATCCATGCGTAAGAAGACGTGCAATTTGCCACGTCTGAGTCTAAACTCAAACTCAAATCGAATGATGTTCGTGTTAAATACAATTTTATCAATACATTTGATGAAACAAGTTTGCAAATATGATTTATTTATGAGTTAAAATACTTATATGTGCAAAAACAACTTTTTATGCAGTTTACTAGAAACACTAAACAGTTGTTATTCTATACCTATAGGAAAGCAGGATTGTTTCTCTGAGAACAAATGCCTTAAGTATTCTTATTAGTTTAGTATTTTAGCATATTCTGCCTAGATGGCAAATATCAAATTTCAAGATTGAAATTTCTTCAAAAGTTAATTTAAATATATCATATTTTATTTTGGAATGTTAATAAAATTGAAATGCCAAGTCAATTTAGACCACAAAACAAGGCCAAGTTTTGAAATAGCGTTTTATACTAATTTTGATGTTCTCAATCTATTAAATGTTCAAATTGTAGATTACAATTGTTTCAAACTTTAAAATTTAAAACTCTGTAAGGGGAAAAGTCCTACAAATTTTATTTTGGAATATTAATAAAAATTGAAATGCCAAGTCAATTTAGACCACAATACTTGATCAAAAAGACATCCCGTATTGAAATCAATCAAGTTTTGACAAAGTTATGAGAATATGCAGAGTATGAGGTAGTTTTTTCGGAAAATCAATAATATACAAATGTCATGTTACTTAGATTTGATGAAGACATAGAATAGAAATAGACAAACAGAGGGACATCGCTATATAAACTCGATTATTGATGCTGATCAAGAATATACTATATACTTTGTTGGGTCGTTAACGCCTTCTTCAATGCCTTACACATTGTGAGACAAAATTATAATAGCCTCTCTGTAAGGGTATAAAAATCCCATTTGCAACGCTCGCCTTCTTTCTTTTATGCTCGTATGTTTGCCAATTGTCTTCTGTTATTTTATTGTCTTTTCAGGTTCAATGTGCTGTACAAAATTCTAAAAATCACAAAATCACGCCGCTTTTTTGGCTTCCTGCATGACTTTTATAAAACTTTAGTATTGTGTTGTTTCACCTTAATAGTTTAGCCCAAATTCTTTGCTGTTTTGAAAGTAAAACATTATCGTATAATGGGTACCAATATTGGCCAATATTGCAATATCATTTTATAAAACAAAAACAGTGTGTTAAATTCGTGTGTAAACATTTAATCACATTAATTCTATGCGAAAGTTCACTTTTAGTACCATTAAATGCTGAGGTGCAGCCAACTTAACTACGTGCTTGGTATGTGTATTTTTCATGTGTGGCATTTTTTACTGCCTGTTCCCATAAAATGGGTAAAAAGGGGGTACTAAATCTGTGCAAAGAAGGAGACATCTCCGACCCTATAAAGTATATATATTCTTGATCAGTGTTAAAAGAGATTTCGATTTGGCCATGTCCGCTTGTCTATCCGTCTGTCTGTCCGTCTGTATGCACGCGTCAATCTCAGGAACTATAAGAGCTAGAAACAGCAAATTTGGGATGTACGTTCCTGTATACCATACGCAGATCCAGTTTGTTTCCGATCTCAGATATCTCCCCCGATTCCCCCGAAATTCGATCAACACGTTTTACAGCCACATAAAACACGGATAAAAAAGCTGGAACATTTTTGAAATTCTAAAATAAAGAAATCATGTGTTCTATACAATCTTAAAGGTTTAATTAGCACATTTAATTTAATTTGACCATTTGTTCTGTCAATTAGCAGCAATAATTGCTTTTGGAGGTGTGTTTGGAGGATAGGTTTCAGCTTCGGCTTCGGCTTCACTGCCTTCCTGTATCCCAGTGTTGCCAAGTCGAATATTGTAATTATTTTAATAAATCTCATTGCCAGTTGGCAAGAGGTAATGTGTGAGGCCAAAAGCGACCACAAGAAATTCGCATTCGTATTCGCATTGACACACGACAGTGAGTCATAAATATTTAAAACATTGCACATGGTCATGAATTCGCTGGCCGCGTTCAGCGTTCGGCGTTCATCGTTCAGGGCAAACTCAAATTGAAAGAGCGTGAAATGGTCAGGGCCGTCTCTGGACGTTGCCTGAGTAGCCAGCCCTCAGGTAGGCGTGGGTTTTTAATAGGCCTGTTGCTTTCCCGCCGCTGCCACTCCGTCCCCGTCCCCGTTCCCAGGTGTGCCCACATTTGCTGGCCATGTGGCACGCATTTGCGCTTGAATGTTGATGTTGACTTGCGGATTGCAGCAACAGCCGAGTCACGGCAACCACAGAGAGCAACAACGGCAACAACAACGGCACTGGTAGGCGCTTTGGCACACTGAAACTAAACTAATTATAATTATAATTATATGAAGTGTGTATAAATTCGAAAATTGGGTATATTTTCTAAACAGAATTCTCTTTAAAATAAGAATTTAATGCGCTTGTTTCATTTGAGTATAAAATATATCGAAAGACTTCTGTCTGGAGTTTTCAGTAACAGTTTTTATACCTCCACTAAGTGGAAATTGATTTTTGAATAACTCTTGTTTGGATGATGCGATCGTTCTGAAATTTTGAAGAATAAGAGCTGGCATACAAAAATAAACGTATAACGAAAATGAGGGCTATATCTTTTTAAAGGTCCCTAGAAATAACTGCTTTTAATGAAAAGATAAATAATTATAATACTAAATGAAATTAGAAATGAGTAGTTTAGCCGAGTTTCTGGTAAAATAAACTTTTCAAGTTGAAATTTTCTCAAGCTTGTTTTCTGAATACTGTTCTTAAATATTACAATACATATTTAACAGGCATTGCAACACTGTGCAAGACTCGCTTGCAGCCACAAAATCATAATAATTAAGAGAAATGAGTAGTTGAGCCGAGTTTTTGGTAAAATAAACTTTTCAAGTTGGAATATTCTCTAGACTTTTTGCTGAATACTGTTCTTAAATATTACAATCCATATTTAACAGACATTGCACCACTGTGCAAGACTCGCCTGCAGCCACAAAATCATTAAGGTTTATGACAATTTTTGCGCAAAGCTCACGAAAACAAATTGTGTAAATGCAAATAGGTAGTAGTAGTATATGTAATTGGTAACAACAATGCCTAAGTTCATTGGTCAGTAGGGAAGCACAACAATAGCAAGACAAAGATAACAACAGTTGGCCAAAACTGGCAGACAACTTCAGCTTAAATCAGTGGCAATAACTTCAGGCCAACACGAGACTGACGAGACGGGGACGGGGACAGGGGGCATGCAATGCAAGTAAGTAAATTGTCACTTGGTTGGAAAGTCGACGCGTGCAGGCAAATAAGCAAACGGAACTCTTCAAGCTGCCCAAACAGCGGAAAGTGGCAACGGAAAGGGGCAGCGACTGCCGCCGTGAGACGCACAGTGGGGCATGCTCATGAAATGAGTTAAAAAATAGCTACAAATTCTACCTCTTTCTAGAATTTTGGGTTACTTATTTCATTTGTCAAAAGATGAAACTTTATAAAATATTTCTGGCTTTTAAATTGAAAATAAATGTATTAAAAAAAAACATTCTCTTTTCATTCGTTTGTGAGCCTTAAATTTGAAAAAGATGAGCTATATTATATATTCTTTGGATTTCACATTAAATAGAAATTAATAAAAACAACATTCGCTTTTTATTGGCTTTTAATTTGGCATACAATTTCGAATTTAAATTTAGTTTGAAAAAAAAAAACGATTTTTTTCATATATTTTCATAATTATATATTTTTATAAATTAAATTTGGAATGTAATAAAAAGATGTGTTTTCTTTTATTCTCATAAATTTCTATATTAATAATTTACTCAACCAATATTGAGGGTTTATTAAGAGTTCTTTCTAATGTTAATAGAGTTTTAGAATACTTAAGACCATTCCTTTGCATATTTACACTCCTTAAACAAAAGAAACCTGAAATAAGCTATTGAAAACCATATTCTTATTCAATGTACACCCTTTTTAAGAGATATAGAGATTATTTTGTTGTTCTTAGTGGTTTTTGGGGTCCTTAAATGAGGAGTTTAGCTGGAGTTTGACATCGGGCGGAATAAACTCAGTATCCTTACACTTTCTGTGCGGATGATTTTAGCCATAAAAACATCAGAAGAGCCCACGGTGCGACAACGTTTAAATGTAGGACAAGCAAGCCGCAGACAAGGTGGTAGAAGAAGCTTGAGAGGAGCGAGGAGCGAGGAGAGTGAAGAGAACCGAGTAGACGGCAGCGACACTCGAATTGACTTCGAGGGAAAGTTAACCAACTTTGTTTACTTGTTTTGCTTTTGTGGTTGTTGCTGTTGTTATTGTTGTTGTTATTGTTGTTATTATTGTTGTTGGTTTTATGTCTGTTTATCGATTTCTAGATCGCGCTTAAAAATAATCTGTGTGAACAAATCGCAGACTTAGAATTTGCATACGCAATCAGCGCCCAAAACATTTTGTTCAAGCGTTCGCGGGGCGGGTGGGTGACCGGAGAACCTAACCACAATTAGTATGGTCTGAGATTTCCGCTGGAAAGGCCCTCTCCCCCCTCACCCCGTATAACTGCCAACGTTTTTCAACAAATTTGGTTTAACTGTGATAAATTGCTTTGGTTTAACTCGATTTGGCAAGGGAAAGTTTCCGTCTGCAAATTTGGCAAATTAAGCTAAGCACACAAGGAAATAGAAGATCTTCTAGCAAATGAAATAAGTTAGTTAATGCATATTTGAGTTGATGATTAGCAGGCTAAATTCCCTGACTGTAAATCATATTTATGGCTTAGTGTGTATACCAAAAATAGGTATAATAATAAAGTCGAGTCGTAGGCGAGTACTCATAAATTTCATTTTGATTTAATATAATATATTGTACTCTAATTAATAAATAAATAACATATGTGTGATATACGACGAGTAATAGATGAATTCTTCGACTTGAAGCAGCCTATATTGAAATTAAAACTGGTAGTCTCTTCGAACTCAGAGACTATATAAGCTAGAGTTAGAAAATTTGGTATATGAGCTCTCATTGTTTACCGAAACACAATAAAAACATTCTTTCCTGAAATCAATTATAAATGCTAGGTATTTTAAGGTTTATTTGATGGATATAATATCGGAATTTTCGCCATATTATCTATTTAAAAACTCACCCATCATACACACGGCAAGTTGTGTTATTTATGCGCTTATCTGAGGCTCTGCGACGCCGATCCTCAAACAAATCCTTGACAGCCGTCACGCCGAGCACAAATAGCACCGGAATCATGGCCACCTCCTTGCCAAAGGCATTTATAGCGGGCACCCAGTTCAGCAGGACAATGAAAATGAAGTACAGATTCGCCACGCGATGGAACTGCTCCAGTAGATTCTTGGGTATGAAGGAGAGCAGCGTGTACTTGGTTGTGCGTATCTTGTTGCCCACAAACTGGCCATTGGGATGCTCCCGTTTGGGCGTCTTTGGGGGCACCGTGTGGTTGGGCACCAGCATGCGATAGCTGCGCTCCTCGAACTTGTCGTTGGTGTTGTAGTTGCACAGGCCGAGGCGCTTCCACCAGGGCGGTGCCTCGGTGCGGCGCAGCGTATAGATGGACTCCGAGCGGGATGCTTGCCGGGAGTGACCCCGGGCGCCCGTTGCCGAACTCGGCGCCGAGGGACCAAACTCGCGCTCCCTGACGGGCTCATCCTTGTGGCCGGGCGGCAGTATAAAGTCCGTTTTGGAGCCCACCCGACTGTGGCCACGGCCCGCGGGCGCCGCACTGCCGGGCGGCGAGTCCGTTATCTGGCCCTGAGAGAAGGCACGCTGGTGGCCCTTCATGGCGGACTTGATGGGCCGACCGCCGGCACCGACAGCCACAATCGCCCCACCGCCATGGCTGACCGAACGTGCATGGCCACCGCGCGTCGATCCGGCGGGATTGAGCGTGGTGGGGGCGTGGCTGGATATGATGGCCACTCCTGGTATGCCCGGTCCGCCGGGCATGCTACCTGTGGCCGTGCTGCCCACCTGATGGGTGCCCGGAAAGACATAGGTGCGCTCCGGTTCGCCGCTGCCGTTCGCTGCCAAGGCCATTGCCATGCTGGGCGCGGCAGCGGGCAACATTGTGTGGTGGTGTTGTGCTTGTTGTGCTTGTGCTACACCCTCGCTGGCCAGGTTGGGTGGTGCGGAGCGCTGTTGTTGCACAACTAGAAACTTTCGCCGCAAGTCTTCGGTGTTCGCTGAAGGCATCTTCGCCAGCCAACACCATTAGGTTACGTTCTTCTGAGAATTCGTGTGCGTTGCAATTGAGTTCTTGGTTTGGATTTTGATTACGGTTGGCCGGGAACGGTCCAATCAGCACCTTATGCCAGTGCCGTTCCCGTTTTTCGCGTTGACGCATCAGTTACAACCGCCATTATCACCTGGAGTGAGCAAAGTAGAGAGGGAGAGAGAGAGAGAGAGTGAGACAGAGAAACGCAATTAGTTAAGTGAAATTACTTAATGGCAGTGATAAAAATACAAGTTTGTGCTGCTAATTACACTCAAAGGTTTCTTGAACTTACAGACACACGCAGGTGCTAAAAAAACTATCAATAGCATTATCCCTGCAACACTATCGATAGCAGCAAAATCAATCGATTGTTACAATCAGGAATACTATCGAAAGTTAAAGTTTGGAAATCTTCTTAGATAGAATGTTTGGTTGTTTTATTACTCAGATAATACACATTATACACAGTTATGATTGCAAGAACAAACTCTCAATAGCATTATCCCTGCAACACTATCGATAGCTACAATCGATTGTTACAATCAGGAATACTATCGAGAGTTAAAGTTTGTTAATCTTCTTATATAGAAAGTTTAGTTGTTTCAGATCTCAGATAATCATTATACACAGTTATGATTGCAAGAACAAACTATCAAAAGCATTAGTCCTGTTAAACTATCGAAAGTGACAATCGATTGTTACAATCGGGGATACTATTAAGGGTAATAGTTTGTAAATATGCTTAGACAGAAAGCTTGGGACTTTAAATTATTAGATAGTATAGATAATACACAAATACAATTGTAATAACAAACGATAGTGACTGCAGAGCGTGTTATCGATACTATCGAAAGCATTATATCGATCGTTTTGCAGCCCTAGCAATTACTTTTAGCTTTAGATTTAAGGCCGGTGATAAAAACACTGAACGTTTCACTTAAAGGTTTGTCGAACCCACCAGACACCCGCCCGCATACCCGCACACCCGCACACTGGCACCCTCCCCCACAAAAGCGTAGCAAAAATCGTGCTCCCAAGCGCGCCCTTGATTTCAAGCTTCCGATAAGTTTCCACCAAGCGTAAAATATCACGAAAAACGACTACAACAAATATAACAAAACGCACACCAAAAAAACAATGAATGGCCGCAAGGTCAAAGATTAAACCGAGGTCATGCAGAGTGTAGATTGGAGAGGCATTCGGTATACTCAAGTTTTGAAGATTGTGTCAGATGTTTGAAGCCCAGTTGATCGATGGACAACGACAAAGTTCATGGCGTGCCAAATTGAAATGTTAACCTAATGCTTGATACTGTCAGAAACGATGTTCTCATTTTTATAACATTTAATACACAAACTGTATATTTTTATTATCAAAAATAAAAAAGAAAGAACCTTTTCATTACAACAAATATTAATTCTAGAAATTCAAATAGGGATTACATCATTTAGCAACAAAGTCAGCAAAGATGATCTTTAAAAGATCACATCAAAATTGAAATTAATCTGAATAAATGGGTTCCATGGCCATAAATCAGATGGGGCTTGAGCTCGAGCTATGGCATATCGAAAGAATTAGCTGCACTTCATGAAAATGTAATAAAATATGATAATCGCATTTGATGCGGCATCTAAAGTTTGTATTCCATTTGCATAGATGACAATTGAAAATACAAAAGAAACGCTTTAAATATAATAGTATTGACTACCCTAGTAAATGGAATAAGACTACAAAACATTTTCTTAGATTCACTTAAGGCGAAATAGTCAAAAATCTCCATCATTTAATGTGCGCATTCAACAGAACTAAGCGCTGACTGATTTGTTTCTCCTAAACGATATAATTGAACAGAATATTTTTCAATTACCTTAGATTGCTTTGCTTATTTTACAAAGATCGCTGACTTGAAGCACCACAGAATTGTTATGATTGATTTTTGGTCAATAAACCAATAATTTTTCAATGAAATTTCAGTCACAATAGACAAAAAGAAGTCAGCGATTAGTTGTGCTGAACGAAACCAATCATTGACATGTTTACCGCGTGTATTCTGTGGAATATATGATTTTTTACTCCCTGTACCCATAAAATGGGTAAAAAGGGGTTATTGGATCTGTGCAAAAGTATGTAACAGGCAGAAGGAAACATCTCCGACCCTATAAAGTATATATATTCTTGATTAGTATCAAAAGAGACTTCGATTTGGCCATGTCCGTCGATCTCAGCAACTATAAGAGCTAGAGCCACCAAATTTGGAATGTAGGTTCCTGTATAGCGGGAGTAGGTCCAGTTTATATTGGATCCGAGATATTCCCCCCACCCCACCCCACCATTCCACCGCTTTTCCATAAAAACTGTTTTACAGTGATAATTTTTAGCTTTGTCTGTGTAAGTGTACGAAGATGCTATTGGAAATTTATGACCTGGGTACAGGGAGTTTTGTAGTCTAGTTTTGTATACTCGAATTTAGCATTCTTACTTGTTTTAATGTCCAATTATCAAATTTACAAAAGGCACTTGAGAGTAGCAACATATTAGAAGTGCAGAATATAATTTGGTATTGCTAAAGCTATGTTTATCACATTGTCTTCTTTATGATATTTTCTTCTGAACATTTTGATATCTATTTATGATTTGATATTTATTTATTTATTTATTTTTATCATTCCTAGTGCTACAAGATAAAGCTTATAAGTAAGGGCACTAGTCAATTTTGATATAGTTCTGAGGTATTAAATACAAAATAAATGTAAACTATTATTTTCATATTTTGATAATCAAGTGTATAAAATAATTGACAAAACAGCACGCGCGTAAAAATTCCCAAAGTATTTCAATAAAAATTGTATTTAGCCGCGTATAAATTTAAATAAATTACACAACCAATCGGACACGAAGAAAACAAATACATAAATGGCCTCTAAATGAAAGAAACATTGTTTTGTCTATAATTGAGCTGACTTTTGGCAATTTATAGAACAATTCTTAAAGTTGCGCATTTGAATTCGCTTCAGTAAACAATATTTATTTTATTTCATTCAAGTGATGAACTAATTTCAGTTTTTTCGCTTGTATTACAACAACAAAATAAATGGTATATATATAGACAAATGTATGTATACGTGATATATGGAAAGAAAAGGAAGAACACATGTCGACACACTAAAATCCTAATTTTAATTCAGCACACTCCAAAGTTTCCAGACTTTTTGCTATTTATGTAATTACGCTAGGAAAGGGTCTAATAAAACTATGATGAATTGTGTAACCGCATTAAAGAAGGCATTTTTGAACACTGGAGAATATTTACATTATATTTATATATAATTATTTATATATTTTTATATATTTATTTCAAGTTAAGTTGATAAAGTGATTTCTGATCGCTTAAAAATGAGTTTAGTTTCTTAAATTGATTCATTTTTCCGCAAGAGTTTTTAAACCTTGTTAACCTGAAGATAACTGCTTTCCTAGAATGTTTTTTACTGAAAGCCAGACAATTTCACGTTGTCCTTGCTCGTTTTAAAAGCCCACAAAGCTTTGTTTGAGTCATAAAATAAAATTTATATGCGCGTAGCAAATTATCTTGTTTTATAGTTCGATTCTAGGGAAATTTCAACCTCAACAAAAGTGTGAATGACATCTTAACTTATCACATAAGTTGAAAATAATCTTAATAGTTTTTCTTTGCGCTTTGTTCGCCTAAAAGGCAGGCCAACTATTTATTTTATTTATTTTTCATTTTGGTTAAATTGGCTTTTTGACTTTGTCGTGCCAATAAACCATAAAAAACACACAAAGCCACGTCCGCTGAGACAAGCCTTAAGAAAATTAAACAACAAGAAAAGTTCTTGGCGAATTCTCAAAACCTTTTTTGGTTTGCATACCCTATAAAAGGAAAGTCGGTTTATGCGTTAGTTGCGTATGAATTTAACATCATAACATGAATGAATATTAATAACAGGACTGTAACTGTTAATATCTGGACTCTGACTGTTATTGAGACTGTCACTGTTAATATCTGGATTGTGACTGTTATTGAGACTGTCACTGTTAATATCTGGATTGTGACTGTTATTGAGACTGTCACTGTTAATATCTGGATTGTGACTGTTATTGAGACTGTTACTGTTAATATCTGGACTCTGACTGTTATTGAGACTGTAACTGTTAATATCTGGACTCTGACTGTTATTGAGACTGTCACTGTTAATATCTGGGCGCTGACTATGAACCTGTTACTCTCGATATTAACTCTCAGATAATAACAAGACTGTAACTGTTAATATCTGGATTCTGACTGTTATTGAGACTGTCACTGTTAATATCTGCGCGCTGACTACGAACCTGTTACTCTCGATATTTACTCTCAGTTACAGATCCAAAGATATTGCTTATGTCTACTTTCTTTAGATTCTTTTGTGAATTTGTATTTGATATAGATATATATAGATTTGATATAGATATATATATATATATTTGATATACTTGATTGATGATACTTCGTGCTCGTTAAAGGGTATCTGATAGTTGTGCTCGACTTGTTTGCAGCAATTGCACGCACTGTAAGTTTCTAGTTATTGATTTATATTGTTCCCGAACTGACTAGAAAATATCTCGTCTGTTCTATGCGAATCTTTCAAGTGCAAACCATTAATACTCCCCCAATTTTGTAGGCTTTAGGGATTAAAAAAACGACTATAACAACAAACCGACAGATAAGTTTCTTGTGGCTTCTGGCACAAACCAATTAGTTAGTGCCGAACCACTTCAATCAGTTTTTGTGTGCTGACTTCAAAAGTTTTGGCCCTGTTGAGGTCTGGTCTCGGCATAAGTGGACTGTATTTATAGCAGCCAGATGGAGCAGAGTGAGAGCATTAAACGCACATGCGAAATAAACTCGAAAGATAAACAATGCCAAGCCCAGTGAAAATACGAAATTAGTTATCAATAAGCCAAAGGCAATGGGAAATGGAATGGGGAAAGGCAACAAAATAAATGTGCGCCGTTGTAGGGTTCATTGTATTTCCATAAAAACAAAAGTATCTTAAAGATACTGCGAAACAGGTGAACAAAAATGGCGCAAAATGTTTTTGAATATACGACGTGTATTTTTGAATGTAACATGTTACTTGTATTTAATATAAATACAATTATTTATTGTTTTGTGCGCTACACGCTTAAATGAACACTTCAGTTTAATCAGCGATTAGCCTTGCACAGAAAATACGTTTGTGGACATGGCAATTATAAAATAATTTATAAATGTGCTTTAGAGCAGTTAAAGCTAAAAACAAAACAAACGAGACTGCTCTAAACAAGAGTGCTCAACTAAAAGATACCCTTTCTAAAAAAAAACACTTTTGTGAGCAGTGTAGAGATCTTTATAAATTAACATGTCAGCAACTGGCTGTTAAACTCAAAAGGATCTGTTATGTGAATGCCTGTGCGCTTCTGTTTTCTTAATGTTAAATGGTATGCTCAAAATGGTCTGTTATGTTATGCGTCTGCACCAACACACAAACATCTTAGCTATTGGGCTGTTAGACAACAGCATCACCATCTAGGAGACTCCAAAGAGTACACCCGCTGGACCTTCCATGGAACGAAGCAGAATGAGATTTAAAACATAATTTTATAATCACAAATGAAATTATACAAACATTGTAACCACACCTGTAAACGATACAGATAGTACCCCAAGAAATAATTTAATTATTGTCTATGAAAGACAGATGTTAAATGAAGCTTAAAAGACAGTTTTTAGAAAAGAAAAAAATGTTAGAGTTTCTCGTTTTTCCTAACTTAAAATGGTCTGTTATGTTAAGGCTTTGTTTCGTTTATTTTTGTGTTAAGAATGTCTCAGTTTGATTGTCAAAATTCGCTTAAGTAAATTCGCTAAAAATTCGCTTTAAAAATATATTATTATTTCATCAATTTGTTTACTATTGGCTTGAGCTATGAAAATATATTTCTTTAATTGATTTTAACTATTTGATTCTCCCTGGTAGTCAAACTTTATATATAGCCTCGTTTAGTGTTGTATCTTTTAATTGCGTTTTTATAGCCTTTTTTGGATCATTTTCTGAGTACAGGGTATAATGACATTGCCAGGCGGGCGGACAAATGCGATTTTAACAGCAAATAATTATTGTAATTTACAAAAATGTTAGAGTCACACATTACAATAGGCTGACTTTGCAAATGGTGGAATGTTATCATTGAATAAAGTGAAGCGCAAAAGCCCAAAGGTTTCTAAAATATAATAAACGAACGTTAATATTTGAAATAGATGATTTTGTGAATTCGTAAGAATGATAATTATATTTAAAGGATTTACTATGCTATATAAATACATTGTTTTGATGTAGAGTTAATTGTTCTTGCAGCTTTTATTTGAAAGACTTGAGTCTTTGAAGTCTAATAAGTAATAGATCTCTCTACCAATTAGAAGGTTAAGTTCTTGTAATGGCGTCATGCCGTTGTTATTGTTTATAGATCAGGTATATATATATACATTTGATATAAGTACGTAGATAAGTAGAAAGATGTTTATATTAGTTGCCTCAAAATGTGCGCATATTTTCGACAATTCACATTGAATGTTTACGAGTTTTGTGTATCTGAAATATTAAATTATTTGTTGTAGAATTTGAAATGAATTGGCAGATAAACAATGCAAATATTTCAAATAATTTCACACAGATTTCTAACAAAGGAACTACAATTGAGGGCAGAAATATGTGGTTTTGTTAAGATCAGTTCAATTTTCTATTTCATGCTCAGTATCTGCAATTCTATGTATCTATCTATATACTATATTCAGATTCAGATTCATTTGGTCTATTAGGTTAAAGCTTTTGAGCTGTGCCAGCTGTTGCCATTTGCCGGTCAAGAGATTAACTTTCACATCAAAAATGTATTTTTTTTAGCTTTCTGAGGGCGAATGGTAATGAGTCCGATAAGTAGGAATATATAAGCATTAAGTTTGTTTATTTATTTTACATTCAAGTAGGCAAAAGTACTTTTGAAGCACAGCTTTTCATCAATATATTAGTCATGCATATGAGAGTATTAAGAGGAAGTTACAGAAATGATGGATTTTTGTAGAACAAAATATCACTATGATAAAATTTTCCATTTATAAATGACAGTTACCGTTGAATAATCATTAAATTTACAAAGGTTAATTGGCGAGCAATCTAACAAAAGTCGCTCAAATAATTTCATATTCATTGTGATCAGAATGAAGAATCAAGCGATCTGTCAGCTTTGACAAATTGAATGCAAATCCATATGAACAAGTCAGTCCATTAATTTTCGATGGCTTCGAGTCGACACAATGGAGTCACAATTGCGAGGCGTTGCATGTGACACCCCGCATGGGAAAAGTTGCATGGGCGCGTGAGAGAATCCAATGAGACAAACAAAAAAGTTGCACGCCTAATTAGTCAAGTGTTGACACGGGCGGGGGCGATGGCGATGGCGGGGGCGGTAACCATTCAATTCACTTTGTGGAGAAGCTATTGGCCATGTGGGGGTGGTGGTGGTGGTGGGGATGCCTGGTCAAGATGGCGTAGAGAACTGAACGCCCAGAGCAATTTGGAGCAACAAATTAACACATTAATTAATTCAATTAGTTCAATTTCATTTCAGTCGGATTCACTCTCAGTTGTAGATTTTTCTATCATTTTTCTAAAGTTATTATTGTAGTTTATTATGTATGTATATATATAACAGGGTGACTAAGGGTCCCTGGATACGGCGGCACTCTCGGCTATGAATCTGCTGATGAGCTGGCTAGGGCCGGTTTAGCAACCCCTCCACACGGTCCTGAGCCCTACTGCGGGATTCAAGGTAGGAGCCTTTTCGAGGGAGACACCTTTTCTGGTCTTCAAGACCCTGGCTACTACTACTACAAGCTCTTTAGCTTGTTGGCCCTACCTTTAACAGGAAGACAGCCATCTTTCTAGGGTGGAAACAGGGCTTCTGGTTGTCTATTCCACAGTTCACCACACCGTTAAGTGCCACCCTAAAACCATGCGTCTATCCACTGATGCCGAGTGTAGACTCTGCAGGGAGAACGACATTCCCACTATTCCTCTCTTCGATTGTCATGCAATAATTTGGAGTCAAAGGAGATATCTAAGTAGGGAGTTTATGACCCCTGAGCTCGTAAAGAATGCCCCGACAAGTGACCTGCTCTCCTTCATAAGGGAGGTAAAGCAACTCTGGTCCCTGGAAACCTCTTTGCTGGAAGAAATAGACCAACGCTGCTCGCATTGCTCCCCATCTTTCCCTGCTAGTGGGGGGGAATTCCTTCCTCATTATAACTGTCTAGTTTGCGGAGTTTTCATTTGAAACCATATTTTTGGAGGCTACAATATAGTCAGAAGTTAAGAGTAGAGCAATATCGTCATTTCCCTTAAAAATTGAATTTTCTTTCTATTTACATATATTTCTTTCTGCATTTATACCTTGCCATTTAGCATATACTGAACCCAATTTCTAGGTAAAAATAAATAAACATTGCATTGAAATATTTACTTTTGTGTCTACTTATACAATTCCATTTCATTTTTAGCTTTACGACTCTGCGAGAATAATTTACATGACTGCTTTCCTTTACATATGCGGGATGAGAACATATAAAAGTATCTTTTATCTTTTTCCAATCATGTTTGAGCTCATATTTGGGCTGTTACTCTTGCTTTGTATGAGTTGAAACCAATGTGCCAAGGGCCAGTCATAAAGCATCGCCCATTCTTTCACTTTTACTGCCCAGTGCATGGCAATAGAAACTTATATTGGACGCTCGAGCCCCGAGCCATTAAAGTTTATGGCGAAACACACAGATGGAGGCGGCAAATGAGAGCTAGAGTGGAACAAACCGCACTAAATGTATAGGAAAAACGAAAAAACAAATCAACTACATAAGAAAATTATTGCTGTTGGTTGCAGTGCATTTAAAAGCGAAACAAACGATTCAACTCGGGCAATTAATCATGTTAGGCAAAAACCAACCGGACTCTTGAACCGAATAAATACGACAAAAACCAGAAACAGAAACGGATGCGAGTATAGTATATATAGTATATATTTTGCATACTCGTATGTCAAATAAGACTTTTAAATGGCATTTTCGGCATCGACAATTTATCAGCTAACCGGAACCTGACCAGCAATAAGCTTGTTTTATGAGAAACCTAAGTTTAAGACGTTAAAACGGAAGTCCAAGAATAAAGATACAATTGTGAAATATACATTGAGAGTTCGAATCTAGCTTTGGTAATGTATATCTCGAATGTACAGCGATATTTAATATGGGAATCGAGCAGTAAAAGACAATTCAAGTATCTTTTAGCAAGTAAGCGGAAATAAGTCAGCGATTAGTTGTGGTGAACGAGCGCAATGATGATTAACATTAATCGTAATCTTATCATGGTAAATATTCGTTCCAGACTTCCAAGTTCAATAGCTTTGTAAAAACCGAACTGATTTTTATACGAAATTCAATTTTGGTTATGATTGATATTTAAGTTTTTGACACCTTAACTTTATTATTACTGATCCTCTAAAGATTGACGTATTTAGATTGGAAATAGGTCGGAACATATACATACATATGTACATATATGTTAGCTAATAGTGGTCCCATAACAAATAGTTCATAATTTGAGCAATATCATATTTGATTATATCCGAATGACGATGCCAGCCGATAAGGGCGCAACACGGTATTAATTAGCTTAGGGCAGGCCCGGAAGAGTGCAAACGCCCTCAAAAATATAATGGCCTAAACACGAGTTATCAATTGACTTTCCCAGATATAGAGCACAACTGCGAACTGATAAGAAATTTAGCTGGAAATGTCAGCCACGTACACTCAGTTCCAAGCTTATCAAGATCTAATGGTATAGCACATGTATATATATAAGAAAAAAAACATATATGTATACAGGTCCGAAAAGTACAAACACAACGTCACTTCGGTAGTTCGTACTGGGTATAAGGTGATAAGACCGCTCGTAAAACGCGTCAAAATCAACACAAAATGTATTTGATTTTTCGTGTTTTATTCGTTTTTACTATTTGCCATCATTTAAATAGACAAATAGTGGCTATAATTACAGCCGTAAAACCGTAAAACCAACAAGCCACCGTTCCGGACCTTAGAGATCTCAACGTGTACACAAGTTGGGGCGGCGGCGGCTGCCGGTTCAGCTTCCGTTTGCTGCCGTCTGCTGCGGCATTTTCAGTGGGGAATTGGAGTCAATTGGCTGCGCCACGTTAACGGTTTCAAGCGAACAAAGCGAGCAAGAAAAACCTATATAGATCGTCTAATAGATTGCATAGGCAAGCAGAACAAGTAACAATGCTTCAATCGGGAGTGCTAGACTAGCAGATACCACGCAAGGCGCAGTGCTAACTTAGGATACGAGGTTAAATATAATAAAGTGTTGATCTTAAGAAGGTTTGATATGAATGTGGTCGATAAGGAGGTATTATAGTGTATATATTTCTAGTTCTAGATTTTCAGAATGTTTAAGATGAACGTAGTCAATTAGGAGTTATTATAAAGTATCTAGTGCTGAAGTCTTCAAACACACTTTGAGAGTTACGAATATATCAGGAATTTGTTCATTGAGCAACTTCTGTTTATTATCCGATTGTTATGAAATATGTAGAATAACATCCTAAACTAAGGAAATACCAAAAATGAAGACTCGTTCTTTAAAAATACTTCTGTGATTAGTTTATATTTCAATTAGAGTCGTAGCAGGAGAACAAATTAAAAGTTTTAAATCGATTTGAAAGAACATGGCTAGATCACAACTTCAATAAACCCTTGCTTAACTATTTTATGGTTACAGGGTATATAAACGACGACAATTATGAAAACAGTTAACAGTTGCTCAATGTAGAAATGCGCACTCAGAGAAAATACAAGTGGAATGTCAAAGAACCTGTGTACGTGTTTTTCTGCACAAAACAAAACCTTCTTCATCTTTCATCTTTGGTTCCGAGAAATACATAATTGATAACTAGTTTCATTCCAAATACTTACAGATGTTCGCAGCTGTAGTAGTCGAGTCTGTGATGAGTTGAGAACTAGGCATATTGAAATCTCGTTTGTTTTTTCTTCTCCATCTAACAATGCCCCTTTTTCTTCGAGTGTTGTCACGAATGCAATTAGCAAAGCAAAACAAAGTAACGTCCGTCAACTGACGCTGAACTCAATTGAGAAAAACGCTGAAGAAGCAGCATGTGGCAACAGTCACACAGAAGACAAGAGTTGCTTCAATCTGTGATGCTCGAGAATAAGAAGAAACAAATCAAGACGATAGAACTCCTGCTGTTAGAATGACCGCATTGAAAAGGCATCCGTGCACTAAATTCTCTTCTCAGCGCAATTAACGTAAAAATGAAGTTGGCAGCACCTAAACTATGAGTTGGCAGGGCTGCTCAAAGTAGTTCACAGCCCTCACAGCTGACTTCTGGGTGGTATTTAGAATGTAGGTGAAATTATTGCAATTCCTGTAAAATGTTTTTGTTTGTAACCATATTCCGTGAGATGTTATTTATTTAGCTAGCCCCACTGTGCCCTGTGGCAACAATGTAAACCTTAGCCAGAAACCTCAGACAAACAAATCAAAATTGTATAGTCGAGCGTGCTTGACTAGCAGATACCCTGTGGGGAGGGTTACAATCTCATTATTCTATGGCGTTTTATTATAATAAATGTAATTTAAAAACACAATTAGGACTAACTTTGACGGTGTAAAGATATCCAATAATTAGAATATTCCGTTTTTACCATCTTCTAGGTTATAACCTCAAGCGATAAGCTTAGGGAGGTGATGAATTCAAGAGCATTGGCTAGAGGGTTAATATGATTGGCGTGTCTATCATTTTGTCGATCATTTATGGGTGCAATTCCAAGGTCCCTCATTATATCCTTATTCCTTACCGGGAAACATCAAAAAAAAGTGCATTTTTATTTGAAAACATGGTCTGTTAATGTTAATAGCAACCCTGTGAATGTTAATACTAACAGTGGTAAGGTCTGTAACTATTACCGGGACTATGACTGTTAATCTGATATCTTGGCTGTGATTTCGAACCTGCTACTCTCGATATTCAGTCACAATGTGTCAATCACAGGTCTCAGATCAGCTTACCCCTTGAAGTCATCTTTATGGCTACAGGGTGTAAAGAGAAGTCAGAGAAGTTGCGATTGTTGGTATGTGTTTGTTTACTGAATGCCGGCACAAAAGGTAGTAGGTAGCAGATTAAGGAGTATGTTGAGGAGGGAGGGCAGGAAGGAAGGAGCGAGTCTGCGGCGAGTAAACGGCGAATCAGCGAGTGAGCGAGAGAAGCTGCGGGCTCAGGTAAAGACTCGTTAGTTAGGGGGAGTAGGTGACTGAGGCTGCCTGAGTAACTGGTTCTTAGCAACTAACTCGTTTGAGTGTGTGTGTGCGTGTGTCTGTGTGTGTGTATGTTCGGCTTACATTGCAATAATAAAATGAAAAAAAGTGGCAAATATAGCACAGAAACTTGTTTTTGGAACTTACCCAATGAAAACAAAGGTCTTTATATGGACTTTGTTGGAGAATGTTGATATGATAATTCTTCGCAGCTTGATATTCCTCTTTTAACTCAATCACACACAAACACACACACACACGGATTATTAACGTACAAATAAAAATTGCTATTTATATAAAAAGAAACGGATTATGAGCATGGCAACAAAATAGTATAACCGAGGTCAACAACAACAACAGCAGCAGCAGCAGCAGCTAAATAACAACAAATGCAATTTGGCCTGTTGATTTCATGAAATTGTCATTCAATTTCAGTTTTGAAACAGTTTTTCAATTAATAAATTGAATTATGCTTTGCCTTCCTATTGCTTTCGCACCACACGAAAATAACACGCAACACAACGAAACGCGAACCGCGAACCGCTCACTTTAGCCCCGCGCACCCCGCGTCCACAAGCCAACACAACACGTCTTGAGTGGTTCGAAACTCTTTTTAAATTTGCCACGAATTTGCGCTTGCTGTTTGTTGTTGTTGCTAAGAATTTCAATACAATTTTGGCCCAAATTGCATTTTCACTTTTTCAGACACACACACACACACGCTCACTCTCACAGACACACACACACACTCACACACTACTGCTGAGCATTATTTGTTGCCATTTCTTTTGTTATAAACATGAATTAAAACTTAAATGCATTTACATTGCAACGTGTTCTTTCTCTGCAATGCAACGAATGCAAATTATTTATTTCTTCGGCAACACAAGGAAACAACAAACGACGACACAAAAGTAAGAACCAAATAATAACAACAAACGCGTCCGACTCGTCCAGTGTTTTTTTTTTGACTGAGCGAAAATTCGTTAAGTTATCGTTGCACATCAGTCTTTGCTGCCGATATATATCGATATGCGTGTTGTACAAATACCGATATATCGAGCAACACATGCCGATACATGTTCAGGCACAACAAATGCCAATTTGCGCTATTGTTTGAAATCTTGATCCTTTTAAATATTAAATTAAATGCACAGGGTTTTAGAAGTAAATAACCTAAGAAGAAAATCAAAACTGATTTTAAGCAATAAAATGTAGACATTATACTAATGCAGACTATAATAAATATCATTAAATAATACGTTAGTTTCTACAAAATTATGATGAATTGGAAGTCAAAAAATTACAATCTTTGGATTTCTGGTAAATAGTCAGTAATATAGTATTTTTAATCATATATCTACCAACGAAACGTTCCTCGGGGCAGTATTACATTTGAAATTTGGCGGACTTTATGTTCTTCTTGAATATATACATACATATATATAGCTAACTGTCGTAAAAGTTCTCCCTGCCTACTTTTATGTCAATCACATATAACAAAACATTTGTGTTACATGTCTTGTTAGTTCAAAAGTATTTGGTTTTGAAATTTTTTGTTTGTTTTTATGTCTGCAAAACGCATTTATTGAAAGAGCGCGGAAATTGTAGCATGTGCAACAAAGCTGCTTGCTACACAATAGGTTTCCTCAACGCAGTTGGCAGCACGCAATTAAATCGAGCGAGTGCCCAGTTCTGTTAAGTTAACAGCTGTGTTGAGCAGTGAGACCATCTAAAAGTTAGCTAGAAATACATAAGTAAAGGTAAGAATGTTGGCATTTTCAAGCGAGTAGAGAAAATTATATTGAACGAAAATTGTAAAAACGTCGACAACGTCGCAGAGTGAAAAATCTTTGATTTTTATAAAACTAGCTGCTACATACTAATAAAAAAAAAGAAAACCGCTAACATGAATGAGGAATACGACGCAATAGTTCTGGGCACCGGCCTAAAGGAGTGCATATTGAGCGGCATGCTCTCCGTTTCGGGAAAGAAAGTTTTACATATTGATCGCAACAAATACTATGGCGGCGAGTCGGCCTCCATTACGCCGCTGGAGGAGCTGTTCCAACGTTATGGCTTGGAGGCGCCCGGCGAGAAATTCGGGCGTGGCCGTGACTGGAATGTGGACTTGATACCCAAGTTTTTGATGGCCAATGGCCAATTGGTAAAATTGCTCATACATACGGGCGTTACCCGTTATCTGGAGTTCAAGTCAATTGAGGGCAGTTACGTTTACAAGGGTGGCAAAATTGCCAAAGTGCCGGTGGATCAAAAGGAGGCGCTGGCATCTGATCTCATGGGTAAGTGTGGTTTGAAAAAAAAGATAACCGATACCGAAAAGAAAATGTACCAAAATATGTAATGCGAAAACTTGCGAAAAATTTGTATGTACATACATAGTTCGCTCCTATCTGCGCTCCCCCCTTTTCTACCGTTTTCTCCATATTTCTTTGTCTCGGCTTAACATTCGGGCGATTGGCACTCGCTGGTGTTGTTTTTGCTTTTGACTGTGACACGTATTTTGTAGTTGCCCCTGCTGTGACTGTGTATGTGTATATGTGTGCGCATTCAAAGCCGCCTTATTTGCAGCCTGCTGCCGCCCAATTAAAGAAATTCTCTGTGTTTTCTTTGATGCTGTGTGGCTCATCTAAACTGCGTAGCAGAGTGTATGACATGACAGAAAGTTTATTAAAAAACATTATTTTACGTTTCTATGCGCATTTACTTTACATGCACACATACACACGCATTGCATGCCAATTAGAATGCTGGCGTTGCCAGCTGTTTGCCTGACCGCGATGTGGCAACGCTGCGCACATATTTAAGTAATTAACCGTTGCGCTGATTCATTTTTCAACACCTGAGCGCTTGTTGTATTTGTTGTTGCTGCTGTTTGCAATTAACTGCTTTGTTTTGTCATAAAATTGTTTAAACAATTGGCACACTGCTGCTACAACTACAACAACAACGACAACAACGAGCCAAGCACGCTTTATTTATAATTGTTTCTTTTTGTTTCTTTTTATTTTTTGCTGGCCAGCTGCGAATTTCTTCATATCTTTCATTTCTGTTGCCAATTTAGTGAGCTGGCCATAAAGAGCAGGCACGCGAGGCGCATTGAACCCTTTCACTTTGAGCCATATGAATGTATGACGTCATTTAGCCAGCGGCTGGTGGTTGTTTTGGCCATAAATTAGAGGTTTCAAGTGTCCTGCCTGTAACTAGGGGGAGTCTAAGTACCAAAAACACCCCCCTGACGACCCATACCTGAACATATCCCTTTACGCATTTGCCTATACTAAAGATTGGTAAGGGATTCTAAACTTGATCCCGAACAAAGCACTTCCTTTCCCGATCCGCAGGCCTTTCAAACCCTTAAAGTTAAGAAAACGAAGTTCCTTTTTGAAGTTTCTCCGATACTTTTTGTTAGTAGGGAAAGGTAGGAGGAAAGGAAGAAACTTCATGATGTTAACTTCATCTTCTAAATCTCTGTCTTCTAAGTCTGTCTAACTCCAATATTATAGTTATTGGTTATATCTTATTTTACTTTTAACATAACATATTAATTTCCAAACTATAAGTATCCTGAAAATCTAAAATATTTGCATACCAATGTAAAATTTACATCATTGCAGTAGCAATGGTTAGTCCTGACAACAAAGAGTCCTTTTTCATGTATTAATTCTCTTTCATTATGATTTTTTTCTTTTAAAAATGGTCCCTGATGTAAATTCTTTTATATAATATCAAAATTTTGGATTTTAAAGGCCGCCCCTTCATAAAATGTTTGTTTGATAGATTTCCTTTGGAATCTGGCATATTTTTAATCCTAACCCGACACTGTTTTTATGCTCCAGGTATGTTTGAGAAGCGTCGCTTCCGCAACTTCCTGATCTATGTGCAGGACTTTAGAGAGGATGACCCAAAGACCTGGAAGGACTTTGATCCAACCAAAGCTAACATGCAGGGCCTCTATGACAAGTTTGGCCTGGACAAGAACACGCAGGACTTTACTGGACACGCTCTGGCGCTGTTCCGTGACGATGAGTATCTGAACGAGCCGGCTGTCAATACCATTAGACGCATCAAACTGTACTCGGACTCGCTGGCGAGATATGGCAAATCGCCATATCTATATCCGATGTACGGTCTGGGCGAGCTGCCCCAGGGATTTGCACGCCTATCGGCCATCTATGGCGGCACCTACATGCTGGACAAGCCGATTGATGAGATTGTCTTGGGCGAGGGCGGCAAGGTTGTGGGCGTGCGTTCGGGCGAAGAGATTGCCAAATGCAAGCAGGTCTACTGCGACCCCAGCTATGTGCCCGACAAGGTCAGTTAAGCACTTAACCAGTTAACCAATTAAGCTGCCTGTAAGCTAATGTGTGTTATTGTTTCATTAATAGGTGCGCAAGCGCGGCAAGGTTATACGTTGCATTTGCATCTTGGATCATCCGGTGGCCAGCACCAAGGATGGCCTCTCCACTCAAATCATCATTCCACAAAAGCAAGTCGGTCGCAAATCGGACATTTATGTCTCATTGGTGAGCTCCACTCACCAGGTCTCTGCTAAGGGCTGGTTTGTGGGCATGGTCTCAACCACTGTGGAATCGGAGAATCCCGAGGCGGAAATCAAGCCTGGCTTGGATTTGCTTGAGCCCATCGCACAAAAGTTTGTTACCATTTCCGATTACTTGGAGCCAGTCGACAATGGGCTCGATTCGCAGATCTTCATATCGGAATCGTATGATGCCACCACGCATTTCGAGACCACTTGCCTGGATGTTTTGAACATCTTCAAGCGCGGCACTGGCGAGACGTTTGATTTCTCAAAGATAAAGCACGAGCTCGGCGATGAGGATCAGTAAATAGTTGAAAACACGGTTCGGTTCTTTGGTGGATGGGTGCGCGCTTGTGGGGCATTGTCGACAGTTCGGAAAGCAGCTCAAGATATATAAAACAACAACAACAACAACAGCCGTTGCCAAAAACCAAAAGCGATTTAAACAATTGTATTACAAATGCTTTTCCATCAAAACATCAAAATAATTTTATGTGAAACGAAATTTTACACATGTAATAAAAACAAATAAAACAAAAAACAAGAAAAAATTGCTTGCTTGTCGCCTAGAAAATATATATTATACATAAAATATTATAAAAATAAACAACATATGGCATTAAAAAGTACATACCACTGGGGCATATACATACATATATATATATAAATATATAAAAATATGTATTAGCCAAAATTGATTGTTGTCAAAAATGTATACACATAAGTAATTGCATAAACTTTGATGTATAATCCGCAGCACACCACACCACCGCCACCACCACCCCCCTTCCAGTCAGCAAACCAACCGATTTGCCCCGCTTTTACACAAGTACATATATAAACAATGCTCCCCACAATTAACTATGCTCGATGTGCTTGTATACAATAAAATTAGTAGCTTGGAACTGTTTCTGTTTTGTGATTTCAAATATTTGAAATGAAAACGTATAGAAATGAAATCAATAATATTGTACACGCATAATGCAAAAATAAGATTTTGTAATCCAAAATAACAAAAATAAGCTGAACGACAAAAGAAAACCGATAATCAAACTTAATTGGCGGTAAATGTAAACATGTGAAATGATTATTTGTGCATCCATTATATATGAAAACGATAAATGAACAGGTCAATGGTCTACAAAACTATGGTATTCCGCATTTTCAGAATTTACATTTTTAATAAAAATTTCAAAAAATATATGTGAAAATGGCGTGTACTGATTTATTTTTGGGATCAATATAGATTACCCTACTATAGCATTCTGTGATGTTATATCAATGGGTGTGTTTCTATATTTATGAGTTTTTGGGATTCCACGGAATTGCAAAATCATTTTTAAGCTGCCTTTTGTATTCTCGGGTTTCTATGAAATCGGGATATGAATTTTAAAGCTGCCTTTTGCTCTTACTGGTCAGGAATAGTCTTCATTTTGGAGTCCTGTCCAAAAACTCAACTATTATGTACAATCTTCTTGTAGAATTTCGATTTTTGATTGTTATGCTCATAGTTATTTTCATCATATTTCTTCCTCTAGATTAAAGCGTCCTTACAATTGTATTCATTACTGAAAATAAGACTCGATTTTCCTAAAAACAAACTAGACTCACTGAGGAAGGCGTTACAAACGCCGCAACGCGTAGGAGAAGAATTTTAATAAAGGATGTTATATATTTATTAAAATGAACCACAACAGCCTGATTAACTCGCTTTAGGAAACACAAATGATGTGAAAGTGGAGAGCAACATCATAAAAAACATTGATGTTGGAATCAGAAATCCATTTCTTGGATGCTACTTTAAATAAGGTTTTCAAAATTAGTTATTTCAATATTTAAACAAAATTATTCATCATTTTGATAACTGATTTATCTATATATATAAAATGTTATGCTGGTCTGGTCCAATGCCAAAAACTCGAAAAGTTCTGCAACGATTGAGGTTGAATTTTGATACAATATACAAGCGTACTGTATATTCTAGGATTCAACTAATCTATTTTTCACATCTATAACATATCGGCGACCGCAAGAAAAAATTACATAAGTAATTTAAAATTTCATATATACGGAAAAATACAAATAAAATTAGTTTAGATTGAGAACAAAGAACCCGGAAAATCTACTCCCACGGGCGCAAAACTGTTGTATGAAACTTAAAAAATCTACTCCCGCTCGGGAATAGCCTTAAGGTCAAATGGCAGAGTACAACTAGTTTATGTATAATTCTATAATTTTGATTCAATTATAAAAGTGAGAAATGTTGATTTATTATAGAAATCAGTGGGCTCATTCAGCAGAATTAAGCGCTGACTGATGTTCGCTATAAGTTGTATTTTTGGTAGACAAAGTATCCTGCGTGGTAAGAAGTTGACCATCCTTAAAGGTTGCCAGGCGACAAATGGCGAACAGAAGTCAACTTTCTTTTCCTGCCTCACACAACCCAAAGGACATAAGTAGTTGTAGCCCAGTACGGGACACAATTACGAATTCCGCAGCACGCATGTGAAGGGATGGCAGGACACACAGCTTGCACTCCAGAAGGATAAAAATAATAATAATGAAATGCATGTGGCCGACAGGAGTTAAACTCGGGCTATGCGCTCCCTGTCGAAGCGGCCTGCAGGAGTCTTTGTTAGTTTAAGTGCTGTCGTTGACAGTTTCCTTCGGAACTGTCCAACAACATGTCGGCTGCATTTTTGCAATTTCCGGCCAAGTTGCGTTGAATAAGGCGCCGCACCTTATAGACAAATGTGCATTTTCCTAAACTTGTCTTGCTGAATGTGGCAATCAATAACATATTAAAGTTAAATAATACAAATTATATAAATACTCCATTCGCTTATGTAAAAGTAATCAGTATTCAATCAGTATCTCAACAAACTCATCAAGTTTGGCAGGCTGGTGAAGAGTGCTCGAAGAAATTGTTAAGCAAAGCTGAAAAGTTCGTTAATTTGTAATAAAAGAGAAATATATTTACAAAAAATAGCTATTTTATATTTATAAAACAATTTTTCTGGCTTGCTTAGAATATATACTCCAAGTATAATATTCTTAAAGATAAGGTTTCAAATTGCTTAAGATCTCATAAGGTTATTATTAATTTCATGAGTACAGGATCAAAAATGTTTGATTATTATTAAAATTTCTATTACAAACAAAAGATAAATGTTGAATATTTAGAGTAGATAATATAACAGGGTCTTTGATTAAATGATGTTCTTTATGCTTTCATAGAAAATACCTGTTAATGTTGTCACTTTACACTTTAAGGTATTAAAGCATATAGGCTGATATATCCAAATCGGTCTAGTCTAATAAATTCGATAAAGTTCCTCAGTTGCCTGCGTGATTTCTCTGACTGCCCTTTGGCATTTGGTTTTTTGGGGTAATGATGTTGCGCTGGATGATTGCAGGACTCAGCAGGACACGTTCCACAAAATGCCCAAGTATTTTACCACACTCTATTTTATGGCTCTATTGATACCCTGGACCATTCCAAACGCTAAAACAAGGTATAATATAGTTTGTAACAGACAAATGTCGACATTCTTTAGCCTAGGAAGTATATTCTGCTGGATCAGAATTCTGAGACACAAATATGTTATTTTTTATATTTTAATATAAATTTCCAGTAACCAATTAATGTAAATTGCCAACACATTATTATAGGTAAGCTTATGATATTTGGTACACGTATATTTTTTAGTGTAACCTAGGAATGCTTGAAATTTCAAATTGATCTGACAATAGAGACAAAAGTTATGGAAGTATCCATTGTCAGTAAAGGGTGGGATTTTAAGGAGCTGTGGTCTTGATTACAGGGTATCTCCAGAAGCGCATGCTTATTTGTTTTTACTCGAAAATTTGTAACTGGGTAAATTGAAGTGAAAACTTTGGCGCCCAACGCCGCATGCAAGTCACATACACAAGGGAGTCAAAAATTCGACTTCGTCGTCGTCATCATCGTCATCATCATCGGCGCAGAGCTGCTGGGCCTGGGTAAGCCTTGTTCCTGGCCCTGTTACAGTCCGTGTCCTTGTTGCTGTTGCATTTGTTGCTGGTCAGCTAACGCTAACGAGCGAGGCAACCGAGTGACGTGTGGCGCAGTGGGCTCGTAATAACAGCCAACCGCAAAAGGACACAGCAAGGACGCCTTTGGGGTCAGTTGATGGCGACAATCAGAATCAGAATCAGAATCGGGCTTGGATTCGGATGCAGATTCGTATACGAGCTCAGTTTCGGATTTTGTTGAGCAACGTGGGCCGTATGTTGACAAATTGAATATCTTAGCCAGTCATTCTCAAGCCGTAATGCCATTAATTATAATTATAGCAGACATAACGCATACGACACGTTGCCACATCGCATCCCAGAATGCGACGACTTTGTCTTCGCGCCACTTGATGCCCCAGCTGCAGCTGCAGCTGCAACAGCCTCCAACTACTTGCCACTTCTTAGCTGTTTTTGTTGTGGTTGTTGCTGCAGCTGTTGCTTTTGCTTTTGCTGCTTTTCAATTACTTGCACTTCTGCATCCACGCCCCTGTTGCCGCCCTCCAGTTGCTCTTGTTATACCCTCTCAGAAAACTATTACAGTTTTCTGATCAAATGTGATCAACACATTTTGAGTACCATTAAGTACTACGAGTATACGTTTTCTTCAGTACGATGAGCTAACTCAATATAGAGAATATCCTGTCTAATTCTTTGGAAGCTTTCAGTTTCTTGATGAAACTTTTTATTGCTGCATTCGGAACATATTTAGCAAAGGGCAGAATCGAATGACTATATCATATAACTGGTTAAGAGTTGAGTGGGAGTTTTTTTGGTTTTAAGATAAGTATCTTCACCAAACTCACCAATTACAAATGTCATTACGAACAGTGTTCACCAAATGTAAATAAATTACATAAGGAACAATAGATTCGAAATATTGAATATAAAGTTCTTGTCTTTTTTTTCAGATATCAATTACAACTTTAATTGTGATTTTTATAGACTTATTTTTAGTTTTATATAGATTAATATTATCGGCTGACGGTTGAAAACCAAGCAGATTTTCACTCTTTATATCTAAGCAATATTTAAATTTATTTATTAAATTACTTTAAAATTAAACCATTAATGTTCTTAGTCTATAATTTTGTATTTTAAATAAAGGTAAATTCTACTCTCTTCTATAACATTACAAATCTATTAAAATCAGATTACTTTATGACATTAAATTAAAGATCTATTAAAATCAGATTACAGAATGACATTAGAAATATCGTTAAATAATTAAATATAGTAAATAATAAATAAATAAAGTAAATTATGCTTAAAGATTGTTGACTTTGCTTAGGATCGCATTTCTAAATACGATATTTAATTTTGTGAGGACTTATTTTGTTTTAAATAAATTATTTGCATATTTATTTAACTGGTTGTGCTGCTATCTTAATGTCAGCTTAAAGAAGTTCTAATTAATTTATAAAGACGCTTGCTACACCCAGAAAAATAAATGCCATAATAAAACTCACCCTAAAAACAGAAAAAATTTCTGTTTAATAGAAATAATTTCAAAATTTGAGAAATATATTTGTTAAATTCAGAAAATAGATCAGGTTAACCGCCTTTGGCTATTTTCTACATTTAAGGGCATTTATTTTTCTAAGTGTAGGGTATTCAATCGTCGACAAAACCAAAGAACACTTTTCTTTTTGTTGTTATTTGTTGTTGTTTGCATTTTCTTTAGCCCAAGAGCTTGTCAACAACTTCATTATTGCATGTGGCGCTGTGCAACATCATCAAACGCCTCCGCCACACTCCGCTCGTTGCCCCCCTCCACCCATCCCCCCATCCCCTCCACACTCGCTCACTCTCCAGCCCACCCACTAGACAAGCAAATTTAAATCAATTAAGTAATCTTATTGCCGTTGCTTTTGCTGCTGCTCTGGCTTTTGCTGTTGCCTGCTTTTAGGCGCCCGCACACACACACACACACACTCACTCACTCATATACCATCTCACACTTTTTGTGTCAAGCATTATAACTGTGGCAATTTCTTATAAGTGTGTGTGTGTGTGTGTTGTGTTGTGTTGTGTGTTGTGTGTGTTTGTCTGCGTTGTCGGCTGGCAAACTTTTGCTGTGTTGCATATTTTGTGCAGATTAATTAAATTGGTGGCATGAAGCTGCTGGCGAGGCCTCCAGCTCGGCCTCGTTAAGTATTTTTGGCAAGTGTGTTAGGAATAAAGAGCATTATTAAATGTTTTTTAATATTTAATGGCTAAACTAGCAGCACTTTGCAAACTAAATATGTGTGTACAATGTACATACTACAACCCAAGTGCTTTTCTAACAATTATCCAAAACAAAAGCCAATTACTCGAGTGATTAATTGCATGCAAGTTTTATAAGCATTGAGTTTCTTTTAGTTTCTCACAGTGTACTGCATTTGGCACATGGGTTAACTATTTCAGGTCCAGCCTGAAGAAGAATAATATATTATATTCTTTCTGGTGAAAATTAAATATTGAAGATGAACTCTAGCATACGAAACTTATATTTTTCTTTTAATAAACAAAAATCGAATTTTTTTAGAGTTTTATTTTTAATCAATTCAGTTTTTAAGCATGGATTTTAGTAAACATATTTTTCCCTATCCTTTCATGTCTTTAATAGCTATAATTTTTATATTAATTTACATATCTATGTACTTAGGCAGAAAAGGCTATGAAGTTTGAGCTCCAAATACACATAATTATTTTACTGTCAATAAATGAAATGAAATATAATTTATTTTATCTTCTGTATACACAATATCTAATTTTATTTTATTTTCTATATTTTTGTATACCTTTCTCGTCATTCTAACGTTTATTCATATAAATATCTAACACTTTTCTTCCATATTTTTTATATAATTCGCTTTTCGTTTGAAATATAGCAATTTTCATACTTTTCCCCAATATTTATATCTAAGTCTCAAAAATATATGTAGTTTATATTAAATATAAATAAGAACAATATAATTTATAAATGCAGTATAATTTTTTTAACCATCATAATGTCAAATAATATACATATAGCAATCAATAAAATATAATATATATAATTATTATATTAACACATAAAAAAGTGTTTATCTAAGTTAGTAAGAAATCTCGAATGTCTCTTACGTTATTAAATTTGAAATGTTTAGTCCTTGTTCTGATACCAAAAATGTGGTTTGCCAAATTGAAGAAAAAATCTATTAATATTTTATTTTATAGTATAACAAAATTTTAAATATGAAAAAACATTGAGTTATTTTAGAATCTTTGTCGAAAAAATTGCAAGTCTGTTAAAACTGACATAGACGATGTTTGTAAGAGAGTTTGAGCGTTAATTCTAGTCCTTGCTGGTGCCGTTAGCAGCAAAAGAGAAAACTCCTGAATTTCCCCTGCGACTGTTAGCTAGCAGGAGCAGCAGTTGCAGTTAACAGAGCATTGCTCTTAACTGTTAAGTTTCTCTGTTGGCTTAACAGAAACTCCTGCTTGTTACAGTTTTACAGCTAGTACAGTCAGACTAATGTGACTATGGATAGCAAGAGTGATAAAAAATAGAAAAGAGAGGATACAACAGCGAATAACTTGAGAAATAGTTTGTTAATGTTAAGGCATGGAAAAAAAATAGAAAGATTTATCAGAAAATAAAGTGACCATGGATGCCAATGTGTGCAATTAAAATTAAATGTTAAATGTTAACAGCAAGAGTCCGGCTTATTGGTGTATGTAAATGCAATATTTGTATAGTTTTTGAAGACACTTACTTACTTGTTTGGGAACCCTTTTAAAACTCCCCTTACTGCCGAGTCTTGGTATAATAACAAGCCAATTTGCAGCAGCCTTTAATTGCTGTCCAGTGTCGCTTCCTTTCCATAATTATGACCCACAAAATGCTTTCAGCGCCAAAGCCCCCATATGTTATTATACTATATGAAATGCAATGCACACAGGCGCCAATTGTCTCGCCTTTGGCGTTTGTTAGCAATTAAATATTTGCACTTCACGGCACATTTTACACTATTGAAGTAACTGCCAGGACTAAGCGGCTGCTTTTGGGCGGGTTATAAAGGACCGCAACAACAATTACTCCTGGCCAACTTTAAATGTTTAGCAAGAAAACAATTGATATTTTCGAAACCTTTCATCACGATGAGCAGCACAAAAAGTTCAGTAAGGGCATTTGAGCATTATAATTCATTACTTTAATATAACTTAGCGTTCTGTTCATCAGTAAGTCAAAGGGTTGTCTTGTAGTATAAATATCACAATACTGACATTTGTTGGATGTCAGATGTATGATATTTCGAATGTGATATTAGCCTAAAGCTTTTGAAAGTGAAAAGTACTTATTCATTTTTTCCATATTTATTTATTTATAATACCAGTGGAGTTGACCTATAATGATATCTGTAAGATCTATTGTAACCCTTCAGAACTTAAAGCCCGCTCATCGCCTGCTTGAATTCAAGGACTTTCGTCGGTCCGAGAGTTGCCTTCATATACAAAGATCCTGTTAGTCAGTAGGGGCATATATCCTGGGTATAGGGAGTAAAAACTAAGCAGAAAAAAAAACATATAAAATCAAACCCAACATATCGTTGAGTAACAAAAAAAATGAAATTAAAATGAAATAATTTCGGGATATTTGTTAATGAAAAACATATTCAGTTTACATTAAAAAATAACAACTAAAACGCCAAAAGTCTATTTAAAATAAAATTAAATAAATGAATAAAATGAAATCTAACAAAACGATCGATAAAGTAGAGAGGACTATAGATATTAAACTAAAATTGTCTTAATAACTTCAATCAGGCCTGTTCCCGTTTTCGAATACTTTTACAAATCGTTTTGATTTTGAATATTAAAAAACAAGAAAGTATATTGTAACAGATTCTACTTCACCAAAAAGCAAAGCATAAAAACATTTCTAGCTGGCATTTGCATATATTCATTATATAAAGATTTATTTATAGCTTACTGTCTAGAATGAAAACTAATTGTGGGAGTTGAGTTGTCATATGAGCACTTTTATTTTTACGCGAAAAATAACATTTCTCTGTTGTCTTAGAATATATTATAACATATTCTGGGAACATTATGGATGAATTGGTAATACTCCAAGCATATCAGCTATTGTAATAGTACATCTTGGTTTATTTTGTCTTAAATTAATTATTGTTTTGGTCTTATTAACATTTGAACCGATTTCAAATATTCCACTTTACAAGTATTCCAATTACGCCACCAACTATTATTGCCATAATTAAGATTACTGAAAATAAATGAATAATTGTATTTAGGAAGAAGACCTAAGTTTATGTATGAAACATTATTATCAGTATTGTTTTGCTTACCAATCGTAACCAGTTTTCACCCACCAGCCCCCATTATTGTCAGTCAACATTTGGAAGTCAGCACCCTCAGAGGCACGCATTGCATCGCCAGCATTGCCGGAGTATTTACCAAGCGATTTAAGCCGGAACTTCTCCTCTTCACTTCCAATAACAAAGTTATCGTAACGAGCGTAGCGTGTCGAACCATTTTCATCGATTAAATGAATATAGAGTTCATGTTGTTCTTTGGTTGTTATATTTGTGTATCACTTCTAAGCCAATCCAAAAACTCTTGCTTTGGTCGCCAAATCCATTTGTGTATTCAGATATATTTCTTGAAAATGAATATTTATCGATACGACGCTGTATGACAATCCAACCTGGCCCTGCTATTGAATCTTCAAGAACTGCCTTTATTGCGTGTTTTCCCGACCGGTAAATTAAATTAGTAACTTCAGTTGAGCTTCCAAATGGTAAACATGTGGCTGTGCTATCTACCACCTTAGGTTTATTATACTCAGCAAGTTGATTTTCTTTTTCTGCGAGTTTTATTTTATCGGATTCGGCTTTTGATTGTAAATTCGCATTACTCTCCTTCAGTTTCTTGATAGTCTCTTCATACTCTTTCAATAGATCGGCTTGCTCACTAAGTTTTTCAGCACTGACTTTCAGTTCAGCTTTCAACTTTGCTATTAGATCATCTTTGTCCTTTAGAACAGATTCATTTAAATCAGTGTGGCCCTTTTTTCCTTTTGAAAAATCATTTTGCTCCTTAGATTCTTTATTAATCTTAAGCTCAGCTTCCAACTTTGCTATTTGATCAGTTTGGTTCTTAATTTTTGATTCATAATCTTGGTTTGTCTGATTTTCTGTGTTTTTCACTTGAGGTTTTAGCAACGCGTTGAGTTCATTATTATTTTTATAAAGATCTATTGATAACTTCAATGCCGATATTGTTTCATCTTTGTCCCTGCACATTTTTGCGAACATCGACAATTTATCCTTTAAATGTCCACACTCATTGCAAATCTCCACGGATGTCTTTATGCTTACCGAATTATTTTCGCTGTCGGAAGAATTCAGGTCATTCCCCAATTGAATATTCAATACTTTTTGAGAGTTTTCCATTGCGATTATAGGAGATAGTAACGCAAGACTGGATCGGTTGAGACTGATTTTCTACAAATGAGCAGATTGTGAGACCAATGAATATTTAGACTAGCTTGCAGATCAAGTTCTATTCAAGAAAAAATGTTTGTACGAAAGTGGAAATGTTTTGCAAGCTTACAGTGCCGATGAACTGCTTGATTAATATGTGCCGAGGAAGCTCTTTGAATATTGCAGACCTGGTTACGGGGTGTGTCGTGGTCGGGACGTGTTTCTGTGCAGCTCCGTGAAGTTGGGCAGAAGGATTCCTGCAAGCAATAACACCAATAATCAGCCAGCACAAAACTATAAGTTACACACCTAAGTCGACAAATACTGCAAATCACCCACCTGTATTTAAAATTGAAGAAAGCAGCAAAACTGATCAAATAGCATTTCACAAGAAATTAGCTATTTTCACATTCAGTCGATTGCGATTAATATTCAATCAGCTGATAATCGCAAGTCAGCACAACGCACAAAACATCTGTGCTGTCCGTGAAAGTTACAGTGCTTCTAAAACTCCGATCAGCGCGATATACTTCAGCAGTGCAAGCAAACTGTCCGTGTTAGACGGTACACAAACCAATGCTAATACATTAAAAAGTCTTTGGGAAGCACTGGGCATATGAGGAGGTGGTGAATCTAATGAAAATGTATACTACCTGCATATATTCATATGTGAAAGTGCTTTGTTGATTCCACATTGTTAAAAGTATGTTCTGCTTCTTTTATTTTGGATTGGTATAACCTGGGTCGATGTAGAAATAGAAAGTACATTACAACTGTTGTCGACCTTTTTAATCAACTTTTGTTATCAATTTGGGTATTTTCTTAAAATACCACCTGCTTGATTTCAATTAATTATATGAAACCTTATAGAATAGTTTTCAGAATACAATCCCCACGATATGAAACTTGATTTGCGTATGGTATACAAAAACTTGCAGTGCACTCAAGATCGACTCGGCTCTTAGTGTTAATCAATAATAAATATTTTATTTTACAACTTTTTAAACTATTCGAACACTTTTGCTGTTCCTTAAAACGAGCTCCGAAGGAGGGCGACAGCATGCGAAAAAGTATCTAGAACGACTCGAGCTGCACCCAAATTCCCTGGCAAGGCGATTTATACTAGGTATAAAGGCCACAAGAGAAGACTCAAAGGTTTTGATAACCAGCATCTGCCCTCCCAGATCCTCAGCTAATTCATGTTCTTGTTTGTTTAAGTGTAATGTAATGTCCTTGTAAATAATGTGTATGTGTATATGTATCACCCCGTGAATAGTATTTGTATTTTCCTCTAATCTATAACTTGCTTAAGCTGCCACGATACAAATTTAAAAATACAAAAAAAAAAAAAACAAATAAATAAATAAAAACACAGTTGGGGAATTTTTGACTAGAATAGATCAACTAACGTGTGTTATATTGAAATGTCTATTTGATCACAGTGTTTATCAATTAGTTATATTTATTGACGTAGGACCATCTGTCCCTGTCATGCCCTCTAAGAGGCATCCTTGCATTATAAGTATTACACAATGTGCCTTATTTCAGTGTGTTGTCAACATGTTGGCACGCTGACTTGCATTTTGTGCTTTAGCACCATATAAATTTGGCTTTTCACCTAGTTTTTACTGGACCAAACACACTTCCGCTGTCGCTGCAGTTTACGCCAGCCCATAAGTGTGCTACAGTTTGCTTGCCGTTGCAAGGCAAGTGTCCTGGCAACTGTTGCTTGCCTAAGTCTTCGACTGAATTATGAGCACAGGACTCTGCGCCACTCGGTAAATTACAAAGGAAACGACTCGAGTTCGTACTACCCGCCTGGTATAAATAGGCCGCTTAATTGCTGTTTGGCCAGACAGTGCCCTCTGCTGATGCCACTGGCATGATAATACCAAGAAGAAAAACGGTCAAAAGACGCCGCTTGGCTTTGGCCTTAAAGCCAGCAGCAAATTTGTCATTGAAGCTTGAAATATTGTGACAAAATCGCATCGCTTGCCAGGGCACACAAACAAAGCTGAGATCACATTATCCAGTCGCAGCTGTGTTTACCTTTAAATTTTGGTTTTCAATAATATTTGGCTTGGATTTTGTTTGTGTGCGCTGCTTGTCTACATGTCTTTTGCAAAAATATCAAATGCATAAATGTGGTTTTCACCCACACCATAACACACCGCACCAATCCCCACCCAAAAGCCACAGAGCCACAGAGCCACTTTCGCATGCTGTGGCAAAAGTTCAGCGGTCTTACGCGTTATCTCTGCCACGACAGCCATATTTACCTGCCAGCCAAATTTATCATATATATATATATATATATATATATATATAGGATATCTATACATATATGATAGCTACTTGGGTTCAAACGCAAGCTTTTTTGCATTTTTTCCTTGGCTATCTATATGTGGGTGCATTGGGGCGGAAGGATTTCTAAGGGTTGCAGACAGATTTTTAGTGAGCTACGTTGCCAGCGAATTGAGGATTTATATAATATTTATTTTTCATCATCATATACATCATATTTTAAAATATTTTTAAGTTTAATATGTTGTCTAATCAACAATATATAAAGTATTGTTTTCACAAGAAACAAAATATACATAAGTAACATCATGGACTCTTTCGGGTCTTTCGCTTTAATCCTGCGTTAGCTGAATAATTCAATAAAGTTATTTAAATATTTGGAACGAAAAGGGACACCTTTTCAAGGAACAATAAGCAAATGTGTTTGAATAGTTTAAAGTGTTTCACAGTAAAGCGAACCATCTGGAGTAACAATATCCAAGAACCGCTCCATTTGCAATGTAACAGATGAAAACTTAATGAAAAATAAGTCAGGTAGTCGATTGTATTGAAAGAAGCACTCAGCACACATAAGCTGATCTCAGTTGAGAATCCTTAAAAAGGTAGCCTTTACTCCTAAATTGAGCCAAGTTTTTACATTTCTGTTCACAATAAAATAATAAATAAATCTAATTTCAAGCCAATTTTCAACTGAAAGGTAAGCTAGGCGAAATAGTTTCACCATCTGTTCCTCTGGGCTGGTTTTACCTAGCTTCAGAGTAGTAGGACGGATTTAGATAAAGTACCTGACCTGCAGCTATAAGTCTCAAAATGCACAAAATTTGCAAAAAGATGGAAACATATATTATTTATTATTGATTAACACTAAGAGCACTGCAAGTTCTTGTATACCATACGCAAATCAAGTTTCATATCGTGGGGATTGTATTCTGAAAACTATTCTATAAAGTTTCATATAATTAATTGAAATCAAGCAGGTGGTATTTTAAGAAAATACCCAAATTGATAACAAAAGTTGATTAAAAAGGTCGACAACAGTTGTAATGTACTTTCTATTTCTACATCGAGCCAGGTTATACCAATCCAAAATAAAAGAAGCAGAACATACTTTTAACAATGTGGAATCAACAAAGCACTTTCACATATGAATATATGCAGGTAGTATACATTTTCATTAGATTCACCACCTCCTCATATGCCCAGTGCTTCCCAAAGACTTTTTAATGTATTAACATTGGTTTGTGTACCGTCTAACACGGACAGTTTGCTTGCACTGCTGAAGTATATCGCGCTGATCGGAGTTTTAGAAGCACTGTAACTTTCACGGACAGCACAGATGTTTTGTGCGTTGTGCTGACTTGCGATTATCAGCTGATTGAATATTAATCGCAATCGACTGAATGTGAAAATAGCTAATTTCTTGTGAAATGCTATTTGATCAGTTTTGCTGCTTTCTTCAATTTTAAATACAGGTGGGTGATTTGCAGTATTTGTCGACTTAGGTGTGTAACTTATAGTTTTGTGCTGGCTGATTGTTGGTGTTATTGCTTGCAGGAATCCTTCTGCACAACTTCACGGAGCTGCACAGAAACACGTCCCGACCACGACACACCCCGTAACCAGGTCTGCAATATTCAAAGAGCTTCCTCGGCACATATTAATCAAGCAGTTCATCGGCACTGTAAGCTTGCAAAACATTTCCACTTTCGTACAAACATTTTTTCTTGAATAGAACTTGATCTGCAAGCTAGTCTAAATATTCATTGGTCTCACAATCTGCTCATTTGTAGAAAATCAGTCTCAACCGATCCAGTCTTGCTTGATCTTTATAAAAAAAATGACTGAACCCAACGCGTTGCTAAAACCTCAATTGAAAAACACAGAAAATCAGACAAACCAAGATTATGAATCAAAAATTAAGAACCAAACTGATCAAATAGCAAAGTTGGAAGCTGAGCTTAAAATTTATAAAGAATCTAAGGAGCAAAATGATTTTTCAAAAGGAAAAAAGGGCCACACTGATTTAAATGAATCTGTTCTAAAGGACAAAGATGATCTAATAGCAAAGTTGAAAGCTGAACTGAAAGTCAGTGCTGAAAAACTTAGTGAGCAAGCCGATCTATTGAAAGAGTATGAAGAGACTGTCAAGAAACTGAAGGAGAGCAATGCGAATTTACAATCAAAAGCCAAGTCTGATGAGATAAAACTCGCAGAAAAAGAAACTCAACTTGCTGAGTATAATAAACCTAAGGTGGTAGATAGCACAGCCACTTATTTACCATTTGGAAGCTCAACTGAAGTAACTAATTTAATTTACCTGTCGGGAAAACGCGCAATAAAGGCAGTTCTTGAAGATTCAATAGCAGGGCCAGGTTGGATTGTCATACAGCGTCGTATCGATAAATATTCCTTTAAAAAAAAATGGTGTGAGTACGTAAATGGATTTGGCGACCAAAGCAAGAGTTTTTGGATTGGCTTAGAAGTGATACACAAATTAACAACCAAAGAACAACATGAACTCTATATTCATTTAATCGATGAAAATGGTTCGACACGCTACGCTCGTTACGATAACTTTGTTATTGGAAGTGAAGAGGAGAAGTTCCGGCTTAAATCGCTTGGTAAATACTCCGGCAATGCTGGCGATGCAATGCGTGCCTCTGAGGGTGGTGGCTTCGTAATTTGGAGTGGCAATAATGGGGCCTGGTGGTGGACACCTAGTGTCGATTGGTAAGCAAAACAATACTGATGATAATGTTTCATACATAAACTTAGGTCTTCTTCCTAAATACAATTATTCATTTATTTTCAGTAATCTTAATTATGATAGTTGGTGGCATAGTTGGAATACTTCTATTGTGGAATTGAAATCGGTTCAAATGTTAATAAGACCAAAACAATAATTAATTTAAGACAAAATAAACCAAGATGTACTATTACAATAGCTGATATGCTTGGAGTATTACCAATTCATCCATAATGTTCCCAGAATATGTTATAATATATTCTAAGACAACAGAGTAATTGTATCTTTGAGGGTGCTGAAGATCGATCTTGACACTTTATAAATTGAGGATATACACCAAGATGTGTACCAAGTTTCGTTGCTCTAGCTTCATACGGACAGACGGACAGACGGACATTTCGCAAGGCCAATATACTCTTTTTCCCTTCGGGAACACAGTATAAAATGTGAGCTAAATCTATGTACATATGTGCTCAATGATTTTGCCACTAGTCTGTAACTATTGTAGTTACTTAAGTACTTAGTTAGTGTCGAGTGAAAGTAGTGCTGTACTCAGTCGAACTTCAGTATGTTTGCCTGCAATTAGCGCCTAGCATTTCATCCTGCTGTGTCCTTGTCAGTGTCCATTAGTCGCATTGCTTGCTGGCTGCTCCCTTTTTTTTGAGCCATCCTGCCAAATACCACATTAGCTGCCGTTGCCTTTCACAGCTTGTGCTGGCCACATTTTGGTTTCGAGTGTGGCTCAACGGGAAGGATACCCTCTCCCAGTCTGTCTCAATGTCTGTGTATGTGTGTGTGTGTGTGTGTGTGTGTGCGTGCAGCAGCTATTTTTATACGATTTGCTATTTTTTCCGGATTTTTGTTTGCCATTGTTGCTTCTGGTCTGGTGAGGCTGCTCTATGCTCTGCTTGTGCTACCCACCTTTTTTTTCCTAGCTGGCTGCGCATAAAACTGACGCCAAATTTCTTTGGCGTCAACCAATGCACCGCACAAACTTACACAGATACACACACACACACACACACACACACACACATGCTGTGTTGACTCCCACACAGATACAGTTGTTGTTGCTGTTATTGCTGGTTGGTCTGACTTTTCGCTTTGGTTGTGTGTCATGTCTGGCATTTTTTTCAAAGTTCGATTTTTCGGTTTTTTGCATAAAAAATATCAAAAAATAATAAATGCGCTACTGTGTGTGTGTGTGTGTGTGTGTGTGTGTGTTTGTTTGTGTATTTATCTGTGTATTTGTGCAGTTTGTCAGTTTCGCACAGCGCTGCCCTGCTCCCCCCTTATGCAACCCCCACCACCACCACCACCTGAGTTTTATGTAACAAAAGTTTTGCCTTCGTGCATATTGGTAATTTATTAGCATAAAATGCCAGCAACGCGTAAATAATGCACAAAAATTTGTTGCTTCTTGCTGGGTTGCCTTGGCTAGCTAACATTTCTATATACTTGTAAATATGTATTTATATACACTCAAAGAAATGAAAGCACTGATCATTTCTAATTATCTTACCAATGGGATTTATGTTCATTTTGCTTAAATTCATTATTGATTAAAAATCTAATAATTTGTATTATTTATGAATAAATACAATCTCAACAAAAACAGTAAAAGAAAGTTTCAAAGTCTCCACTGTACTAAATGAGCTTTGTTTCCAGTTGGATCTGGATCTTCAAAACTGTGTTTCTATTATAATAAATATAAATAAATTCTATTTCAGGTGGTAATTATTTACATTTTTAAAAATAATTCAAAATTAATACAATTATTTTATGGTTACCAGCTTAACAACCCTAAATCTAACTTACTTTATGATAATGAAAATAATGAAATTATTTTATGATTCCCAGCTTAACAACCCTGAATCTAACCAACAATATTTAAGGATAATAAAAAATAATGAAATTATTCAGTTATTATCTTCAAAAATATAGAGATATAAATAATTATTTGCAGTTAAAAATATGGTTTAAAACAGGATAAAGAAAACAAAAACAACACTTTCTTAAAAAGAACCAGCTTATCAAATTATAGACCTTTTTCATTTGCTTTATGTAGTGAATTGCGAAATTTTCTCCAAGTGTATATACACATGTATATATGGCTGTATATCTGAAGACTGTAGTAACAATTTTTATTAGTACTGTGCTCTTTGGCACCTCCGCATAAAATTCATTTCCGCTACATTTGAACGTCGCTCAAATGTCAGAGAACGTGCAAGTGTTTTTTCCACGTCGCCACAACGACTCGACATTCCCCTATCCCGCATCCGTTCCAAGCGAACCCCCCCCCGCAACCCCACCCCCGACGTCAGCTATCGACGGAAGGCAGCCACGGACCTTACGGTTACCATTTCCACACAGCAAGTTCAATATTTCCGTTAAATGTGCGACATGTTGTTCGTCCGGTGACTTCCTCCTCCTCCATTCCGCATCTGACACATAACGAGGCATCCACCGAACGCATTGTTCTTGTTCTTGTTGTTGTTGTAACACCCTAGAGCCCAGAGCCCAGAGTCCTGGGTCCAGGATTAAAGTCGATTTTGATTTTGTAACCTGGTAGTGGCACATTTTTGATATTCTCAATGTGACAAGTTGGTATTGGTAACTGCATTCTTGGGTAGATAAGTGCTTCTTCTGTCACAAGATTGGTTTATATATTTCTTTTATACCGTGAATCCTTCAAAAATGTTTAAGAGAGGATGTTATAGTTGTGAAAAAGTAATTAGCAGGCTGTGGGAAACCTCTTCGATCCTTTAAAGTATAAAGTATATCCTTGATCAGCCTTGGTTGACAGATACAGAGACTTAAAGAGCTGTTTTTGCTGCTTCCAGCTACAAATATGGTAACCGAAAATGATCTTTTTATGATTATGATCTTTTCATCGAAATAAGAAATACGAATTTCTTAAATGAAATTGTCATTTTTATATGTATATTGTTTATCCATGTACTTTTTGCAGTTTTCATTAGCACTCGATGACATACTTCTAATCTGTTTTAGTTGATATTTTAATAAAAAGCATATTTCCTTTTAGATGAAATTTCTTGAGGCAGCAGAAATGTCTGCAATTTTAAATACATTTTTGTGTGCGCATAGTTTGTCCGAGCCTACATACCAAATTTAGTCTTCCTAGCTCTAATAATTATAACAATAGCTCTAATTGATTAGATAAACTGATCTGTCAACAACAGATTCAGAATAGACATAATCCATAGGGTTGTAGATGACTTCTTTCGAGTTTTTCAAGCTTAAACGTACCTCTAATGTGGCTTTCTTATATAAAAAGATGAATAAGTAGTTAAGGGTGCTTTTATCAATTGTAATAAAAGCAAAGAATCACAAAGTGCTAATGAATTGTAAAATGTGGTGAGTGGAAAAGAGAGGCAGAGAACAAGTACAGCAAGACAATGCCAGGTAATTTCAGGTAATTTCAGGTCAAGTATAGATACTAAGGAGTAGCTTTATCAAATGCAGTGGCCTAAAAATGAACTGAAGCATTTTTTGTAATCGAACAAATGGCTGGAGGTGAATTAGCGAATGGGTGAATGATGGAATGATGGAATGAGTGTGGCCTCGATTCGTTCGAAATTTGGCTGGCATGTGTGTGTGTTTGTGTGTGTGTGTGTGTGTGTATCTATGACTAGGCCTATAAATAATTAGCCAGCTGTTGGCGCACTCGACAGCCCATTTGCATGCACTAAAAAGCATGGCACACAAAAGCGTTGCCTACTTAATGGCGCTCGAAGCGGCAGGGCGTTAAATGCTCTTGTTTGGTGCTCGCAATTGAAATTGTTTTAATTGAAATGGAAAACGCGTAAATTTAAGTGCTGTGCGTGAGCATGTGTGTGTGTGTGTGTGTGTGTGTGTGTGTGTGTTATTCTATTTGCATTCAATTTCACTGTGCAACAAAACCCAAATTGCAATGGACACCAACATGGACCCGGGGAAGGGAATAAAGGAGCAAAGTGTTTATTAACTTTGGCTGTTTGATCCAGTTTTGCATGCCAGGTCCATGCTATTGTTGTTCCGCCATTCAAGGATGTTTGCCAGCTGCCATGTGGCACAAAAAGGAGCAGTGCATGAATGCATGGGGCCAACAGACAGAGACAGAGATAGCGACAGTGCTAGTTAGTAAACGCAAGACAGAGACACAACGAGCCAACATAGAGCGGATAATTCAAATGTAATTTACAAAAGCACTCGTTTGATTTGTTACTTGTGCAGTTGCTCTGCCCCCACGCTTGCCCCCAACCGCCCGGCAGCTGCTTCCCTGCTTCTCTGGCCGGGATTAGGGTGCCGGCTTGTAAATTAGTTGCCACTGAGGGCTGAGGCTGTGGCAAGTGAAAAGACCGGCACTCAAAAGCACAAAGAGGCAAAAACAAGCAAAACTACGCCAGACATTGCAAGATAGAAAAACTGCATTGTACGGATACAATAAAAAGCCAGCTACAATGCTTTGGTTAAGACTGCTAAACTAGAAAATATCCTGCATATTCCAATTCAAATATACTTATAAATATTAAGGCTAGAAAACAATCAATAATATTCCAGGCTGATCTACCCAGCCGAGTATATTCAATAATTTCAATATTGTAAATATCATTTCCCAATACTCTTTTTGTATATATAATAAATATCGATAATATCGTATCGTATCGATATTATCGATACTATTGCAAGAGTCGATTAGTTTACCCGTGGAAAGTTTAGTTTACAGGAAGTTGCTTGGTTCATAAAAAATCCAGTTTTATCTGTAAAAAGGTAGCTAAATTCGAAAATATTTTAAACAGCGATGCTACGAGTATCGATAACTATTAAAACTATCGATTGACTGTACTATCAACTCTGGCACAACCGCTGATTTCCTCTGCTGCGCACTACACAATACAGTTTGTTGAATAACTTATGTTTAAATAAACCGATCCTTGTGAAATATTGAAAAAATAAAGATAAAATGCTATAATATAGGTACATTGAAATATATTTATATATTTATATATCAAAGCTGTATAAACAGAAGGATGGAAGATTGATTCCACCTAGATGATCCGGAATATTATTATTATAATGTATATATATTTCTCTACAAGCAACATAGAATCTTATACCTCAAAATAGACCCGTTTTGGTCACTTCATGACTACACAGTATAAAAATCCTTTGAACTGGACCCCATCGGTGTGTTGGGCTCTGTTATTTTTATATAATTATCAACTAATTAGATTCACACAGCACGGCATCAAGAGCGTATGCCGAAATCAGCTAATTAAGCTTACAAATTACAATAATTTTGTGCCAACTGGCAGCTCAATAAATGGCCAGGCCGATGGCTTGGCTTTAATTGCTGGCAGATTAAATTAATGCAGATAGCATAGAAATAGCCTTGGGAATTAATATGCTGACTTTGGAACAAAGTTTACTTTGGCGACACGTACAACAAATTAACTTAATTAATGGCATTTGCCTTGTTGCACGAAATAAAACTTATAGAAAAGATAACTTATGTGCACATGAATCTTGATTTGATTGATGTATGTTTTCGTAGGTTGAAAATGTCAGAAACTTGAATTACTATAAACAGTGGAAATATAAGTCAAGCGGACTCAGCTCCCAATTGTTAATATCTAGAAGAAACTTTATGAATAAATAATTCAAATTGATACGTAACAATTATTTAAAGTAAAATCTAATAATAGACATTTTGAGACAAATATTAAATGTGTTTGAGGAAAAAGTTTTCGATTGATTATGAGGAAAAGCGTTTTTCTTTTTTGTTATTTTATTATTCAAAATGTATTGAACTTAAAGATCTTGCAATACAATGACAGCTTCTAATAAAATAATTTGTTTCTTTAAATTTTGGTCTTTAATTAAAGTTAATAACGATATATTTCATATTTGCATATATTTCCGAGATTTGAATGAATAAGAAGCCCTTTGTACTGCGATATAATAAAAATTGTTTTTTTTGAGTTTAAAAAGCAAAGACTGCAGAATTTTCTGTCCAACAATTTCAATTCCATTTCATTTATTATAATAACCAGACTTCCATTTCTTTTAAAACATTCAATTTTGTATAATAACCTGACTTTATTTAGATATTTTTCTCTCTCTCTCTCTCTCTCCCTCTCTGTCTCTCACTCTCACACACCCACAAACACCAACAAACACACACACACACACTGAAGTGGACCTCCAAAATGATAAATTGTAGTGGACTCCCTTGAATTCTTGAGAATCGCAGAGAAGGGCGATCAAAATTACAAACTATGTTTTGTATGAATAACTTTGTTGTTTACAAAGATATCCTCACCAAACTCACCCAAACCGAGTCTCTAAATACTTTATACAGTCTGACCAAATTTGATCAAAATCGGGTCACTATATCATATAGCTGCCATAGGAATGATCGGGTGAAAAATTAAGTTTTGTATAAAAATTAGTTCCTGTCGTCCTTTCTTGTTTTTTGATAAATTTGTTCTACTATATGAAGCTTAAAAACAAAGCAAAATTTAAGTTTATTGTTTGATTGATTGCTGCTGTTATAAATAAATTCAAATATTTGAGATATAAGAAATCTTTTAAAAATTTTAAAGGAAGTATTTCCAGGCCAGCATTGATTACATTAAAAAAATCTTATTTAACGAAAAATGTGACCAAAAATAGTAAATTTTCATATATGTATGCTGTGTGTGTATGTTATTCATGTGCGCCATTTCAATAAACTATTTACAAGGCACAAAGGATACAACATCCTGCCGAGCTCAAACCGAAACGAGAGTAAACGAAGGCACACAAATGAGACAACACCTGTCCGCATGACTCTTGAAACATGAAGGCGACAAGGATTATCCAACTCCGACCGCGACCGCGAGCAGGATAAGTAATAGGGATATGGTGGGTGTTGTGTAGGGGATTGGGGTTGTCTGGGGGTTACAGTTGCCAGGCTCAAGTGCTGGAAGTTGGTAAGCAAGAACTTTGCCACGCCGTCTGACTGTCTCACTGCCTCACTGACTGACTGACTGACTTACCGAGTGACAGACATTTGAATTACGAGTTGCATGTAATGGCAAAAGGAGGAGCCGAAGTACCAGCTGAAAAAGGGGGGGGGCAGGGGACTTGGTAACTCGGCAGCTCCAACCAACGAAACTCTCAACACAAACTCAACAAAATGACACGACTTGAATTGGCTGCCAAGCGTGAACGCATACAAGTTGGAGTTGGTCGAGCCGGGACTTGGCCAACAAATGCTACAAGAAATAAAAAAAAAGAGAAGAAAACTTACCAACTTGAAGTTCTTTTAGCAGTTTTGCCTATTTACTTGGCCAAAAACGTAGTGAAAAGTCTTGCAGTGAACTTTGAGCGGCCTCCAATCAAATTGCTGCAAACAAGGCATAATTTATGTGTCACATTGGCCCCAAAAGGACGCTTTAAGCTGCAACAGATTGAATCGAAAATCAAAAGACCATATCGGACAGTTGCCCATGCCCCTCCCCACAAAAAATAAAAACAGATCACACAAAAAACAAAAAAATAAAAACAATGCATCAAGCATTTTAGAAATCTTCTCAACTTGCCCGACAAGTTGGCGACAGGCCGCGAGGATTGCAGCTGGTACGGTTTGCCGGCATGACTGGTAATTGCAGATTTATGACCCGAAACATGTGGACGACTCTAGACCACACTAAAAACAAACAAAAAACCAACAAAAACAAAAAAGGCCAGTAACCAAAAAACAAATGTACAAAAATCTAAAAGGAAACACCCAGCGCATGTACTTTTTTGTTGGCCTGAAGTTCGCGGCAAATTTTTGAACGTTTCTGCATAATAAATTTTGAAAAGTGGATTAAAATGGCACAAAAATATTTCAGATTTTGTTATGCTTGTTTTCTTGGCTAACACACACACACACACACACACAATACGACACTTTTGCTTTTCGGCCTTGCACTATGGGGAATTTGCCTATTTTATTGAAACTGATTAATTCCTCGAGAACGGAAGAAGATTTTGTTGGGCTAGTTTATTACACAAAACAACAAACAAAACATATAATATCAACGAAATAGAAATATAAACACAAAGTACACGCTTCACTGCATATAATCCATCATAAATGTATATATATTAGTCTTTCCGATTCTTATTGTGGACCTAACCTAAAAGAAGTACGTGAGCTTCGTTGCAAACAGCTCTGGTTAAGAGCTGTTAACTTAACAGTGCGCGGCAATGTTAATGTTAATGTTTCATGTCAAATATTTTCGAATGTTATCAAAAAACTTTAAGTGAAGAATTTGAATAATCAACTTTATTCCACAAAAAATGTACAAATTCCCCATAGTGGCGTGTGAGCAAACAAATATTTATAACATATTTTTAGGCGTGCTGCAGGCCTTGGAATGTGAACATGTGAATGCTGAATGTATTCAAAAAGATTCACAAATACTAGATGGAACGAAAACGAAATATGTGCATAACAAACGTGACCTTTGCCCTTGTGGGTACGCCCAGCTCCGATTTCGATGGATTTTATTTCATTTTTATTATTTTTAACTGCCCGACATTTTGACATTTGTCGCTGTCAGACATAACAATCGAAAAATTGTAAAAAAATTGTACAAATTGTAATAACAACAACAACACACAAATATTTATTCATTTGTATGTATGGAAATGGCAAATAAAATTAGCCCCCAAAAAATTGCCATGCAAATTGTGATAAATTCGAATAAACGTACTAACAAGCAACCAAAAATTAATAGTCTATTTTTATTTATATTGTGCAATTTATCAGCAACTTGAATTCAGGCACTTCTGAAGAAGTTCAATTTAAAATTTGTTTGCAAGTTTTAATTCCGGAAATTAGATAAATATACACAAAAAGCGACAAATTCAATTGAGATTAAATTCAATTTAATCAGACACACATTTGTTTCATTTCAATGAAAAGCTTTAATAACATAAGTTCAAAGTAGAATTATTAAGAGTATAAAGATACCTTAATTAGAAGAACATTTAGAAAACATTTGTGCTAAATCTTAAGCTAATGAAACATTCATTAGTTCTAGTTTGGAAGCTTTAATGTGCTTTTGAAGCGCTTCACAGCTATTTAGTGTTTGTATTGAAGTGTGAAAAGTATAATTAAAATGTGATATTATTAAATGATTTCTTAAATGGTTGTCTAAGTTGCTTATCACACGACGAATAGCGTACAGCATTTAATATTAAATGTTTATTACATGTATATAAATAAATAATTGTATATGTATATGTTATGTTAATATACCTGATAGATTTCATTAGCGTAATTGCCAAGTGATATGCCTGAAATGTTAAGCTCTTATGAAAATTGCAACATTAGAAATAGTTTTAGTTGTCTTGAGGGCAAAATTTTGTGTGCAAATAGTGCTTACTTGAAATGCTGAGAATCGCAGAGAAGGGCGCACTGCAGCAGATTTTCAACTATATTAAACTCCCTTTAATTCTTGAGAATCGTAGAGAAGGGCGATCAACAGCAGACCTCCAGTTATATTAGGAATCCCAGAGAAAGGCGCACAATATTAGACTTTTAATTATAATAGACTTCCTTTAATTCTAGAGAATCCCGAAGAAGTGCGCACAATATTAAACCTGCAATTATATTAGACTCCCTTAAATTCTTGAGAATCGCAGAGAAGGGCGGTCAACATTAGAGCTCCTACATATGTAATAAGACAATCAACAGCAGACCTCCAATTGAATTTGCCTCCCTTGAGAAGTGAACCTCCTAAATAGGCAATTGCATTGCAATTATATGCAATAAGATTAGGTACGAAAGATCAAAAAGTGCTGGACAGGATCTCAGGATACTAAACGGGAGACAAATATACAAAGATCTGTGCATTTTCTCCACTACACATCGGGCATTGCTAAATCACACAAGCTAACTTCCTTTCAGGCAACATACTCCCTATTTGAGAACGCTGCAATCAGGCTTTAAGCAACATCTGCTCTAGATTTGACAATATAAGTCTTTTCAGATCCTAACCCCTTCTTCCCTACTTAATAAAACTAACGTTGATGCCGAGAAGAATTGTAATATATTTCATTTGATCTAAATTGCTTTGGCCTAAGGCATTGTTACTCCATGCTCTCTTTTACTCTTATTTACAATAGTAGTATTTTACTTGTATTTACTTTGAGCTGCCGAGTTTGGACCCAATATCTTCTTAAACAAGGAAGTATTACATGTTCACCGATTGTTCCTATGGCAGCTGTATGAATCAGAATTATACTTCCTACTCTTACATCCCTCTGCTGCTTGGAAATGTATATTTGAAGCAACAATAATTTGATTTTCCCCAAAATTATGGTTTTGTTCCGCAAAAATGAAGACTGTATCATTGATCAAAATTCCTTTTATGAGTCTGCTCAATTTATGCAGTTAGCATAGATTCTAATACCTTAAAGTTGGTACACATTTGGGCCCACCTTAGACCTTGGGGGTGGGGTTCAAGCTTGAACTATTTACAGCTCAAAGCTTACGAATTTGTAGGCTCCATAATGCCGTCTGCCAGGCTTTTGTGCTTATAAATCACAAGAACAACATCGGGGTCATGACTCCGGGCTTCATAAAATGCCAGCTGAATGGAGCTCAAGCGGGTTGAACTGCAATTGCAATTGCAATTGCAATTACGTGCCGGCCAGTTACCGGAGAGCATTACGGCCGCAACATGTTGTTGGGGGCGGGCTCCTCACCTTACAGCGGCAACTGTCATAAATTAAGCTAGACCGTTGCACAGTGGCACGAATTGTCTTTTTACTTGGCAAAAGTCATATCTTCTGAACGAGACAAGATATTGCCAAAATTAAGCATTTTAGCAGTACATTTCCGTAGCGTTGACTGTCAGATCTTAAAAATACAATAGAAGAATTTTTTTTCAACAGATGATCAAAGTGGATTTTTGTTTTGGAATCATGGTATTTTTCAAAAATAATCACCATTTTGATTTTGAAGAACTTTCGCTTATTTAAAAGCTACGAAAATGTACTATAATATGTTTTTATAGTTTTGTCAATATCTTATTTGGATCAAAAGATATGATTTTTGCAAAGGAAGGTATATTTGCACTTTCTTGCAGCTAATCTCTTTTGATATTGCTTTAAAAACATGCACAGAATCACGTGGTTATAGTCCGATGTTGGAAAAGTCTGGGAATCTATTTTGAAAGTCTATATAAAGTCAAAAATTAATGTCAAGAATAGTGCTCCAGTGAATTATTTATTTATAATATTATAAAATTAAAAAGTTACAATACTTTTATATCATATTTATATGAATCGCCACATCTTTCAATTAAAATAAAGAAACTAAGAATCGAGTTAGTTCCTTAGATACAATTCCATCGCAAAGGTGAACAATTTCTCCCGAGTAACCATATTGATATCAAAATGGAAATATTTTTCAAGTTTCATGAGCTCTAACAGCCAAACGAATTAGACAAATCAATGCAAATTTTGACCTCCATAAGCTATAAGGAATTCTCCATCAAACTGCATTAGTCGCTTAACCCTTTCTCACCCTGACCTTTTTGATTTTGGCCGCGTGCGTCGACCAAACGAACCACTGTGCGTTGTAGGGTGGTGCTATCTATGGCACCGCTGGGCAGTGGTGCAGTGGTGCAGCGGTGTAAGGTTTTTAATTAAGAATTGCAGAGCAGGATAGCGTTAATAAGTTTGGTTTTATGACAATTGCAAGCGCTGCACGTTCAATTTCAAACGATTTACAGTACAAATACAAATACAAATCAATCTGCATATTGAAAAATGGCAAAACTGTCGGAAATATGCACATAACTTGTCCTTGCTGGCTTTTGAATTAAGGATGCGACGGCATCAGATCCTGCTCGAAGCGCACTGTTCTTGTCGTTTCTCCTAAAATGAAAACTTCGTCCAGAGCCCCCAAAAAGTCCTAGCCAGTTTTTTGTTGTCTGGTCGTCTGCCTTGCCTGCCTGCCCTGGCAAAATTGAAAAACTAATTTTCAACAACAAAATCAAAGCAGGCGCTGCTCACAAAAAAAAAATCTGAGGAAAAAAATGTCTTGCATCAAATTTCCATAATACAATTTCGATAATTTCACTAGTCACACAAAAAAATGCAGTTGACAGAGAAACTTGGCGTGCAGAAAAAAAAAAGCAACACACACATCTCCAAGTTGCTGTTCCATCCCCTGACAGCCCCATCAAATTTGGTTAACGTACAGTCGCCGACAAGTTGACATATTCTTAGCTACAGCTCACCCCCTCCGCCCACATATTTTGGCCTCTCTGGACCCGTGTCCTTGGTTGTATGCCCCAAAACAACGTGTGAGCAGCGAGAACAACTCGACAAATTGCAACAACTACAAGCACGACAAGTGGGAATCATCTACGTGGCGTAGGAAATACCCTATATAGTAGAGATTATCATATAGATTATAGTTTCTGGAATAACTGGAATATATTTCAAGATATAAGGTTAATATATCAAGATATATCGTAGAAGTTAGCCTATATAGTCTAGATAAGTATATAGATTATAGTTTCTGGAATAACTGGAATCTTTTGCATATTAGGTTAATATATCAAGATATATACCGTAGAAGAAAGCCTATATAATCCATATAAACATATAGATTATAGTTTCTGGAATAACTGTAATATATTTCAAGCATATAAAGTTAATATATCAAGATATATCGTAGAAGTTAGCCTATATAGTCTAGATAAGATATAGATTATAGTTTGTGGAATAAATTTCAGTATATTTAGTTAACATATCAAGATATATACCGTAGAAGATAACCTATATCTAGTCTGGATAATCGTATATTTAGATTATAGTTTCTAAAATAACTGGAATAGATTTCTGTATATAAAGTTAAGTATATTAATATATATACCGTAGGAGATACCCTATATAGTCTAAATCATATGGATTATAGTTTCTGGGAAAACTGGGACAAATTTCAGTATATAAAGTAATGTATCAAGATATACATACATGTACCAACAATTCAGAATTTAACTTTAGAAATAGGCTTATAACTTATAATCTTAGGATTGATATCTATTACTTTATAGGTTTTTAGATGCCTTCCCCATGCAATGTAAATTGTTATGCCCCTTTGACGCATGTTTAAAATTTGCAGGGTATAAAAAGAATTTGGCTTGGCAAGGTTGACATTTTTGGCAGGCTTTGCAACACAGCTGAAGTCATCAATCATCGGATAGATTTTTAGGGAGCCGCCCGTGGCAAGCATTCCGATGGTTGTTGGTTTACTTTGTTGTTGTTAGGGGTGTGAAATTTCAGAGATGCTGCTTCTCAAGGATGAAAACAGGTGAGTGTTATTAGCAATTATCGATGAGATTTGTGCACTGATAGATGGTTATAAGCAGCTAATGCGACTTGCTTGAGGGCTACTACAGGATAAGTTACAGGAAGGGAAGGATGCAGGGTTGATTAGGATGGTGAAGCCATAAAATGAGGTAACTTGCTAGATTGTCTAGGACTTTCAAGAATGACTTCCCGCTTAACGAGAACATTATATACATTCTCCAGCCACACAGCTCTGACATGTGTTGGGGACAAAACTATCCTTTGATTTTCTCACCCGAACATGAATTTTCCCCCTAGGAACTCAAACACTCCGATCCGCTTATTAGCCCATCCCTGGAAGCCCAATGCTTGGCTTTTGTTACGTTTACAAACTAAGTTTTGAGCAAAACAATTCAGTTTGTGACTTAGAAAGCTGTATGGTCCAATGTTAAGCGTCTTAAGCACCTATCAAAATGAACCATATCCCTGGCTGGCCCTGTCAATCATTCTGAGTGCGGAAAAAAGTCCAACATCAACAGTGCCCTCAAGTGTTTATCCAAGCAATGCAACCACAACCAGGGAAGACAAACTTTAACTTATGCACGTTCAGATTGCACTCTCTGCACATTTTGCTTCAACTTTTTCCACATGCCAACTTTGCTGTGCGCTTTGTTTTCTTTACCGACAAATGACAAATGATGTCAGCGCTTTCCCATTTACGCAGAGGGGGGTCTAGAGGGGGCCGGGCCTTCGGGCGTGACATGTCGCCCGAAAACTTTCCCCAGTGCATCATACGTATGTACATACATATATATGTAAAACTTTTCAGCAATGTGATCATTGATAATCATATTGGAAATGCGGTAAGTAAATGGCCAAAAGTCAAACTTTCAGTTCAAAGAAGGCAGTCCTATCTGTATATATCCTTTCCTTTCCTTTCCTTTCCTTTCCTTTCCTTTCCTTTCCTTTCCTTTCCTCTAACCTATACAAGCCCTCCTTCATTAATTTCGAATCATCTAATCTATAGTTCATTTCTTTCCTTCGCTTCCAAACTATAAGCTCCTTCCCTGCTTTAGAATGCCTTTTCCTCAACTTAATCCCCTATTATATTCATTTTATTTCTATTTAAATTATTTATTTCAAAGTATGCCTAACTACTTGCACATTTTGTCACCTACTGTACTGCAAAGACTTTAGTATAAAGTTTATTATATTTTTATAGCTTAAAACCATATTTTGAAATCCATTTCAGACCCTCTACGGTCGTACCCTTAGGTTTGTATTCGCAGCCAATCCAATCTACACAATCCAGGTCTAAAGATTTCAATCTTTCAAATATGTATTTATAGTTAAGTTCTCCGGGTGTGTCCGGCTCATTCCGATTTGGGACCTGTGCGATTTGAAAGTGTCCTATAAGGTCTTCATATTCCAGCAGACTTTTTGTTACGTTTCCACAAATATGCTGAAGATGATATATATCCACCATTAGTTTGATATTGTCACTGTTTACTTCCCTCAACACCTCGGCTGCTGTGCTATAGGAGTTTAGAAAATATGATGGCACTGCATACTTATTTATCGGCTCTATAACTCCAATAATGTTATTGCATTTCAAAAATTGTGCAGCCATTTTTAAGTTTTTGATGTATGTTTCTAAATGGGCACATTCCGTTTCCGATCCGGGCTCAGCCAAGCCAGCCATTAAATGTATTTTCTTACACTTAGTATTTGTGGCAAACTCTATTGTATTATCTAATTGCTGCTTGAAGAGGTTCTCCGCCCCAGGAACACTTGTGGCACCAAACTTAAGCTTATCCGTAGACTCATCCACTGCAATATTAACTAGACTGACAACTACGCCCGTATCCTTTGTTGTCCTTATGATTTCACAAGCTTCTTTCTGGGAATATGGTATTTCCACAGCTCGAAATCCGTGCCTGTGCGCCAGTTTTATCCTTTCCGCAATTGTGGATGCCACTTCAGTAAAGAGAAAATTTAAATTTGCTGAAAATTTCAACGGCATCATTGAAATTTCGACAGTTACTGCAAAGTTTTTACTAAAACTCGAACGACTCAAGCTTTGATTCTAATTCGAATACCAATTGACTCTAAATGATTATCTTCTGTTTTTGCTGGAACATTTCATATTTGAACTATCAAATCTCTATTCAAACAACTTCTTCAAACAATACACCACTTCTAGATACTTTATACACAAATATGAATAATATTGAGGTGCTGCAGATTGTAAACAATTAGTGCAACAATGCAGAGTATTGAATTTAATAATAGAAGCTAATTTGTAGTAAATATAGTAATTAATTAAAGCTCAGCACGGTATTTATTGATCGCTTAGGCAATTTACAACATACGTGCACACATTTAAAATCCAGATAATTAATTCAAAGTAAGTTTCAAGTTACTGCTAAATGCTCATCCATATTTTATTGAGACGCAAACTGGCAAATAAGCAGCAATTGGCCAATATAACTGGCTTACACATGCTTATACAGACGAATGAAGGATATACTTAGCAGTTATGGCGATGATGGAGCTAATATCAAAGGGATATCCTTTGTATTTGAAATCACATCCAGCATCAAATTGAGTCCTGCCTTGACGGCGCATCTTAAATGCAATTTGCAACTGAAAACGATATGCGCAAGCCAGTCGGATAGTAAGGATACATAAGGTCCTGTGTCTGTCCTAGTTAACACTGTGTGTGATTATGGTTAGATGTTGAAATCACTCTCTCTCTGTGTGTGTGTGTGTGTGTGTGTGTGTGTGTGTGTGCGTCTCGTTTACGGTTAGCTCTGCTTAATTGTACATACCAGAAAATCATTTTACAAGTGCACAAATCGTAATTAAATTTCAACGTGAAATGTGTTTAAACTTTGTTTGACTTTGGTTTGAAATTGTAGTCCTTATTGATTTTCAGCTCATTGAATTAGCCAAAATTAACAAATTGGAAACAAAATTAAATAGCCATTTTAAAAGTTTACTGAATGGCCATTGTAAAGCGCGTCCCGCAATTTAAAGTGTTAAGTATTTATTAGTTTAGTATATTGGAATGAAATCATATAATTGCATTTTATTTTATACTCAAATATCTTACCAATTATTTTAAAAGTTCCTAGTAACTACACTAGTATAATATTCCAGCTGATCCGATTAAATTGTGCATACTTTTTAAAGTTGTAATTAAATTGAATTACTTTGAACAAAAGGTATATATATTTTTCGGAATTTTTTTCGGGTTACATTTTTTTTATACAATCTTTATTTAACAGTTCAACTTATTTTATTTTTTTTTAAATTTTTATAAGAACTATTACTTGAACAAGATAACTACACAGTTAGGATCTTAAGATTTAAATCAAGCTGGTAACCATAAAGAGGAAGAAAAACCTATAACTGTAAAAGAATCTGTTATGTTAAGATCATGATTACGGATAAAACTCACACGATGACGCACGCATGATCGTCGTGAATGGGCCGCTTTAATACGATTAAGATGTTATTTGAATATTTAGGTTTATTAAACTTGTACTTTAGAATATATCCTTTAACTCACACAGATAACGCACACATTCAAATATGTATTAAAGTTTCGCGCCTACAAATATGCTTGGTCCAAACCATGATCGTCGTGAATGGGCCGCTTTAATACGATTAAGATGTTATTTGAATATTTAGGTTTATTAAAATGATGCACAATTGTTACTATTTTTATTAACATGTACTTTAGAATATATCCTTTAACTTGGTATGTTTTAAATTAGAACTTTTTAATGTAGGTCAGCTTTCCCCTTGTGCTGTACAAAAGTTCTCATTTCGTACAAATAATCTCGCTTCGGGGCAGTTATATGTCAATGAGTTCAACTTTACTCAGTCTCAAGCCTCAGAAACTTGAGCAGCGAGCTGCTCTTATCTTCATTTGGCTCATAAAACTAAGTAACCTGAGCACAAAGTGCAGTGAAAGTGAATTGGCGAGTCAAGTTAGAGCCAGGAACCAACTTAGTTATCATAGAAATGAGTTATTCGCTAAATAAATCACCATAAATAAGTACGAGCATACAAAGCGGCTAATATAAAGACAGACAATGCAGGAGAAGCGCATCAAAAATGTTACCATTGACTGCCTCTGGGCAACAGTTTGGGATGCCAAGCAACTGGGAACAAGGTTGCACCCCAAACATCAAAAAAAACAAAAAACAAAAGTTTCATTGAAAAATTGCTTGGTAAAAAATAAACATAAATTTCAGACGAAATTGCAACAAAAGCCAATCGTTGAGTTCATTATAATACTATAAAATAACTAAAGTGTAGCGTTTTTCTGACCAAAACTACCTTGTGCTTTTTCATGTAGTTAACTTAATTTCCTTTTGTTCTGTTTATATCAAGTGAAAGTGTATAAGCTTCAAAGCACTTCAAGGTACATTGAATATCTTTCAATGAGCATACAATTTGCGAAATTTGCGCTACATTAGACATCTGGCAGCACCTCACAGCTGCACCTAATGAACTGCTTGCAATTGTTTGTTTGACCAGCCCTGCCAACTTATCGATAAGCTGTTGCCCACTGATTGATGTGGCGCTGCCAATTTGAATAAGATTAAATCAAGCTGGAAAGTGCATTAAACTTTGCCAGGAACATGACTAAACGGTACCGTGCCAGCTTTAAGGACTCTTGTCTACCAAAAAGGGCAGCTCAACGAATTTCATTATCAAGAGTCGCCCAGGGCTATGATGGAGCAGCCACACCTTAAAGTTCAAACTCTGCAGGGGCTGGCTAATGAGTTTGCTGGTAAGGCGACAGCATACAGAGGGGACAGGGACAGGGAGAGGGGCAGGGGACAGGGACTATCGTTAAGGTGGTTCGCATGGCGGGTATTGCCACCGAAATGTCAATTGGCGCATGCCTTTTGGGCAAGTAATTATGTTTGATGACTTGGCGGTCGCTTGTGCAGCAGCAAAGGCGAATAAGCCAGATGGCCACATGGATAGAGTGAGAGTTGGAGAAATGTAAAACAGGAGAAAGCAGCAACTCAACTTAATAATAATAATAACATCTGAAAAACATTCGAGAACAGCTCGACCACTTGTTAGATATGATGTGACATACAAAATTGCATACAAGTTTACTTTTATATTAAGATCAAATTTTATATCTATCTATCTATCTATACACTCTATAGTAGTAGATATATCAGGTACAGTCCGGTTATTGTCGCCAATGAAAATAAAATCCAAGAAAATCGGATATATCTTAAAAAAGTAAGATAAAATCATTTAAAATGTTCCAGTGGGTAGCATCTGACTTCTATATCCTCCGTTATCAGTGTTATAATTTTCCCATTTCTGCGAGAATCTCATCTTTTCAGGAGATAAAATAATTCGGCTTTAAAATTGGAAAAGCGATGAACGTTGAAAAGGTACATACTATATACTATATACTATATACTATATACTATATACATACTATATGTATACCAATATCCCTACCAACTTTTGCAGATAAAAAAAATATATATTTTTCAATCGGGAATAGAGTATAAACAATGCGGATCCATAAAACTGAAGTGTTTTGTGGTAAAGAACGCACAAGTTTTAATATACCGGAATATCTATGTAAAATACAGTCACTTTTAAATTTTATGATTAAGCCAAATTAATAAAAATAAATCTATGTTATGCGATGATTCAGAAAATAGGAGAGAAATAAATGTACATATATATATAAAACAAATGCTGTAAATTTTATACCAAATACTCATTTTTTAGCACCTGATAAGGTTACTTACCGTTTTCATTGTTTATTTATTAGAATTCAATGAGAGTTTAGGTTGCTCTACAAGCCAACTTAATTCTAGTGTTTGTTTATGAACTTTTATTTGAAATCATCATAAATTGTTAACAGAAAAATGTCCGTTAATTTAAAAATGGTCGTGCACTGCTTGACCAATAATTTTCTTCGCTCGAGCAGCGCCATCTAACGTACAGTAGCCAACCCAAGTCGCAAAAGCAGTTTAGTTATAATAATATGCGAATTATGGTACAAAATATTCGAAAACATAGAACAGCAGCAAAACATAGAAATTCGAAAAAACATAGAAATGAAGAAACATAGTACATTGACAATACTGAGAAACATAGAACATACTTATCAGCTCGTAGAACAGTTTGTTGTGGAACAATGGAAACCTGGACAGGGAAATCGTGCACTGCTTGATATGAGAAACAAGCAGTATGTAATGTTTTATACCCTGTTTGGGTAACGAAACTGGGTAAATTGGGTATATTAAAACTTTCATAAGAAACTAAACTGAAGCTGAAGCTGTACTTCAACTTTGGAGAGCAATTGAAGCAGATAAATCGGTTGTTGTTTCTAGTTTAAGACTATTACTGATATTTATTATACATATCGAACCAATTTAGCACGTCTCGCAGATTAATATGTCTAATTAGCCAAGCTATATACAATTTGTGATATAAAGATCTAACTTAGCTCGTCGTTTCAACACTTTCCATTCACAAGTGGGCGAAACAAGATTTCAAGATGAAAACTTCGCTATTCCTGCTGGTCTTGGCAATATTCCTTATTTGCCACATCACCAACGCCTACGATAAATGTAAGATCCTTGAAATGATATTGTAATAATAAAACACTAAACTGTGAACACTTTCAGCTGTATGCGATGCTCCCCCCAGCGACACTGGCTTCGGCAGAGCCTACAGTTTTAAGTTCCACTATATTAAGTCAACTCGTCAATGCGTTAGCTTCCTATATGGAGGGGGCGGTGGTGCTACAGATAACTTCTTCAATACCTTTGAACAGTGCGAGAGGTTGTGCTTAAAGTAGCCCGATGGGTATATAGTTTCGAGAATCTAATAAAAATGAAGCAACCCTAAGTTTCTTGCATTGTTCAGTTGTGCAGACAAAAACTATTATCCCAGGTCAAAATGCATCTACCAGGCCAATCTTGTATGATTTAAGTCTCTCTCTCTCCCTCTCTCTGTCTCTTTCTCTCTCTCTATCTTACTCTCTCTCTCTCTCTTTCTCTCTTACTCTCTCTCTCTCTCTCTCTCTCTCTCTCTCTCTCTCTCTCTCTCTCTCTCTATCTCTCTCTCTTACTCTCTCTCCCTCGCTCTCTCTCTCCCTCGCTCTCTCTCTCTCCTACTCTCTCTCTCTCTCTTACTCTCTCTCTTTCTCTCTCTCTCTCTCTCTCTTACTCTCTCTCTCTATCTCTTACTCTCTCTCTCTCTCCCTCATACACACCCACAAACATATACACCCACAAACACATACACCCACAAACACACACACACACACACTGAAGTGGACCTCCAAAATGACAAATTGCAGTGGGGTCCCTTGAATTCTTGAGAATCGCAGAGAAGGGCGATCAAAATTAAAAAACTGTTTTGTATGAATAACTTTGTTGTTTACAAAGATATCCTCACCAAACTTTCCCAAACCGAGTCTCTAAAGAGTTTATACAATCTGACCAAATTTGATCAAAATCGGATCACTATATCATATAGCTGCCATAGGAACGATCAGGTGAAAAATGCAATCTGACCAAATTTCATCAAAATCTGACCATATGGCTCCCATAGGAGCATTAAGTTTTGTATAAAAATTAGTTCCTGCTAGGGTATATAGCTTCGGCACTCCGAAGATAGCCGTCCTTTCTTGCCTTTCTTTAATTCCATCGAATCACGGTATAAATTAAATAGTTTTAACTTTAAATTAGCATTAAATTATATACAAAAAATAAAGTAAAATAAAATTAAATTGAAAGTAAAATGTAGAATATAGAATTAAAATAGTCATCGAATGCTTGAGATGACAAGCATTTATAAATATATTTATATCCTTGCAGATGAATTATATTTGTGTCCCGAAAAGTCGATATTTTTTGATATCTTACAAAAATTTACCAAATATTTAATATATTAAATTAAATTAACATGAATCTGAGCCGCAGACTGGACTTCCTCGTAAAAGGGTTTTAAATAGTGTTTTCTGCGATGCCCGCAATCGATTGTGCCACATGTGGCAACCTTGCCTGCAGGTTGCCAAGGTGACTTTTGAAAAGCGCAAACAAAATATATATTTTTACAATGCTATGTGATGCGTTTGCCGCAGTTTTTGTACAACTTGCATAAGAAACTGCAGAAAATGTTTGAGAAGAGCAATGAGAACAGTTTGACTGCAACTGGAAGCATACAGGACATCGCGGGTCGCCTGGCGGAGGAGCAGCAGAGATTGCGACAACTGGAGGCGACCACTGCGCCCCAGGAGCGCACATTGTTTGTACTGGGCAGCAAGTGTGTGGTAAGTGATAAGCATTATCAATCATTCATAAGAGAATTTTAATCAATGAATCAGAAATCAAAGCGTTCAGCAGGTAAAATCATGCATCATTGATTGAAATTCTGAATGATTCTGCCCTGTAGGTTACTAATATAATACTTATATTCCTTGAGCAGGGCAAGTCCACGGCCATCAGTAAGTTCTTTGACCGGGATGAGCACACGGCGCGTCCAACGCTGGCCCTGGAATACAGCTATGGGCGTCGCATGGGCAGCGGCCGGGCAGCGCAGGTGCTGAACGTGTGGGAGCTGGGATCCCTGGACAATGCCGAGCAGCTGCTGGAGGTTCCAATGCGCACACACGGACTGCAGCAGCTGGCGGCCTTCATCATGCTGGATCTATCGCAGCCGCAGCGCGTGTGGGCGGATCTGGACTGCGCCTATCGGGGGCTGCGGGAGACGACGCAGCGTATGCTGCAGCTGGCCACGCCGCAGCTTAGGGAGGATCTGGAGCGGCGTGCCCTGGAGCGTGTGAAGCATGTGACTAAGGACTTGAGCACACTGGAGCTGCTGCCGTTTCCTGTGGTAATTGTGGGCGGCAAGTATGATGTCTTTATGGACTTGGAGCCGGCGCTGAAGAAGCACATCTGTCGCTGCCTGCGCTCCATGGCGCATCTGATTGGTGGCGCCGTGCTATTCTATTCCCAGAAGCTGCCCAAGCTGGCCAAGGTGCTGAGGGACACCATCAGCCATCTGGGCTTTGGCAGTCCTGCGAATCCCTTTCGCGCCCATGTCACCGACTACAACGATGCGCTTTCCATTTGGTTTGGCACGGACAGTTGGACGCAGATTGGCATTGGCGAGGCTGGTTTGTTGAGTGTGGAGCGCATTGGTGCCACGTTGAGCGTGGAGGTGCCACAGCTGCAGCTGGAGAAACAGAAACAGCAACAACAAATGCCACAGGATCCGGCCAAGGATGCGGGCTTCAGGGAATCGCTTATCGATGAGATGCGCGCACAGAAGGACGAGGAGCTGGCCGGGATTATGCGGGATGTATTATTGCGTGGCAAATTTGAAACTGTGCAAACCTAAGTATTTTGTATAAAGGACTTTAAAGCACGTCCTTATTTTATTTTAGGGATTGAATGGAATCTTATATTTCGATTCCGATCAAATCATTTCGAATCGAAAATGTTAGCTTTTCTGAATTCCAAGAAAAAATATTAAATATTCTGTTTGAATGAAAGGCACTCGAAATTGGGAAGAAGTCTAATATTCGTGGACCTATAAACATTCATACATATATCTAATATTTCAGCATTAATCCTTACTGATTAACGGAACCGAGAAAGTCTCCTTATAAAGAAAATTTGTAATCGAAAAAAATGGAAAACAAATTTATTAGTTTAGCATTCAAATTGTTTAATTAAAGTTATCAATTTATTTTCATTAAGATTTATCCATCCTCAATTTTGATATGGTTTCTTCAGTATTTATTTTATTTTAGAGCTAAGAGTAAATCTTATAAATGACTAGCTTATACCCGCGGCGTTGCTCGCATTTCCTAACTATATTTATTTAAATTTTGATTCTTATAAATATTTATTATTGTCGATCGAGGGCACACTTACACACACTAACACTCGTGGATATTATAGTTTTTATTTAATGTAAAATTATACTCATGAATATTATCATTTTTCGTTTATGAGTGGGTGGTTGTGTGGGGGTGGTGATGACACAACAAACTATAGCTATAAACATTCCCTGGACTTCAAGGAATATATTATAAAAGATTTCATCAAGATCCTTTAAACGGTTTTCAAGTTTATCGCGAACATACAGACAGACATTCACTTTTATATATATAGATAGATAGATAGATAGATAGATAGATAGATAGATAGATAGATGTCAATATTACTTCTCAAATTCCAGGTTCTTTTCTGTAATTATTATTAGTATTAGATTTATTATTTTTCATTAAGATTGTGTTTTAATTGCTGCAGTCGAACTAGAAGAAGAACTAGAAGGCGTAAAATGCCTGAATACAGTCAGTTTTTATAGAGTGTATTAGAATATTATCATATTTTGAAAACAATCTACAGAGTGCTGAAATGTTTTAGAAGTTTTAAAAAACACTGTACATAAATAGTGCTTTGCATTTGAATTCATGTCGTATTGTGAAAATATAAAGTTTTGTAAAATATCCTAATTATGGAACCGTCCATTGTCCCGGCCCGTGTCATTAAAATCTTGGGGCGTATTGGGGCACGCGGCCTGCTAACCGAGGTGCGCGTGGAGCTCTTAAAATTTCCACGCATGCAAATGCTGCGAGCTGTCAAAGGTAAAACAAAACTTCATTTTCTATTCAATTTGTGTTTTGTTAATTTTAAAAACTATCTGAAGGACACGTTCGCTTGGGTGACATTATCAATATTGAAGACGTGAAGGACAACGGGCGTGTATAACAAAGAATTATATGCAAAGTGTTTTTACATAGTTTTGGCAAACAGTTTACAAAATTTCAATAAATCGAACAAAATTTAAATATATTCAACATTGGCGCCTTATCAACAGTTGGCAGCACCATTAAACAGAGTTGCATGGGTGAGTGGCATTCACAGCTTAACGTAATTGTACCGTTACGCCAACTAAAGCTTTGGGCTAAAAGCTTTTGTTGGCACCGCTCAGCTGAGCACGCTCAAATAAAAAGCACTGCCCGCTCAACAGGCCCCCACTCCCCCTCCCAAACAGAACCCGTTAAGCCAGCCAAAAACGTAGCGAACTTCGTGCACGTTCGGCTTTGGTTTTTGTTTCTGTCTTCTGTTTTCTGTTCAGTTGTTGGTGCGCGCTCGCGTATCGCAGTTGTTGCCGTTGCCGTTGCCGTTCTCGTTGTCGTTGCCGTTGTCGTTTGGCGGCCGACGTCAGCGTAGTGCGTGTGTGCGCTTGTGTGTTTGGTGTACATTTTGGCAAATAAAAATTATAACTCCGCCAAAGCGAATTTTAACAAACAATTTGAATTGAAATGTGTGAATAAAAGCGACTGCCTTTTGACGTCATTACCTGGTAATTGTTTTGTGGCTCCCAACTTCTCGCTGCGGCTGGTAGAGTTTTTCGTTGGCGTTGTGTAATCGCTCCAAATGTAATGTGAAGTTCGAGTTGTTGCTGCATCTGTATTTTTATTGTACAATTGCCAACACATACATATGCACGTGCATGTGTGTGTAAACGTGCAACACTTGCACACATATACATACATACATACATACTCACGCGCGCGTGTGTATTTAAAAATCTTTAAAGCTTTTGCTCTCGAGGCTTAATAACTTTTATGAGCGTGAACTTCAAATTCCAAGAGCACTCCAAAAATAAATCAGCGAGCAGGAAGCTCAGCCTAAAAAACTCAGGTGAGTTGTGCGTGGCAGTTCAATTTAAGGAATAAGTTCACTAGTTCAATATTTGGTGAACCAGATAAACTTCATTTTTACTCCCTGTACCCATAAAATGGGTAAAAAGGGGGTATTGGATTTGTGCAAAAGTATGTAATGTGTTGTCGCTTGTGTGTGTACGGCTTGTGTATGTGTGTGTGTATGTGTAAGTGTACGCAGATGCGATCGGAAATTTTTGACCTGTGTACAGGGAAGTTTTGTAGTTGGGTATACTCGACTTTGCATTCTTACTTGTTTCATTTTTGTTTTATTCATTTGGGAAAAGTTTTGTTGATGCTGTGTCTTATGCTCAGTTATCAATGTATTTGCTTAATTTATAATCATTTTCTTTACATATCAGGAATTTACTTATTATCATCAACAAAGCTTGCCAAAAGAACTAGCTCACAAGCTACAAGGGCACTCTAATGAACGAAAGGAAGAAATTGTACAAGGAAGTATATCAAAAAGCCTTAAAAAAAACTCCAAAATGGTTCTACTTAAATTTGATGCGACTTTATTTTAGAAGTCTGTGCTTTTACTTAAATTTTAATCAAGTATCTGTTGTGTTAAATGGAAAATGTTAACTAAAGGAAATTGAGCGAACTATATTGACCACTTTTGGCAAAATTATCCTATGTTACTAAAACCAAATTTTATGGGAAAGCGTTTTTCTACTTTGCACTGCTTTGCTTTAAAGCATCAAATTTAGCTTTTGATTTTTGTGGGAACTATAAGGATTTCAGATATAATATTTTAACAGGGATGCGTTTTGGAATGTAGAACAAATTTCCATCAAAAAGTCAATATGGAAACAATGCCACGAAAAAGGGGTCGATATTAAAACTCAAGAACGCGGAACGAACGAAAATAGTGCTCAAGTGAACGAACTTCAAGGATATACAACACATACATATGTAGTTCATTCTTTCAATTGAACTAACTCCAAACAATTCCACACAACTCTATGTATGTATGTATGTATGTGTGTACATTCGCACGCTCTGCTCCAATTTTCAGGCTCCCCTCCATGACACATTTTGGTTAGCACACGACAATAATAACAACAACAACAACAACAAGAAGAAGAAGAGGAAGCAAAACTGAAATAACAACGAGAACGCCGAAAACGCCGTATTATTGATTTTCTTTAGCAGCGTTGCGTTGGCGCTCTTATTACTGCCGATTTCGTGGCTTACATACATACATACATCTGCATACATCTGATTGTATGTGTGTATGTGTGTGTTTCATCAGCAACAACAAACTCTATTGCTGCTTCAGCTCCGCTTTACCTTTGACAGGCGTTTTTCTGCATTTACTTTTTGACACATTGCCAAGGCAACAGCCAGCGACCTCTCTCCGTGTGCGTGTGTGTGTGTGCGAGAGAGTGTGTAATTGTGTGTGTGTGTGTGTACCATATGGTCGAGATTGTCGGTCGTGTGCTTTGCCGATTGCATCCCCTGAATATATTTGCCTGGTCACGCTTCGAATTCCTTCTTGTTGCTGACCTTTGACACTCCATTTATGCAGGGTCTGTTATTGGTTTTGTTTACATATTTTGGATACAATGTTGATTATAATAGAGTTTACTATTTTCTTTTTAGAATTGGTATGATTATAACTAACTATACTTATAAACTTTCCAATCCTAATCAGAATTCACTACTCTCTAGACTTGCCGAACAGGATCTTGACTTAGAGTCCTAGCACAATACATAATAGTATACTGAAAACCTACCGTAAAATGAGCTTTAAAATAATACTCCCCTGTACGCATTAGACCCTAATGAATATATATAAATAACTTCTCTAAGGTAGCAGAACTCAATAAAAAAGTGAATCAGAATCCAAAATTCCACACCCCTTACTGCTAAATCCGATAAAGCTTATGCTTTTATTTCGCACATTATCGAAAATATCAAATCCAGTCTGAAATTGGTAGTTTATAAACAAGTCTTTAATAAATCCTTACTTTTAAAAATTACTTCCCAATTATAACGCAATAAGAAATCTTATCTGGAATGCAGAAAACAGACGTCATTAAAATTGAAATTGAAATAATTGAAAAAAACCCCATACAATTCTACAGATGTTTTACTTGGAGTATTTTACATAGTATGTAGTATATTCCTTACCTATTCATGTTATTCAATATATATACTAGCAGTTTTCAAGGTTGAGCTTAACATTCAATTACACTATATACCGATTTTTCTTGGATTGTAATTAGCTTATTTGATTCATAAAATAATTATAATATGTGTACTATTATGATATTATTGGAATTCTCAATTGAAGTTCAATTGAAGGAATAAGTTCAGTAGTTCAAACTTTAATGAACGAACTAGTTTCTCATGTTTGTCCCACGTTTGCTTTTAGTTTGTGGCATCTTGCATGTGTCATCCCACAATACTTATGAATTTACTTGAAATAATCGATAGTTTAATGAACCAAAACGATAATCATTTTTAGACAATAAGATCATCTCTAACGATCTTACGCATACAGAGATAGAAGACACATTGTTAACAATTATTAAATTGGTAACACAACATTATCAGTTCTGTTTATAATAATCAAAATTGTTTCTTGTATATCATTATTATAATTTTAAAATTAAGTATGTTAAGCTAGATCTAGAATAACTAGGAAGTCTATTGATATTGGTTCAATAATAATAAATTAATAATAATTACCAAAGGTTTATTTAGTTAGTTTCAGTTCGTTCTTTCGATAGATTGGTTCTGTTTTGTTCGATATATTTAATTTAGATCATGTTAAACCAAATTAAGGAACGATCTAAATTGTAGATGAACTACAAATCAGGAATATAGTTCGTTCGGTTCCAAACGATTCTAGTACTTAGTTTCTCATAAATTTTCCTTCTTTCTTTAATTTAAATGCCATTTATGCAGTTCTAGAGCTGATAAACAATCGATGACTATCATGAATTCGTTCTAAAACATTTGTAACCCAAGATTAGAAACCCACACACAAAAAGCGCATTCTATTATATTATTATAATATACTTATTCATATTATACGAGCTGGCATTTGCGGTTGGTAATGCAATGCTCTGATTACATGACTGAGTACCTTCTAGTCTATAAGACTTTTCCGTTGTGTGCTGAGGCCTAAAACAGGCCCAGAGACAATGACCTTAGTGTCGATAAATAATAAATAATGCATGGCAAACGATTTACACACAAATGTTAATTGAAACTCGTAAGCGTTTCAACAACAAAGTAAAAATAAAAAACCAACGAAAAATCTGCTAATTAAGGCACCCAAAGCTTAAGAGCAATAAATTGAATGACTGATGGAACTCGCGCCCAAATTTGCTACAAATTAATAGCTATACACAAGAAAATCAACCCAAAAGTCTCCATTTAATAAATTAAGCAGAGAAACACTCGAAAAAAAACATATATTCAAAGTGGCCTTGCAGATTTATTTAGCAAATTGCTTTCATGCTGTGTACACATATTTTATAGCCATTTGATAAAAAAAATAATATATTGAATAAAATTTGATAAATAATTACCATGTTTGCCCAATTAGTAATGACACAAGTTATAAAATACTTTGTAATGTTATTTGAAACAAGTAAGAACGTTGCAGTCGGACGCACCCGACTGCAGAATACTATGTTCCCAGTCCTATATAATTTGGTTATTTGTGGGATTCGGAAAGACACGCGATTTTGCTCCTTTGGGGGCGGGGGGGGGGATGTCCAAAAACTTTTGATGCAGATTTATCCAGGAGGTTAACATTATTCTGTATGTCAAAATTGATGATTCTATCTATACAGTTGTGGGAGATATAGATTTTGCCCATTTGTGGGGGAGGGGTTGGGAGTCCAAAAATTTTTGATGCAGATTTGTCCAGGGAGTAAACATTAGTCTGTATGCCAAATTTGGTGAGTCTAGCTATGTAAACTGTAGGAGATATGCCCATGTGAAAACGTGTTTTGGGGATAGCGTATGCCAATTTGCGGTGGAGGCGTTGGGGGTGTCAACAAATTTTTGATGCAGATCTGTCAGGAATCTCAACATTAGTGTGTATGCCAAATTTGGTGACTCTAGCTTTAAAAATGTGGAAGATACAGGTTTCCCCCAAAAATATGCTTAAAATATGTACAATCATAACGTCCGCAACGCAGGATTTCCTTTTACTATGTATTATACTCCCTAAAAATTAAAAAGTTCTGAAAATCGTTGGTACTAATATCCATTCCATATATTTTTGGAATTCGTGGGAAACTTAGTAACAATAGTTTGCAGGAAAGAAACAATACTTTTTGGAGCTAGTACGATCAGAATTGAAATTTTGTATTCCTCGTCCAACTCTACAATAAACACTTATTGGCTGTGTTAAAATCTTGTAATATATAAATCCCAGAGGGAAATATTTCTTGTTTTAAGTTGAAATATAAACGGCTTGAGGGGGTTGCGGGTTGCGGGTTGCGGGTTGCGGTTGGTTGAATGTCGTCTTCGGGATTCAGCTTGAGTATTTTGCATGCCAGCAACAATAAATTAAATGTCAAATAGAATTTAAAGATGGCAAATTGGCGTGGGCGTCTGCCGTAAACTGGAACGCCGATGACTAATTGTGACTGTGTGTGTGTGTGTGTGTGTGTGTGTGCTTCTGGATGGCAACAGGGGCAGGGTGGCAAGAATGTCAAGATAATATTATGGCAAGTTAGTATTTTCGCACTAGTCTGGGTCAAGGAAGTAACTGACTGCTCTCTTACTCCATTTAAAATCAGAACTTTGATAGTTATTCAGAATAAACTTACAACTTGATATATATATCCACATTGTCATATGTTTAAGCCCACTCTCAATGTCATTTATCACGCCCACTTGGCAAAAGTCAAAAATATATTTGTTGATAAGAATGAAGCACATATAATCTGGGCATTATATTGAAAAGCTCACGCATTCTGTTTGGCCTTTGATTTATTATCGCAAAGACATAAATCAAATAGTATCCAAGCCCGCTCATTACCACTTGAAAGCCATTTTAAATGCTGCGTATATTCATTCATTAAAACCAAAATCCTCTTATACACACATGGCTATATTAGTGCACCAAAATAATCGATAGTAGCGCCCAATCGATAATTCGATTATCGGAAGTTTTTTAACATTTTCATAATATATTATATACTGAAAAATTTAAAAAACTTTCGATAATCCCGACATTCGCTATCGATATATCGATAATATATTATAAAATATATTGGAATATATTGTAATATATTAACAGACCAACTGTTTTTAAGATTACTGTTCATTATTCATTTTTATTCATCCTAATAACATTTTTACTACCCAATTTCCGATAGTCAACTTAAAGGCGTTTTCAGAAACTTATGATAATAGAAACCAGAAAGGACGGCTATCTTCGGAGTGCCGAAGCTATATACCCTAGCAGGAACTAATTTTTATAGAAAACTTAATCTATTGGAGGCTTGTGGTCCGATTTTGATGAAATTATAGGAAACTATTTGAGGTACATATAACAAAACTCTCACTTAGTTTGGATGAAATATTTGTATAAACAAAAAGCTTGAAATAGCGATAAAGTGTTTCGATTTTGACCAAATTTGGTCAGACTGTATAAACTCTCTAGAGACTCTGTTTGGAAAAGTTTGGGGAGGATACATTTATAAACAAATCAGTTTTTCATACATAAGCAGAGTTTTTGACCGATCATTCCTATGGCAGCTATATGTTATAGTGCTCCGATCCGGCCGGTTCCGACATATGTACTGCCTGCAGTAAAAAGAAGGGTCTGTGTCAAGTTTCATTACGATAGCTTTAAAACTTAGAGACTAGTTCGCATAGAAACAGGCGGACATCGCTATGTCGACTCGGCTATTCATGCTGATTCAGATTTGATTTGTTGGGTCGAAAACGTCTCCTTCAGTCCATTACAAATTTCGAGACAAAACTATAATACCCTAGGGTATAAAAACTACGATTAAACACTAAGGTAGTGGCAAATAAAAAAACAATCGACGCTGACAATCGAAGCAAACTATCGACATTATTCATAGTACCATCTATAGTAAATATCGATAACTTTTAATATTTCTTAATTATTCCCAACTGTTGATATTTCTTACTATTTACGATTCAAGTGAAATTCGCTTCCGTAAAATGTTGTAGAAAGTGGAAACCGGAATCGGTTTTGTGTATAGTACGTACGAGAATGTTGCCATTGAAAAGAAAAACACTCAAATCCTTGGCATAACTCAGCTGCAAATACAAATGTGTTTCTCCTGCTCTGGCATACAAATCATGTAAGACTGAAGTCATAAAGCTGAGAAGGATAATAATCCAAATGAATGTGTGTGTCTGGGGGTGTGAACAATTTGCTAATGGCAAAACTGTCATACGAAATGTGAAATGTGTGTTAAGGACGGTTCCAGTTGGTTGTTCATCCTTAAATACATCTTATTTTCATGCTCCAAATTCGATGTGACTTTGGCTGCAAGTAATTCCCATTTTGCTCTTTAAACTTTATAAATTTCAAGGCAAATTCAGCAGTTTTAATTAGATGCACTTCAAGCATGACCAAATTAACCCCAGGCTTTTGCTTTTGCTTTTTTACTTGCCTTTGGGTACTGCACTGAAAATCACAGTCATCCGAAGTAACGAGCCCCTCACAAGGGAGTCACAATGAACTTCTCTCTGGCAAGTAAGTAGCTGAAAAGCGGTTCGCTGCTTACTGAGCCATCAAAAAGAGCAGTGACTTTAAGTTACAGTGCATTCTATCTCTGTGTGTGTGTATGTATCTTTGAGATACATTCACTAACTGCCGCTGTGCGCTATGGTCATAAATGAGCAGCCAAGCACAACAAAACTCAGAGCGGCATCCGCAAAACCTCCACTTAGCTCGGTTCTGAGCTAGTTTGTGTTGTTCACACAACTTCTTTCAGTATTGGTATTGTCAATGCGGATGTCACGGATATGCCGCGGATATGTCGGTGACACTCGTAAAGTGTATATAACTTTTAGTAGTGCATGAAGAATTGCCTTTAATTTGGTTGCACTCGTCAGGGGGGAGTGCCGCCCCCAAGATTGTTAACAATTAAAACCGGTAATTAGCTACACCAAAGAGTTGCATAATTATCTAATGAATGCCTGAAGGTGTGTCGGTTAGCTGATGATAATGTCATTCAACCTTTTACTTTGCATACAATATACTATATAGTATGTGTGAAATGGCATATCGCATCTTTTCTTTATGTCAAACACACCCAACTCAGTCAGCTTGAAAAGCTGAACAATTCAATCTTTAAAGCTTTTTAAGTGCATTTTGATGGGCTTTTGAAATGACTTCAAACAGTTTAATTGAATCTGATTACATTAAAGATAATACACTTATTATGAAAGTGGTGAAAACTTTGATAAATTATAATTTGATGACCAGTAAGAGTACTCTTGTCGAGAAGTATTCAAATATTCAGTTCTTTGATTCCGTATATATTATGTTGACATGTTCAAATAAACTTAAAGTTCACTTTCTTGTGTAAACAAACTCTAACTAGATTTTCCTTTCATTATAGCTTAATCTACAAACAGTAGCTATATCTACGCTATGAGTATCTGTAAAGTGAGCAGAATTGTAACATATGGCAGCACCGAACTTACCAACTCGCCCTGCCAACTTATTGTTAAGGTGCTGCCCATTGAAAATTGCCTGTTTAAATCATCAATACTCTCCCAAGAGAGCAGAATTGTAGTGTTGCCACCTAGGAAAACAATGTATATGCATAACATATGGCAGCACTGAACTTACCAACTCGCGCTGCCAACTTATTGTTGAGGTACTGCCCACTTGCTGATATAATTCGATCCTTACAAAATAGAAATATAGAAAATAGAAAAATATATTCTATAATATCAATAAAGTCTTAGCATATAACCTTTTTTTATTTTATATTTGATTTCAATCATGTTATATTGAAAATTGCCAGTTTAAATCATCAGTACTCTCCCAAGAGAGCAGAATTGTAGTGTTGCCACCTAGGAAAACAATGTATATGCATAACATATGGCAGCACCGAACTTACCTACTGGCGCTGCCAACTTATTGTTAAGGTGCTGCCCACTTGCTGATATAATTCGATCCTTAGAAATATATAAAATAGAAAAATATATTCTATAATCTCAATAAAGTCTTAGCATATAACCTTTTTTTATTTTATATTTGATTTCAATCATGTTATATTGAAAATTGTCAGTTTAAATATTCAATACTCTCCCAAGAGAGCGGAATTGTAGTGTTGCCACCTAGGAAAACAATGCATATGCATAACATATGGCAGCACCGAACTTACCTACTCGCGTTGCCAACTTATTGTTAAGGTGCTGCCCACTTGCTGACATAATTTGATCCCTACAAAATAGAAATACTATTCTAAATTATTTATATGATCAATAAAGTCTTTTTTTATTTTATATTTACTTTTCAATTATGTTATATTGAAACGTTATAAGTAACTGACGTGGCTTCTGTCTGGTGTGTTCAACCGCAAAAACTAAAGGACTTTCTGGGAAATGTTCCCACGTTGTTAGTCACTTTTATAGCTGCCTGCTGTCGCTGCCAAGCTAATGAGTGTATCCTTGGCAATCCTTTTGCAAAAGGCAGCGAAGCGTTAAGGTGACACTCCGACAGGAAGACGCGTACACAGACAGTCAAAGCACACTTAAAAGGCTTAGATCCAATGGCAGATTGTTAACTTTTGTATCAATTTGTGTGCTGAACTGAACGATTTGCTTATCTGCCGCTTGACCCGCGTTCAACCCCGCAACTCAGTGAGTTTTCGTGGTTTTTCGCGTTTGTTGGGGGTTGTTGCCGTTTGCCTTATGAGCAATTAATATGCCAGTTAGCGCAACGAAGGCCAATCGAGAGGGTGGCTGCCACAAAGCTCGCTCGATCATTTCCCAATTGGGTCAGTGAGAAACGGCAAGAATGGGAACTGTCACAAGCAGACGGCAACGAGCCACAATTAACAAGAGAACTCGGCTCGAAGGATTCTATAATTTCTTGAACGACTCGTGGCTGACACGTTTATGCATGATTTGCCTCAACCACCCACCCAACCCCCTTGGGAACGGAGCAGCAACAACCCCAAGACAAGGGCGAGCCCGGCGAATGTTGAACGTGGAACGTGCTTTTTTGGCGTGTGGCGCATTATCCTTAAACGTCGCTGCGGCAGGCGCTTGTGTGTTTATGTCCAGGATACAAGTGTAACTGCTTGAAGCAGCTTTTTGGGTTCTGCTAACTGGGGCAGGCGCAGGGAGAAAAGGAGCAAGCTTTAACATTGGCGCGTGTCCCGGCCATGTTTCCCGTGGGAATCTTATGGTTTTCATGACGTGGGCGTGCGAAAATTTATAAGCATCGTTCAGGGTTGCCAGGCTGAGAGAATAGCACAACAGCATTTCTATCTCTATTCAGCAATCTAGGCCAGCCAACCTAACCTATCTCAATTAGAAATGTATAATTCGTATATTATTTGTTTTATAACAACTTTAAATGATATTGTCCTACTTGAATTAAGAACATAAATATCTGGTTTAGCACTGTTAAGACTTTAGAGTTTTAGGTTAGTGTATAGAGCGTGTAGAGAATCTACCGAGAGGGTGTCTACAACGCTACAGCGGACGTAATTTTTGTAGAAGAACCTCGCTCTATATCAGGTTTTTCTATACATTTTTTTCTAATAGAATTCTGATAAGAAAATTGCTTTAAATTTTTCTGACGAATGGATTAAACAGGAATAATGTCTGGTAAAGCCTTTTTTAGACTATAGACAGTCCTCTCTTATGATTACATCATACAAATAAAAAATTTTTTTTAAAAAAAATTAAAAAAATTTATTGGTTAGAGTGTAGAGCGTTAAGTATAGACTCTACCGACCTTCTTTAGAAGAGAGAGCAACTTGGAAGAACTCTACCATTTGCTCTACAGACTACTTACACTGTAGTGTTTTTTCCCCTACTGCAGAGAACGCTGGAGAGTCGAAGGTAGAAGTAGAGCGCTCTACCTTAGCACCCTACACGCCTCCCCAGTAAGAAGTTCACTTGCTCTACCGGAAAGAAAAACACCATAATCTAAACAGGACTTAAGATTTGATTTTCTAATCAAATGCTTTAAATTTTTCCTACATTTTACACAATTTCTGCTGCTAATGGCAAACTGAATACCATAATCAATTTTCATAAGGTTCTAGTCGGAAAGCCAGGCATTTTGATCCCAGTCCAATCAGAGGCCAATCAACGATTTTTGCCTTAGTGCCTGCTCCTGCCAATTTATCATTATATTGCGCAATTTTATGGGCAGCGGAAGTAAATTAAAAAGCTAACACTAACACACACACACACACACACACACACACCTACGGCCAATAAAAATATCAACTTTAGCAAGAACTTTGCACAGAATTCAATGGACATCCGGCTTTTATTATTATAGTTTCAAGGTGTGCTGAAGAAGCACCTCAAGTGCGATTGAAAACCAACAACAACAACAAAAACAACAACAAGAACACCTATAATATTAACCAACAACAACAACTTCAGGTGCGTTGGCAAAGGAAATGACTTTGGCGTGGCCAATATGACTGTTGGCGGCGCTAAAATGCGTAGAGGAGGGGAGAGCAGTTTGTGGGGAAGCCTTATTGGCTGTTTGGCGATTTTGGTTTATAGCTTGGCTTTATGTGTGTGTGTGTGTGTGTGTGTGTGTGTGTATTGTGGGTGTTTTGGCCAGGCCAACACAACAAGTTTAGGCACTTTTATAGCCATCATTAATCTTGTGGCATGCCCCGCCAAAAGACCAATCAATGTTGCCACGCCTCGGTGCTAGCTCTGTGGCGCCTTCAGCTCATTCATTCACGTGGGCCCTGCAGTTGGGAACGTATTTTTACTTACTTATTTTATTTATTTCCCTGCCCCCCTCATATATACACACGTAAATAAGCTGCATTGGCAAAGTGTAAATTTATCGCACAGTCAGAGCTCAGAACAAGTGTTAAGCTTATTTATTTTATAACCAATTTAACTAAATGGAATTAACCAAATGAAACAAGCCGTAAAAACAACGTGCAAAGTAAGCATTTTAATATTACTAATTAAACATTGCTGCTCAATACAGGCCTAAATAATTGACAAGAACTTAAGTTTCAGATCATAGGAAATGAAAAAAAACTTCCTTGTGCAACATACTGTACATCTTTCTCAGAAGACGGACCTGTTTTCCCCATTAATACAGTCTTTAATGATCTCAGCGGTCTCAAAAATTGACTTTTGGGGGTGCCAGCTACCTTTTTATCGAATCTACAGGTTAGTTTTTAAATGCTACCTTCCAGCAAGGAATATTAGTGATGGGGGAGCGTTGCACTGCGATCTATGAGATCTATTGTGCCCCCTTCTAAGCCTAAAGCTCACTCATCAACCCTTTCTCCTGCACGAATGCAAGGATCTTGGCCGGATCTAGAGTACCTATATCGTTTGTCTGAAGGAAAAACCCACCCAGGTACCTGTTTCTTCTCCTGGCAAGGGCAGTGCAGTCTGTTAGTATGTGTGATGAGGTTTTAGCCTCCATTTCACAGAATCTGCATGTCCCGCTTCTTACAATTCCTAGCTTGCTTAGGTGGTTTCTTAGTTTACAGTGCCCCGTCAGAAGGCCGGTGACTATTCTAAGTGAATTCTTCCCCAGTGGTATTAATTGCTTGAATCTTTTACGATCATAGTTTCCTAAGAGTGACTTTGCCTGTCTTAGACCTGGTGTCTTTCTCCAGCTTGACTGCCTTCTGTTGTCCTCTTCTATCCTAAGATGTTCTCTTATTGTGTTTCTTCCTATGCCACAGAACGGTTCTGGGCCTACCAGAGGTTTCCCTGCTCCTAGCTTAGCCAGTTCATCAAGGAATATAAAGTCATAAGATTCAATCAAAGTCATATGACTTTATATTCTTTGCTTCCAGCTAGGCTCATTTTGCAATATCATTTTATAAATGGGATCCTAAATTCACCATTTGAAGAATAATGAGCATCATTTCATCAAATGGTTTATGGCTAATTCACACAGCTAGCTTATAGTTTTCAACTGTTAATTAGCATTATATAAAGAAATTAAGATAAGAAATAAGATAATAAATATCGGATAAAAGTCGGTGTTTTGAGATGTACCTTCACCAAAAATTAAACTATAACAAAATAAGATTTAAAATAAAGTTTTCTATTCACCCTGAATTGTTGACGTCGAGCCTGTTAAATATTTCATTTACAAAATTACACGTCGCTAAAACACACATTCTACCAATAAGGGACGGCACTCCCATTCATTATGACAAACTAACTTCATTGTATCAATCTCATATTGAAAACAAAAACCAACTAACTGACCTGCATAAGATCAGCTAGTACCGAACTTGCACTTGGATAAGAAAGCGAAGCTTTTACAAAAGTGATAACAAAGTTCAAAACAATTGGTTCTAATAATAATAAATAGAACTGTAAGGGTTAGAAACTTAGATAAAGGGATTAAGCTTTGGTGCGGACTTAGGATTTCAAATGGACCTGTTGATGACAGTAATTAGTTCAAGCCGGGATCGGACAGCAAGTGGGTCAGAGGTTAAGGCATCCGCCTTACAGACGGGAGCACTCGGGTTCGAATCTAGCCGACTACTACTCATATACGGACAAGTTTGGACAAAAATTTCTAACAATAAAGGTCACTGATGAGGATGCTTGGCAGCATCCGAAATAGCGCTATATGACCAGCCAATACTTTTCATATCTACCTTTCTATTCACCCTGAATTGTTGACGTCGAGCCTGTTAAATATTTCATTTACAAAATTATACGTCGCTAAAACACACATTCGTTTTCCGTGTTATTTGTTTGGACCCTTTTGTGCGTCAATATTTGTGTTTCCTAAAGCGAGCTTTAAGGCAGTTCTAGTTCATTTTAATAAATATTTATTACATTCTTTTATTTATTAAAATTCTCCTCCTACGCGCTTCGACGTTTGTTACGCCTTCCTCAGGGAGTCTAGTTTTCCAATACCTTTATATACTAAATTTGATATTCAGAATCGATTAAAAATAAATAAGAATGAAATTTAATTTATTTATTTTTATCTCATTTCTTATGAATAGAATATAAAAATGCTCAATTAAACTGAAGGATGAGTAATGATTAAAAAGACGCTCCTTATAAAAAAATGTTTTAATAAAGTTAAATTAACTAAAAATCTACGAAGATATTGCTGAAATCTTCGCGTTTCCCGAGCAATTCACCAAATCAGTCTTCACCTTAACTAACCAAGAGATGAACATAAGACAAAGATTAAGATGGACACACTTGGCACATGTAGTTTTAGTAGTAGTGTGTTCCAGTCGTAAGAAACACAGATGTGCACAGCATTTGACATTTGCCTGGCACATTTATTGTGCGCCAGTTGGGGGAATTGGCGAACAAATATATATATATATATATATATAAATGCGAGTATATAGTGCATTAATGCAATTTTTAGCATCAACCCACGCGACGCAACTGGCACGTTCCATTTGGAGAGCGAGTGGGCGAGGGAGGTGAGCAGTGAGCAGTGGGCAGTGGCAAGACACTTCAAATTGCCAGCACATGACTCCGCATCCACAGTCCACAATCATCCGGCCAAGTGGCAAAGAAAGAGCCTCAGCCTCAGCTGCAGAGACAGAGTCAGAACCAGATCCAGAAACAGAACGACAATTCAACTAAATGTGGAGATGGTAATGGTAATGGGAATGGGAGGGGAACGGTGAATGCTGAATGGTGAATGGTGAATGTTGATGAAGAAATGCTGTTAAATGAAATTGCATTACGCATTTTACACTTTACACTTAGTTGTGTCTTGGATGTCAAGAAATTGATGATATAAAAGCAAATTGTGCATTAAAATGTTTACCAGGCTGGTTATGAAAGCTCTTAAGATGGCTCATAAAAACTATGAATTAATAATCTGTTATAACGTAATAAGCTGTTCAGAGTTCGTGTTTGAATCACAGTCAAGAAGTATTTTTAAATATAGTAAATATTTCAATGTCAAGTGAGATTTTTAATGCAGGAAGGCAGGCCATCTCTGTACAAAAGAGAAAAATAATATAAATATATTAATTCATGACTTTTCTTAACTCAATCTTCGAGAAATTAAGTATAACCATAATTTCATTATATTTATATATTTAATGAACAGAACTCAACATTATTATTATCCATTGTCAATTCATAGTTTTAGCTACAAATTAATATTATATAAGTAAATAAGTATGTTAAGCTAGTTCTAGAATAACCAGAAAGTCTATGTACATTGGCTAAATAATAATAATAATAATAAATAAATTATTATTATAGCCACACTTTTTGTTTTGTGGATTTGTTTCATTAGTGAAATTAGGAACAGCTCTGACAATGTAAACAGATCCTTGTCCTTCTATTCCAATCAAGAACATGAGCAATATCCACTTTGTAGAGTTAACAAGTAAGAATACTATAATGAGTAAACCCAACTGCAAAACTCCCTGTACTTAAGTATTGTACATGCCACATCCCAAAGCTATATCTTCAAACGGAGGGAGATATCTGAAATCGAAACAAACTTGATCTGCGTATGCTATACAGAAACCTACATTCCAAATTTGGTGTCTCTAGCTCTTATAGTTGCTGAAATCGACGCGTTCATCGGAACAGACGGACAGACAGACAGACATGGCCAAATCGAAATCTCTTTTGATACTGATCAAAAATATATATACTTTATAGGGTCGGAGATGTCTCCTTATGCCTGTTACATACTTTTGCACAGATCCAATACCCGCTTGTTACCCCTTTTCCCTTAAAGGAGGGAGTAAAAATGTCCTATAATATATCTTACATATTTCGTGATAATAGTTTAAAAGTTGCCTTTTATAATTTTTTAGAGAATCTGCCAATAAAGACTTGGTTTATCCCTAAATCCAGTTTTTCCCATTTCTAACCGCGGTTTCTTTCAGCAGCAGAAATTCAAAATTACATTGAGCCTAAAAGTATGCTTTAATATAATAAAAGTCACGAGTTTCCGCTCCAATAAGAAAACCTAACAAAAACTTATTTGCTAAATTGTCTGAAAGTATTTTAAATATGAATATTAAACTTGATTGTTGTTGCATTTAATCCAAAAGATATAAATATACAATATAGAAACGCCACTCTAAACAAATTCCCAATTTCTTTTCACACACATTTCGGATTGGAGAAAGTTCTTTCCTTTTTTCTTTCTATTTTTGTAAACTGATTGCTAAACAAATTTCTTTACAATCAATAGATAATTATTCCCTGAGCAATTTTCGCTAATGGTGATTTAAAATTCAAATGCCTAGGGCTACCAATTTGAAATGCTGTTTAGAAATGGAAGGGAAAACAAAATCTCCACTTAAATTCGATGTAGTAACAACTATATATATATGTAAATATGTATACGAATATGGTCAGGTTAAACACTTATAATAACTATTACCAATTTTACCTAAACTAATTTTAGCTTAATTATAATTTGAATTCAATCAACATGATTATATATTGATTATTAGAACGTTTAGCAACCAAAGGTTTTATTTTCAGGATTATAATTCAATGAAATCACGTTGGCTGTTAGTTCACACGCCTCAGCCCCGCCCCTCAATTAAATATCAGATAATGCCGGTCCCCGCCATGGAAGTAATCGTTAGTGTTATTTTTTTTTAGAGCAATCTTTCCTTTATTACATTTAAGCTGGTAAATGGTTTTTAATTGTATTTAGGGTACGCCTGTCGCAGGCACTTGAAAATTTCACTCGCCCTGAATGTTTTTTATTTGCTTTCGATTATTGCCAGGGAGGGGTGGTGAGGGGGGGTTCCTGCAACCCTTAGCTAATTGTTTGTCTGGGCAATGGGTGTGAAATGTGAACTAGTTGAAGCTGAGACATGTACATATGTATTTCATATATATTGTGTATGGTAACCCCCATAAAAAATGACGAGTGTTTTTGTAGATCATCGTAAATCCTAAGGGAGAGAAAATTGGCAAGGATTATAAATTTATTTAAATTTTTTCAATGCGATACATAGGAATATATAAAGTTCAATATACTCTTTTGTATCACAGAAGTTTCTGTTGGTTGATTTCAAATTTCTTGTGTTTTTTGTCAAAAGATTTGGAAAAGCATTATTTTTTTAACCAATTTCAATAACTATTATAAAATTTTTCCTAAACACATTTCGTTGCCCTACTTTATTCATTTTATATGGCATATTTCAAATCTTTGTTAAAAGTTAACTCAACAATAAAGCTATCAACTTGATTCATTGTAAATTTAGTAAAATTTTCAAATTTAGTTTATCAAGAAAGAAATATTATAATAAATAAATCAAGATTTGAACACATACTTGATTTTAATAAGAAACCATTAACATACTTATAATTTGGATTAAATGATGCTATACCGAGTTAAAAGAGAATCTGTTGAATAAATAACTATGATATCTACTAAAAAGCTCCTTGCAGCTATTAATACTTCAGATTACATCTTTTTCCCAACTCAAAAACGAAGTTTATTTTTATACTATGTACTTAAGCGAAAGTTCATTGAACCGCATTAAAAATCCAAGCTCAAACTTGAACAAGCTTTTAAGCACAAGTCACACAAGAGCCACCTGAGAGAGAGTGTGAGCTTTTTTCGCCACTCAAGCTTTTCTCTGCTCAGACTGCCGGCGTCTCAAGAACCACTCAAAGCGCAGCCTACGTCAAATATACGTCAGCTCGTAAATCTTGGGGCATACTTGATATGTTTATATATATATATATATATATATGTATGTGTATATATATTGTGAACACGAGACCAACGATGCCTCATGACCCTAATAGCTGTGAGAACTTTTTTGTAATTGCCGCTGACATTGCAGGCGAGTGCAACAAGCTCTTAAGTTCTTTTAAGAGCAGCGTTTTCCCTAGAGACATTGCCAGCTTAAACTAAAATATTTCAATTCTTTAACTGACTTTTAAGGCCATATTCATAGTTTAACTACAATTTGTCTCTTTTTCTCTTTTCAGAACTCAACGCTCAAGTTTTCAAACTTTTAGGTAAGTCATCGGTTCAGATATTTCTATACCTTACAGAAAGAAACAAGTGCCTATTTCAAACCACAATTCGAAATACATTTTTTATAAAAAACAATCCCAAGTTCAAGAGGAAATGACAAATAAATGGTGAAAAATACGATAACATAAATAAAATGGTGAATAACAATCAACGATGGATCATATTGCTATATGTAAACAAAGAGCTCAAGTAAATACTATGGTATAATATAAAGAAAGAAATACGATACTGTTTAGGAACATTATAATGCCGGGATTTCTTTGTTTGATATAAGTAATGAACTTAAGAAGAAGGATCTGCATATGAATAAAATAGGTTATTTTTGGGGATCGTTTATTGAAAAGGAACTATTTTAAAAAGAAAATACAAAGGATATTATTTAGGAGCTATAGAAAGAAGGAAATAAAGGTTTTCTTTGAGTTTGATAAAATCAATTAACTTCATACATGATTGATCTACAGATAAGTTAAATGCTGTTAGATTTGAAAACTATTAGGAATATAACGTTTTATAAATAATATAAAATATAGATTTGAAAACTATTATAAGAAATATAAAGAATATTATTTAGAAACTTCAGCATGATATTAATATAGGGTTTCTCTGTGTTTGGTTAAAGCAATTAACTTTACAAGATTGATCTACAGATAAATGTTGTTGGATTTGAAAACTATTACATAAGAAATACAAAGGATATTATACATGAGAAATATAAAGGATGTTATTTAGAAACTGTAGCATGATATTAATATAGAGTTTCTCTGAGTTTGGTTAAAGCAATTAACTTCATAATATTGATAAAAAATTTGTTAGATTTGAAAACTGTAACATGAGAAATATAAAGGATATTAATATAGGGTTTCTCTGAGTTTGGTTTCATAATATTGATATAAATTTTGTTGGATTTGAAAACTGTAAAATAGGAAATATAAAGGATATTATTTAAAAACTATAGCATGATATTAATATAGGGTTTCTCTGGGTTTAGTTACAATAAACTTCATAATATTGATATATTTTGTTAGATTTGAAAACTGTGTGAGA